>JAZKJV010006046.1:0-517025 GCA_037367405.1 Ottelia alismoides | reverse complement strand
TAGTTTTTTTTTTGAAATACTATTCACAACAGCATTTACATAAGGAGTTTTTCCTCTCGAGTTGAGCCAAGTGAAAGGTGCAGATGTCCAAATTAGGTCATTATCAACAAGAGTCGTACGTGTGCTCCGAAATACTCTACTTAGGCAGTCAAGAATCCATTGAACCAAGTCTCATGATCCTCAAAGAATTAAGTCAACTAGACCCCATGTACCTCAATTCATGTTCCTATAAGGTTCCTGTTATTAGGTAGATTTTAAGGTCCAATCAAGCTCCAATCTCTGGATTTTATTTAGACTTGTTCAACCATCATACTCAATCCGAAAAATGCTAATGCTATGCAAATGCGATGAAGAATGCAGAAAGTATTTTTGTGATGCAATTTTCAAAGGTTTTGAGCTTTTTATGGATTTTTTAAAATATGATGCATATGCATTTTTTGTATTTTAAAAAAAATCAAACATTTTTGTTATTTCAACTTTGCAAATGTTTTTGGGATTTTTGAAAACAAAGATTTTGGAGAAAAACTAGGTACAAATATTTACATGGGGTGCATCTTATATTTACAAGAAGTGGATTTTTAAGAATTTAAAAGGGTAAGTGGTCAATTTTATATGCATATATATAAAAAAATTTGGTGTAATATATGTATTCCTCAAACTTATTTGAAAAGGGTTTTCAAACAGTTTTTGAAAACTATAGTCCAGAATAATTTTTACAAATATTTTTACAAACATGTACACACATTTGAAAATCATTTTGCAATGGTTTTTCAAACAGTATAGATAGATTTTTCAAAATATTTTTGCAACTATTTTTCAAACCATTTGCAAATAGTTTTCCAAATATTTTTATTTCACACAAAGAAAATAAATTTTTCAAACAAAACATTTTTACAAAGGTTGAAAACATGTAACAAAACGTTTTCAAGAGATTTTTCACAAAGATTTTCAAACTATTTTTCAAATATTTTGCAAAAAATATTTTCACCTGATTTATTAATCAGTAAGTACAAAAAGAAAATGAGGAATGATAACATCTTTTTATTAAGAGTTTTTAATGAATTTTAAAGAATTATTAGCCATAATTATTAGGAAAATATGAAAGTACGAGTTATGGCTAAAGTATATATGCAGTATATACGACCCACCTATACTTAGCTTGAGTTATGTCCTCATAGATCAGAGAGAAAAGAGAAGACATAACTCATACTGAGTATAGACAAGTCTAATAAATAAATGAATAAGAGATGAATGAAGGAATGAGAAGTTGACCGGCCCCCCTATACGTAGGATCAAATAATCCTCAGTATAGTAGACTGCACACAAAGCAGGAAGGGTCAAGGGTGGGAATGAACAGATCGTACTCAGATTGTCTCCGCCTGTACTTAGGGAAGATATCCCTCAGAAAAGAAGAGGAGACAATGGAGAGGATCGAAATAAATGAAAACTCGAGGTGCACACCCCCCTATACTTAGGACAAAGTGCGTCCTAAGTATAGAAGACTGACAACAAGGGGCAGCACCTTTTCAGTAGATAAAGAAGATAGATAAGGAAAAGAAGAAAAGAAGAAAAGAGATCAGAAGATGGAAGAAGATAGAGACAGATGTACGCATCACTCCCCCTATACTTAGGGTAAAAGAACCCCTAAGTATAGGCAACAACAGGAGTGATGAAACGGAACGACGAATGAACACTCAGCTCATCGACCCCCCCCTATACTTAGGACAAAGTACGTCCTAAGCAAGGCAAACACGAGAATGGGGTAGATGAGCAATACGGTAGAGGGATGAAGATGAACAAAAGAGTATATACAACATAGAGGGATTTACACATGATCAAGAAGGTAGAAAGCGAACCTTCTTGCAGGACTGCTGAGGAATGGATCTGGTATGGTGCAGGTCGACATCGGGGTCTATAGTGCACGGAAGCCGGTCAAGGTCGACAGAGTGAAGATCCTCAATGGTCCTATGGTGTGAAGGCACAGACGGGTGAGTGGAAGAAGTACGAGTAGGTTCGGCCTTGGGTGTCTCTCTGATATCAAAGTGGGATGGGACGAACTCATCATCATCGGAAGAAGTGTAGCCAGTGTCATCCTACGAGGTGTCATCCAGGTCAAAACCAAAAGGAACTAACTCATCACTGGAACTAGTCGAACTATGTTCGTCCTCTATAATCTCAACCGGATCATCTTTCTCATCAAAAGGTATGAATTCCCGAATAAAAGCAATCAAGTCAAATTCAGCCTTTTTCTCATCTGAATCTAAGTGAACAGGAGCGGACTCATCAATGAAAGTAGTCGAGTCATGTCCGTCCTATCTAGTCTCGAAATCTGCCCTCTGCTCAATGGTATCGATCGTGTAAATCCCACGGATGTCATCAACACATCGCCAATCACAGGAAGCAGAAACTCCAAGGTCTATGTTGTCCGAGCCTTCCTCCTTGGAGAGGAATTCTCGGGTCTCATTATCGGTCATAAAGAAAGTCTCTCTAATATCCTCATAAAGGTCATAGGCCTCAGGGTCAGCCAGAAAAGGTGTAGTCACATCAGGTGCAGGTCTCTGGTCAACTATGGGTGCGGTGATCAACACTTCGCTCTCGTCAGCAGGATGGAAGCGAATATCTTCTGATCCATAATCAATAACGACCCTCGCCGAGGCGAGGAATGGTCATCCCAGGATGATTGGAGAATGCTCCCCAGTGGAGGTCTCCATGGGCAATACGATGAAATCAACATGGTAGCTCGTGCCGTGAATCGAAATAACGACGTTTTCAAAGATACCCTTCGGCCTCTTTATTGATCCATTAGCAAACTGAACGATCATCCTGGTCTTCTTGAGAGGCCCTAAGTGAAGAGACTGTACCAGCGAGAAGGGTAAGATGCTAATCGAAGCACCACCGTCTAGGAGAGTGTGACCACATGTGTGGTCAGAGATGATGCAGCTAATGAAAGGTGTGGCAGTGTTCTTCTTCCTAGTAATGGGACAGTGTGTGATGGCGTGGGCAGTGGCCATGGTCAAAATATACGCTCAGATCTGCTCCTCTGCTTTCTCTTCTTGGGAAGAGGAGTAGATAAATCGGTCATGGTCTGCTGAAGTGGGGCATGGATAATCTCATGAATGGTGGCCACCACTTCGGGTTCAGTCAATAATTTTTTTAAATTTTGGAACTCCTCCATACAAGGGAGGAAGCCGGAATCAGCATATACACGAGGCATGCCAAGAGCAGTCTGTACAGTGGCATCCTCGAGGTCAAAGGTGGGACTGGGTGTGAATGCAGGTGTGGTCAAATGATCTGGTAAAGGTTCCCTCTCCTCGCAGTCTGAATCAATCACGTGTCTCCCGAACTCTTTTTGGATTTTTAAAATTTTCTCATTTTTTGTATTTTGAGCGATTGCAAGCTCTCATGAAAATCCTCGAATGAACCCATATCATCAAATGGTGGAATATCACGGTCGCTCTTAGTGAGGTTGTCAATCCTCTGTCTCATATGATCCATCATCTGGGTCAAGTGCTCAAGGGTGGACTCCATGAAAGGTGACTCCAATAGCTCAGTCTCAAGTGGATGTGAAGGTGGAAAATTCGGAGGTGGAGGTAGATGTGGGTATAAGTCTGAGGTCTGATGCTGTGGCTGAGGTGGATATGTACAAAAGTTAGAAAAAAATAAGAGGAGAGTCCTCCTGATAAAAAGGAGGTGGACCGGCTGGAGTGAATGAGGGATCCGCAAAGTCCGTATAGAAAACGCTCTAGGGGTCCATCTCGAAAACAAAAGAAAAATGATCGGGAGAGCACGAAGGTCAAATCAAGAGAGTGAAGAAGAAGGCGTAAATGCGCAGAGGTGATCTAGTATACACACAAGCAAGCACAAACAAACTCACACAATACAAACCCTCAATTCACCTACTCAACTCGATGAAGATCGCAAATGCGATCTTTTTATCTTGTCTGTTTTAGAGTTAGGTGAGAAGTCAAAGATTTGTACACACACTTAGGGGATGAATAGGATTTGGGCACTAGTCCTTAGGGTGTGTGCGAGCAAGTAAAAGCGAAAACAATGAGGGAATTACTCGCCCTAAGAGAATTTCTTTTTGGTTGATTTTAGAGTCGAGTAATTTTAACAGTCCCAATTTTATTTGTTATAACTTTTTTTTGGATTTTTAGTGAGAAATGCACGCGCCTAACGAGGAATCAATTTTACTTAGCACCTAGGTGGTCAAAATAAGAGGGGAAGGCAGAAAAGCAATGCAAGCGGCAAACGATGATGAATGCTAAAGCGTAAATGCTCACCTTGCCTCCAGCACTCTACATGCAAGGATGCTCATCAGAATTGAAACCTAATCTATATGCAGATGCAAGACAAAAAATCACCCTAGGATGAGAAGTTGTTATTAGCGTGAAGCACGAGTTTCAAGTTTTAACTAGATCCAAACGTAGACTATAGTCACGGACAAATAAACTTAGGTGTTTGGACTTAATAATACGTCAAGAAACTCCTATAGCTAAGGCTCAATCACACACAAAAGAAATAAAATAAAACTGGAAAACAAAGGAAAAAATGCGAAGGAAAACTGACAAAACCGCGGTGGGCCCCCAAGTGTACAAACACTTGGAAATTAGGATCGAGTGTCCAGAGTTCGGTGTACCTGTATTATTACAATAATAAAGGGTCTCTCACTCACTTAAATTACAAAAAGAAATACAGAAGATATATGCAACAACTAAAGGTGGAGCTCGGTCTTCAAAAATCCCTCTTCATCTCCTTGGTGCTAGGCTGGCAGACGCCGACTTCACGTGGGAGCACAGGCGCCTAGGGTGGAGCGCCTCCCTCGATCTGCGGTTCCTCGCACGAAATCAACAAGAGAGGATGTTAGACAGCTCAAATAGATATATCAAAATAAAGACAATAAATGAAGAACAAATATAGACAAATATCACAATCAAGCAAAAACCCGAACTACGCGTTGTTGCTCCCCGGCAACGTGCCATTTGCTGAACGTGAAAATCGAGCGGTCTAAATATATCTCACACAGGGCAGAGACACAGTCGCTATGGCGACCCTACGAAATTCGGAATTCAAACAACAATTAACCCACAACAGAAATCAAGCAATGAAAAGCGATGCGGAGTTAAAATTTATTATAACTCTACAAAGGATGTGTATGGTGTGCAAGAAATGTAGAGGTCGAACACAAGGAGCAGACAGGTAGATTGGGGTAATAATGCACAAAATGTGTGACTGTGATGATTTTTCTATTTATTCTATTTTTGTGGGTTTTTAATTTTATATTTTATATTTTATTTTTAGTTTTATATTTTTTATATTTTGATTTTTTAATTTTCTGATTTTTTTATTTTCTTTCTGTATTTTATATTTTTTTATTTTCTTTTCATTTAATAAATCAATGATAAAATATAGGAAAAAGGAGATAAGGTATTCATAAAAAGAGGTAAACATACTCAAAAATCAAGAAATAAGATATTCTTGGACTTTTTAATGTTTTTTCTAATGTTTTTGTGATTTTTCTAGATTTTTCCTAATTTTTTTATTATTTTTAAAGTCAAAAATACTGAAATCAATGAATAAAATAAAATACTAAACTAAAATGGATAAATAAAATAGAAATCAGTAACAAAAATTCTCCAAATTAATTTTAAATTAAAGAAAATAAATTAAAGAAGATTTAGAAAAAATATTATATTTTTAGGATTTTTTATGAATTTTTAATATTTTTATGAAGATTTGAGAGTTTATAATTTTTAGGAGTTTTCTTTTATATTTTTTAGTGATTTTTTGTTTGAAAGTTAAAAACACTAAAACACACAATATATTTTTGTGGGAATTTTTTAAAGTGTTTTTATAATTTTTATGGATTTTTTAATGCAAACAGGGTTGAAAATGTTTGTTTTTGATTTTTTATAAATATGAAAATGCAATAAAAATGCAAAATAAAAATAAAGTAGAATGCAGTAGGAGCCTATGCAAATTTTTGTGGATTTTTTAGGGATTTATAGATGCATGAAATAAATACTAGAAGCAAAGAGAAAATGGACTGCTTGCAGGGGCATTTGTGTAATTAGTAAAAAGTTGAAGGGCCAGAGTGCAATATTTCCATAAATTATATAACTGAATAAAAAATTTTCAGGACCAATTATAAATACTCAAAGTTGCCATCCCTTACCCGCAAAATTGCCAAGGACACGTGCCAAAGCATGCGCGCCTGACAGGGTTGTACTTGTAATTACCAAAAACACTGAGGGTCTAAATTCAAATTTACCAAAAATATTATACCTGAATAGAAATGTTTAAGTACTGAAGACAAATAAACAAATCCCCGAGGGCATGGCCGTAAAATCGCTACCTCACGTGCACAGGTCACGTAAGGTGACGTGGCCAGGGGTGAAAGTGCAATTAACAAATCGTCAGGAGGTTTCTTGCAAAATATACAAAACTATGAGCCTGCAGATGAAAGTTTAGATGCCATTTATTAAATACAAAAAGTTGTGCGGGTTAGTATGCAAAATTCCCACGCTAAGGGTGTGATCGAACGGCGCCTACCCCTTCACTAATACACGTGTCAACACAAGGGGAGGCGATGCCGGTTCGGCTATCGACGGCCTGGATTAGATCTTTAGTGGAAGATCGGACGGTGTAAGTGCATGGTCGTCTGACGGCAGCTGCACGTCCTGAAGAACGGCCCCGATCTGACGGCCGGGAACCCGGGAGCAAGAACAGGGAAGAAGGCTTCGACTGGCGAGCTTCCTCGGCCTCGCTCCGCCTCCTCCGTGATGATGAGTGCTTCAAAATGGGCTGGGCATCTTCCTGGGCGGATCCTCTATTGTCTGGAAGCTCCAGAACACCTCGGCAACAGTCGAGGCTCACAGCAAGGATGAAGGAGCACGGTGGCTCCAGATACCTTCGGTGACGCACAAAACAAATTCCAGGTGCTGCGTTGGCTTCAGGACCTGCACGAGAAGAGTGAAGGAGTCGGGGGCAAAATTCCTCGACCCTGTAGCGAGGTGGGATGAAGGTGACGAGCGGTGGAAATGGAACTCGTCGGAGCAAGCTCCGGCGAGGGGTAGCGTGGCGATTAAATGGGTGAGAATCGAAAGGAAAAGGTCGGGGAGGAACCTAGGACTACGGGTAGCTACAAAATGCAAGGAAAAGGCAGAGAAAAAATGACCTCGAAGGCAGGTGATGCCCGAGATACTGGACCTCACGGCTGAGGATGGCCGGAGATGGTGGAGCCACCAAAAGCTTCGCCGAAGCTCGCGGGACCTCGCTGGAGACTCCCTTGTCACAGGAGTCGATACGGAGCAAGAGAGGTAGGCCTTGGCTAGGGAAAATGGGGTTCAAAGGAAGAAGGAGGCGACGGGTGCCCTTTTTAAAGAGATGGTGGACGGGGCTCGAAGATCGGGATGTAGCGGTGATTGCAGCGATGCCCCACCCAAGGAAATCATAGGGCGTGTATGCTCGATCATCGAGGAATAAAATTCGTTCAAGACGAATCATGAATGGATGCAAGATGCGCCCTCCAAAATTCGGCGAAATTGAGGAAAAATCAGTTCTGACACGCATCAGAGGAGAGGGTCAGACAGTTGACCGGAGGTCAACTGTCCAAGCCTCCTCGTTGGTCCACGTGGACCAACCAGGAAAAACCTCTGGTAAAAGATTTGTAAATTATTTTAAAAATAGTAAATGATTTCATTAATTTTAGATTGTTAAATAAAAAAATTTATTATTTTATAAATTATTTTATTATGATTTTTATTTATTTTTATGATGTATAAAAATACAAATTACCTTTTAGGCCTATATAGGTATACATATTTATATATTTTAATATTTTATTTTTATTTTGTATATTTAATTTTATTTATTTTTGTTTATTATTTTATAAATTCATAACTTATTTTTATAAACTTATATGTATATTTTTTTTATTTTTCTGATGTATTTTATACACTTAATAAAATAGAAGTATTAATTATATATGTTTGTTTATAGGTATTATTCCTATGTATTGTATTCAGGTATTTTATTTTTGTATTTTCTTTAGGTTTTATTCTTATTTAAAAGTACATGTATATTATAAATAATATTTACAAAGTTATAAAAATATAAAATAATAAAAATAATGAATAATTAATAAAGTGAATATTTTAATCTGTACAAGTATATAATAGGGGTCCAAAACCTAACTTTCAAACCGTAGCTCCGCCAAACGTGAAACCACCTTCATTAAATAGCTTATTTAAAATTATATACAATTAAAGGTGATTTTGATGCGTTTAGAGTTTTTATTTGAGAGATACAGGTCTGGGAAGTTGAGATTCTGGAATTTTATTCAGATCGTAACCTTTTGTCTGTACATTATTTTTGATTGAAATCAATTTTGTATTTTTATTTATATAATTATCTACAACTTTTATGTCAAAAGTTTATTTATTTAACGTATAAAAAGTGAAACTAAAAGTAGATCCCAAAATGAATAAAGAATGAATTAAAATAAAAGGAATCTTTATTGGTTTCTGACCCTTATCTCCCCCTACTTTATTCCTTGTCGACCTAGTCATCGAGAGGCCTAGGTCTCGGGGATTCGGGTCATAAAATATTTGCAATATTTTATTCTTTTTCTTTTCTTTTATTTATTCTATAATTTTAGCTTTAAAAATCGTATTTTATACAATATTTACACAATAATGCATGCATGCTAAAATGCCTAAATTAACGTTATTTACACGCATTTAATAGGGTTTTTAAGGCCAAAATGATAGAATAAAGATGATGAAACGTAGATTCATCAGTCGTGCCTGACTCTGATTAGATGGTACCTGAAAACAATGTGGGCTTTATGAAAATTAAACAATGATTGTTCGTTACAAATTTAATTAAGGTCAAAGTTTATTTAGAGGTCCCTTTTTTACTTCTTGGGTTTTCAATTTTTTGAGTATTTTTATAGCAATCCGTCTAATGATTTTGTTTATTTTTCCTTTAAGTTCTAGATGAAATAAACATAAGGGGAGAAAACGAAAAGGCCATGCAAGTCGTCACTAAGATGGAAATCTCACCTTAATGACTAATGATGTAAGCAAAGTAAGAATTTTTAACAGTGCCTCTCAGCTCTCTCCATGCGGAATGCATGGCAGAATTGAATTATTTACACTATACGATGATATGCAAGCAATAGAAACGTCCTAAATAAGAATTGCTATATCGGGAAGAACAAAATGCAAACTATTCAAAAATAGATCCAAGAGTCCGGTCTTGAAAACTCCTCATTGCCTACCACATGGGTCCTGCAAACGATGTATGGGGTTTCTCATGGCGCTCGTTTCCAAATTCAAATAATTAGCCATTTAATTTTTTTACTAAGTCCAAGCGAAATATTCTATAGGAGCATGCTTCTATTAGGATTTGGAACTAGTTTTACCGAGTCAAGGAATCCTAAATCTAGGGGCTCCAATCACAAAAAAGAAAGGAAAACAAAGGCAGAAAGTTTAGAACACGAGAAACAAATAGGAAAAAGTGGGAAAATAGAGAGAATAAAAAGTAGAAGGTGATGAAAACACAGAAAAATGCGACGAGGCCCCCAGGTGAACAATCACCCGGGTACTGGACCTCGTGTAGTCGGGAGAGTAGTGTCCAAATTAATTACAAATTATTTTGCAAAAATAAATCACTCTCCTCACAAAATAGAAATAAAAAATCTATGTTTTTGCTCTTTTCCTCTCCTTACTCCTTTCTCATGCTCTCTCCTTGTCGGCACACAAGTAGAAGGCCGACCTCCACTCGTCTCGGGTGCACCAACCTCCTAAAAGATAGCCATCTCCAAGCGGTCCCTCACAATAATGATCAAAAAGACAATAAGGATTAGAACAGTCAAATAATTATAAAAATATATAACAAAAATGAAAGAAATACAATAAGAAACTATATACAAAAATGTGCTACAATCTGTTGCTCCCCGACAATAGTGCCATTTGTTTAATCACTTTAAAATCGAAGGAGAGAGTCGTACGCTCCACAAAAGGTAGGAGTAACGTCGTTGAACTGATTCATAAAGACCAAATGATTAAAACAACAATCAACCCACAAATAGTGATGAATCAATAAAAGCAAGAGATGTTGATCAAAATTTATTATAAATCCTACAAATAAATGTGTGTATACTGACCAGTATAAGAGGGTGTGGAACACAGAGAACACATGTAGTAACATGCAATAATATTTATAAATAAATAATTAATAAATAATATGGATATTTGTATATACATGTATGCACACTATTAATCAAAGAATGTGGGCTTATTTTTAATTATTATAAAATAATTTATATATTATATTTTTTGGTTTTAAATTACTTTTCAATTTAATATTATATTATATTATGTGGATATACACAAGGGTATAAAGTTATGTATATAAGATAATGTATATATGTAGTATAAGTAATATGTATAAAATATATAAAAATATGAAAACGTCTGCAGGTACATTCCATTTTATTTTAGAAAGATTTTTTGAAAATATATTTAGGATTTATTATAATTATAAATGATATAATTTATGTATAAGTAATAATAGGCTAAATATGGAAATATAGATAAATATATATATATAAAGAGTAAAAATCAGTTAATAAAATGTTTTTTGTGTTGTTTATACTTTTTGTTGTTTTTGTGATTTTTCAGAATTTTTTTTCCAATTTTTAGATATTTTTAGAGTGCAAAATATACAAAATCAGAGACTTTTTAAATAGGCAAAATTGTTTTGTTATTTAAAAGTAATTATTAAGTCAAAAAAATTCTCAAAATATTTTTATTATATTCTAATATATATGAATAAAAATAAATTGTAGAATTAAATATTTTTAGTGTTTTGAGGAATTTTTATATTTTTATAGGATTTTGGAGCTTTTTAATTTTTACTCATTTTCTTTTTCTATTTTCAGGGATTTTTGGTCTGAGGGTACAAAGTATTATAATAAACACGTGTTATTTTTTTGGAATTTTTAAACACAATTTTATATATTTTTTGGATTCTTTAAAGCAAATAGGGACTATCCGTATAATATCTGATTTTTAATAAATAGAAAAAGGGTATAAAATACAAAACTAATTACATGGCACGAAAGAGCATGCATCCTGGTACCTCATCCTATTTCTTATGATTTTTGGAGCACGGATGGTATTTATAACAATTAGACAAACAAACACACAAATACTTGAACTTACAATGGTATGTCTATAATTAAAAATAAAGACATGGGTGGATGTGTAAATCATCAAAAGTTTTGAACTAATATTAAAGCTTTAAATATTAAGCAACAATTGCAAACAACCACAGGGGTACATATGCAAATGTTCAACTAAGTTGATAGTGGAGTCACAAACAATTATTGGTTTGTAAATTGTCCTCTACTTTTTAAACGTTATATAATATTTATAGGACTGACTAGCTATTACAAAAAAAGACATAGGGTGCTTAAGAAATTTACCCACTTAAGTGTCTGGATCCAATAGTTCCATGCTTGCCCCGTGTCTGATTGAAGAACCATCCTCATGTACCCCTTCGAATTAATTCAATGGCCTAGATTAGATATGGGCCGCTATTCTTGATCGAATGGTCCAGAGAGGCGCTACAAGAACTGGTGAAGAATAGGTCATTGGTGAGCTTTACTTCGTCGATTCTTTGTTGGAGCTTCGGCATTGGGCGACGGAGGGATCTCTAATTCCCAGATCCACGATGGATCTGGGTTAGATGAGGCAAGTGTTTGATGGAGAAGGCAAGTGGGAGTGAGATGACGTGATGATCGATGTGAGTTGACGGTCAAATGACAATGAATTAGGCTTGGAGCCCGTGCTCTAGTAATTTGAGGGTTTTACAAATTAAGAGTAAATGCTTAATGAAACCTAAAATTAACAATGCAAAATGAAATCTAAGCTAAAGGTTTACCTAATGTGAAGAAATGTGTCTCGACTGAGATAGGGCTCAGGTGGCTGAACCTCAACTATGATGGTCGAAGGTGCGTGGATCTTCTTCGTCGGAGGGTCTCCTCACGGCAAATCAACGGTGACCGCTTGTTGTCACCAAGACGGAGCACAAGAGCATGATTTGAGGGGCTAACACCTAAGGAAGAGGGATCAAAAAATCAAAAGAGGTGAGGAGGTTATATTTATAGGCAAGTTTTCGATGTTTTTTAGGGGAGCTTGCGTGGAGGTCGATGGTGGTAGGTGTAGATTCGAAGATGGGCGTGAAAAAGGGACGAAGTGGCTACAGTGGGGTAGAAGGCTCAAGGCGAAAGGAGGAAGATGGAGGTGTAGAGAAATTGGCGAAGTCGGGTTTCCGTGAAGCTCATGACAAAAATCAGAAGGAGGTCGGACAGTTGACCATAGGTCAACAAAAGAAAGGTCCCGGTTGGTCCATGTCGGCCAACCAAGAAATAAGTAAATGAATATTACTTATAAAGTCGATAAAAATAGAAGATGAATTAATTAATTTATAGTTATAAAATGAAAATTGTTTCTAATTTTATGTAGTACTAAATTCATATTTTTATTTATTTTTATGACTTAATTTATTACATGCTACTTTTAGAAGTATACATATAGATGTATTCATCTATATTTTTATGTATTTTATTTTTATTTTGTATTTTTTATTTTATTATTTTATACACAAAATTTATATATTTATAACTTATTTAAATATACTTAAATATATTTGTATTGTATTTTTCTGATATAGCATCTATACTTGAATAAAAAAAGGTATTTATTATATAGTTGTAAGTATAGTATATTAATCTATGTATTTTAGTATACTATTTTATTTCAGTGTATTTTTATGATTTTATTTTAAGTTAGTTATGTGCGTTTATTATAAATAATATTTACAAATTTATAAAAATATAGAAACATGAAGAATAAAAAGAGTTAATAAAATGAATAGTTTATTCGAGAATATTGTACAATAGGGGTCCAAAACCTAACTACTGTATCTTAACTCGAAACTAAATGAAACCACCTTCATTAAATATCTTATTAGGTGATTTTTTGCATTTGGAGTTCATATGGAGAAGATATGGGTCTATGAAGTTTGGGTTTTGAGATTTTATTATGTGTATAAAATATACAATGTATATTATTTTAATATTAAATAAATTTTGTATTTTTCTATGTATTTTTGTATACAAATTTCAAGTACAAATTTTATTGATTTGATGTATAGATGATAAAGAATAAAATAACTGCCAAAAATTAATTATTGGCCTTTATTTTTATGGTTTTCTGACTATGTAATATGTATAATTGGTCGCCCTATCTCCCCTTACATTATTTTTTGTCGACTCTTTTTCTTTTCTTTTCTTCATTTTGGCAATAAATGTACAATATTTTATACAATATTTTGTACAAATTAATGAATGTTTATTTTGACAAATTAATGATATGTACAAGCATTTAGCTATGGTTTAAAGGCCAACATGAAAGAATAAACGTGATGAAATAGAGACTCATCAGAAGTTTGGTTTATGGTTATTTCATTTGTGGGTCCTAGTTGTACATTATCTTTTTTGCATGTGCAATTATTTTTGTATTTTTCTATACATTAATCTGTACAATATTCATGTCAAACAAATATTTATTTGAAGTGTGTGAGAGTGTTTATAAATTAATGTAAGTTCCAGTTATATACAATGTATTGTGCATCTAGGGTTTCTATGTGTATGTGTTATTTTCTCGGTATTTATTTGCCCTTATCTTCCCTACTTTATTCCTTGTCAACCAAGTCAATATTAACTTCGTCTCTGGATTTAGGGCCAGTTAGTATTTACAATACTTTCTTTATTTTTATTTTATTTTCTTTATTCATTTATTTTATGTTTAAATATATGTATTTATGTATTACTTGCATACAGCAGTTAGTGTTTTAATTTGTACAAGTTAGATAATTTACATGCATTTAGCTAGGGGTTTAAAGTTAAAATAAAGGAATAAAGTCGAATGAATGGGTATTCATCACTCTCATGAACAAAAAGTTTCTCCCATCCTTATCAGTTGTTTGCTGAATCATCTCAAAGAGTCTAACGCGGTCCAGCTCATCCCTTGTTATGGTCTAGAAAAATATATGACAATCATATCGAGTTATATCATGTCATGCTTGTTTTGTAAGACGTTTGCTTAGAAGAAACTTATATGCTTGTGTTTCAAGTTATCCAGACATATCCTCCCCAAGGTATGGGTAGTAACATGAGCTTTATTCATGTTGCCTTTATTCTTCTCTGAGTAACTCTACAATTAGGAGAACAGACCATTATTTAGATGACATTCTAAAATAATTTAAGAGTATAGTTCATCTCACCTTGAACTTATCACTCTCCTCATGCTGAAGGGGCGCCTCCTACTTGGTCGGATGTCAATCCGAGGGAAGATTGGCTAACACTTCTTCCACATTCGCAAACTGATCATAGTGCTTTAAAAATTTTACATTAAGTTAAATACCTGCTCGAAGGAAAGCACAACAGAGTTTTAATTAGCATACCGAAGTACTAACCTTCTTTCCCCTCGCTCGAGTATCGCAATTTAGCTTCGCAGCCCAATGCAAGATCCCTTCCTCGAATTGGAATCGTCATCCCGGTCAAAAATGTTATGTATGTGAAGCATATAATTCAAACATCCAACAAATCAAATAAATCATACGTGCATCAAATGTTCTGTATGTTCTATATTTTTGCATGTACCTTCATACAGAATTGATGGAATCCTTAAGACCAGAGGGGACATTCCTAAAGTCAGTGGTATGCAACGAAACATTCGTGCATGCTACGATAGACAACAAACTGGAAAACGGCCTGCGTACTCTCCTAAACCATGACATGCTCTGTTCAGTAGCACCTTCACCCTCTCACCATGTAAACCCCTAAATTTTAGTTTATTTTTTCATTCTTAAAATTCTACCAATTTTGAACTCAAAAGTATCATCTCATCAAGCTGATTCCAAACGAACTCAAGAACACGAACTTCAGACATCCATAGCTAATAATATTTACATTTTATTGTAGTGGTAGTTTTCGTAAATATTGAATTCCAGTGATTATGGGTATTAATGTTTTTGATATTTATTTAAACACCTCTTTCTTTCTAATGACGATTACCCAAATCCTAATTCATCTTTCCTCATCCATAGCCACCGAGAGAAAATGAGATACCACCGTCAAGTCCGTCGGTGGTATGGTGGTCATCGAGGAAGCACGATTGGAAGAGGAACGATGTTGGAGTTTCATCGTTCTAAGGTACAAAGGTCAATGACTTTCTTCTAGAGATTTCTGAATTCATGACCATGGTATAGATTTTCATGTCGTTCTTTTTCTCTACATGATTGAAAGGTCGATTTGGTTAGGCGACAAGAAAAGGACACCCGTATGAAATTGGGTTGCGTGTGGTATCTCCAATTGAGCAGATAACGGTCCCCTAACTTCTCTATTTTGGCATCAAATTTATATTGTTTGTCCTTGATATCGATTTGGGGATTATTTTACTGTCTTGGAGTTTTCCCCATCTCCATCTTGCTGAAGAGATTCTGTCTTGTAATCTTTCCATAGATCAATGTGATGTTGGTTCCATTCCTCTTGTTGTTCTTAGTGCATAGACTGCATAATTGATCGAAGAATGAAATGTTGATTCACAAATGGAAGAGTAATTAATGGATTCTGAATCTATCCTTTATTATGTTAAAATTAGGTCCGCCATTAATTAAAGTGTATGCTTAGATTTACGTTAGTGTCCACAAGCCATATTCTTGAAATTAATATGATTATCCTACATATGTCTCAGCACATGACAAACAGCCTATACTGTTCGCATCTTGGTTCCTTGCCAGAGGCAGCCTTCCCTACCGAAAAGGGTGGTTGTTCCGCCCTCCCTTTCGCAAGGGTACAAGGCTCTTGATCTAGTGTGGTTCTACACGAGCCTAATAATTGTCGACTGATACCCCCTGAAGGTAATATACTTTCGACAAAGCTCCTCCAGGTACACCTTTACACTGCAGCTTATCTAATATAATAATGGAATCGAGTGAAGAGCAACTCATTAAATACCTGAAAGAACTAACACATGTTGATAAAGAATCGACACCTCCAGTAGAGTTCCCAGATCAGATGCCAACCATACAGATGCCTGGAAAAATTGTTTGTATTTCAAACTGCTATGTGACAGGCCCTTTCGTGAGTAGGGGCTACAAGAAATGATTAAGAATGTTTGGAAAACCTCCAAGACGCCACACATACAAGATATGGGAGAGAAACTTTGGAAAGCGAAGTTTTCGTCACCTATGGAGCGGGATTTAATATGGGATAGGGCACCTTGGCACTTTGAAGGGAACTTGATACTTCTCGAAAAAGAAAGGACCAATACTTCAATAGATGACTATAACTTTACTAGCTCCCTTTTTTGAATCCAAGTTCATAAAACGCCATCGCAATATCAGAACAAAGCATCCTATTCAATAATCCTCAAGCCCCTTGGAAAGATTATAAACTATGCCGCGGACATCGGCAACAGCACAACGAGCTTTGACAGGACTAAGGTCATGGTTGATATCACCAAGCCCCTGGTAAAGCAGGTAAACGTCAAGACTCCAAATGGGAATATTATTACCCTCCCCCTTAAATACGAACAATTATCTCGATTCTGCACATTTGCGGAAGACTCAGTCACGTCTACTCATGGTGCGACTAAATTATAAAGGGGAAAATACTTCTAAGTACAGTTGCCTCGGAGGAACTGAAGCAAATAGCAGAAGAAAAATTCAAACCAAGATTTCCACCAGAACTGAAAGCAGGACCAAGAGAGAATAGATCCCCACCCCCTTCCCCCCTTATAAGCAAAGTACTGAACCAAATATATACCAAGCACTAGAAGTAACAAGATATACCAGAAGGGAACCCATCCTTCCCCCCAACCAGATTTACATACCAAAGGTCCTAGCTTGTCGAAATCATATTCCACCACTCCTAAAGGCCACTCAGGAAGTACTTCATTGATCAAAACATCGCACGCTAAATCCCCAATGGAAGCTCCTAACCAAGTTGTTTTTAAGCATGATACTACAACATCTTCTACTGCAAATACTTCTTTTATCACCACCCGATTTCTCTCTTGTTCCCCCACCACCATGATAAACCACCCATCAATAGCCACCCTAGCTGATACTAGTAGCAATAACATGCATCCAAGCGTGTCATGCCCACCTCTCGAGGAAGACCAACAGAAGACTTGCAAGCCCATCATGGCCAGTGGCCCAAGCCTGCAGTCCCTTCAGACACAAAATGAACAAGGAAAAAAGACTTCCACATCCCGACGTATATCAAAACCACCTGGAGAGGCCAAAGGGCACTGACTGACATTGACAACCTCACAACGAAAGCTGCAAGGCACAAAAGGTTGGAATATCCAGAAGTGGACATGGTACACGCCTCAGAAAGCTCTATAAAGAAAAGGAAAATGGACGATATCCCAGCACTCCTGAATGCAGAATATGACCAGTCGAATGGGGCTCTGGCAACTGACCCCAACAGCTGCAAGTAGATAAATGAGCATTTTGTCATGGAGTTGCATAGGCTTGAGAAGTGCCTCTGCAATTTGACACCTCAAAATCTTCTCCGGTCCACTTCCCCTTCTTGCTTCTTTATATCAGAAACACATTGTAATAACTGCCAGATGGAAAAGATTCTTCAAGGAACACAAGGATATCATTACTATACGATTGACTCCAAAGGTAGATCCAAAGGCCTTGCCTTACTTTTTGAAGACTGCATCAATATTACTCTTATCCAGACCTCAGATGCATATATACGGTTGAGATTCACAATCTTGGGTGTGGAGTTTGGCATTAAATGTGCATCTACGGAACCTCAAAACATATAAACAAAGAAGCACATTGGAGATGGCTAACTGAATTTGCATTGCATCTGCACCATAACCTGCTAGTCATTGATGACTTCAATACAATCGATAGTACCCAAGACAAGATTGGTGGAAGAACATGCTCCACCAGGGAGCTTCAACACCTAAAGTTTTTTTGTAATAAGATAGGACTCATGGACCTTAGGTATGCTAGACCAGCTTTCACATGGACCAATAAACAAAGGCATAAGGAATGCCTAGATAGAGCCCTTGCAACATGTGAATGGAGTGCGCAATGCTCGAAGGCAGGTGATGAATATATTATTCATCGCTTTTATTCTTTCATTTTAGCTAAAATCCTTGGTAAAATAATTGTAGATACTCACTAATTCTCAATAATTAACATTCTAACCACATTTATTACTATTATATATTTAACACTTATTTTATCCAAAATCAAATAATAAAGAGAAAAAGAAAAATAAAAGAAAAGAAGGATTTATATATGTAATATATACAGACTGATCCTAACCCCGAGACCAGGTCAATATTGACGTGCTCGACAAAATAAATAAGTAGGGGGAGATAATGATCCTAATTTATGAAAATGTCTGAAAATCAAGACCAAAAATACATTTATACATTTTTCACATTGTAAATATTTCACTGATTTTATTTATCACTAAATCATCTCAAATAAAAATATTTTCTTTACAAAAGCTGTTCATAATAATATACATTATTTTATAAAAATATTAGAAAAATGATTTAATGTGAAATAAAATATTATGATGAACCGAAAAAGCTGTAAAAGCCAACTTCCAAAGTTCATAACTATTTATAGAAAACTCTAAATTGACTAAACTCATGTTTAATCTTCGTTTAATAACTAATATTATCTACTAAAAATATCATAAAAATATTAGAATAAACAGGTCATTTTGGGAGTTTGGACCCCTTGTCTATATATATTATAGGAATAAAACTTCCCAATTTTCTAATTAATTATTTTTAATTCCGTTTAACTCAATTCTTTTTCTAATATATTTATAAAAATCACTAAAAAATAAATAAAATATTTATTAAAAAATAACAATAAATCTCGAAGCCACAAAGCCGTGACCTAAATTTTCCATACCTCATAACTCGGTCATATGAACTCTAAATTGGGCGTAATCACTTTTAAAGTCCGTTTTAAAGAATTGTCTATCAAATGACACTAAATTTGCTTAAATCGAAGTTAATAAACAAAAAGTGGGTTTGGGGCTATATTGGTATAAAATGCATAATGTATCTAAGTTTTACTCTATTTAATACATGTTATTTATTATTTTTATATACTTTATTAATATTTTATGTTTATATTAAAATAAATGAAATTTTTTATCTATTTAACTATTTTAGTATTAATTAATTGTTTATTAATTTATTTAATTATATATTTAATTATTTAGTTACTAAATTACTTATTTAATTATGTAAGTATATATTTAGTTATTTCTTAATTAATATATTTTATCTAATTATTAATTTAGTTAACCTTTAAATCATTTATCTTAATTAACTATTTAACTAATTATCTAATTTTTTATTTCTTTTTATCCTCTTGCGGAGTCACGTTAGCTTCACGTCTGCGTCACCCTTCTCCCCTCCCCCGCGCATCTTCTGCTTGCTCCTTCCACACAGTGTCGCTTATCTTTTCTCCTCCTCATGCAGCCAACGCTTCCAACTACCAGCCATTAGGCCGGTAGCCCAACGACTCCGATGACTGGATTGCCCCTCCGGTGTCCCCATCCGCTTCCATGCCCCCCAAGTCTCTTCTCCTATAAATAGGGCACCCTACCCCATTCGATCGGGCATCCGCCATTCACAACCACCACGTTTGAGTGCTTTGGTCGCACTCTAATGCAAGAGCTCAGCCTCCGTGGTCGCTCACCGTCATGTCGGAGCTATCATCACCCGAAGCTCCGCCAAGCTTCATCTACTAGCGACCCATTTCTATGCATCCCATCTTCGAGGTTAGGCCATTACTATCTTCTTATTCTCATATGTTTCTCTTCTCCTTCCATTCTATCTTCGTTCTTTGTTCCTCCTCTGTCTTTCTCATTTATCATCGATTTTTATCTCTGATTTGATCGTCGTTCATCCCATTCCCATCAATTTCACATTCTTCGCATTTCGTATCCATCTCTGATCACCTCGAATCCTTATGGATTGGAGTTTTGGTTCCATCCCTCGCACCATCGGAACACCCACTCACTCCATTCGTTTTACCAATAACAATTGATCGAAGGATATACCTTCTAACCTTATTGTTATTTGCAGGTTTGACTCGAGGGTCTCCGCCCTGCATAAGGAATAACAAGCCACACTTCATTGAGATTGAACCTCCAGATTGAAGTACAACCTGAAGCCGATGGAGCTCTGAAGGTCAGCCAATCACCGGAGATTCGAAGATGTTGAGATGATTGCTATTATTAGTATAGACTTTTATGTAATTTTTATTTTTCCCTTTCATATTCTTGTAATTTACCCAAGGGTTCTTCTCCTATATAAGGAAACCCTTGGGTCTCTCATAATGCATTCAAGTCTATTCCCTCAACATGGTATCAGAGCCATGTATTATCCCTAACCCTAACCCCTCTCCAACTCGACACCTGTTCCCTTAAAAAAAATCCCCGCCGCCCAACCCAGCGACCCCCGACCCCATCGCCCTCATCGCCCCCATCGCCTCTGACCCCCGTCGCCCTCGGCCCCGCGCCCATCGCCTCCAGCGCCGCCCCCATCGCCTCCGGCCCCGCCCCTTCAGCCCCCGACCCCCTGTCGCCCTTCATCATGCTTCCTCGCCGCCCCCTCCATCAGGCTTCCTCACCGCCCCTTCATCAGGCTTCATCGCCCCCCCCCCCTCCATCGCCCTGGCCCCAGTCTCCATCGCACCTGTGCCCAGTCTCCATCAGGCTTCGTGCACCCGTGCCCAGTGCCCAGCCCCCGCGCCCAGTGCCCAGCCCCCGCGCCCCTCCCCTCGCATGCTTCGCGTGCGTCCTCCAGAAGTCCTCCAGGCGCTCGGCGAACAACACCAGTGCATCATCTCGTGCGAGCATCCTCCCGACGACCTCTTGCGCGAGGCTGACTCACAGACCGAGGAGCCACTGCTCGTCCAGTGTAGTAAGGGATTTTGTAAGTCAGATTTTCGTTTCCTGCGCCCCTGCCTTTCACGGCTGTGATCGACTGGTTTCTTAGTCACGTTTTTCGCAAGCGGCAAGAATTAGCAACAATGATTGTATAAGTCTCGTTCTGGAGATTTTCTTATATTGATCTACTCCCCGGTAGAAGTCCTTTATTCGGCTAATCTTATCATCATGTCGGATAATAAGGGTGACATCTTCTCAACCGGAGCCTTCAAGGGCCCGGCTCCTATCGTTAAGATGGATGGAACCAATTATGAATTATGGTCCATGCAGTTTCTCACCCTCATGCAGTGCAACAATAAGGAGCACATCCTGACAGATCCAGAGCCAGAGGACAAGACCGGGGCAAATGCTTCTTGGAAGCAAGATGATGCATACGCACGTGTTTGGCTTTGTGGGACTCTTTCTACAGAGATAGCCAATGATATTCTTACTCAGCCCACTGCCAAGGCAATGTGGGACACATTGGCCTCCACCTATGCACAGGCAAAGAATGAGGCCAAGATCCTTCAACTGCAGTTTGATATCTACAATACCAAACAGAATGGCCGTCCCTTGCATGTTTACTTCTCTTCGTTGCGTGGCATGTTTGAAAAGCTCCATAGCTACATGCCCATTACGACGTCTACTGAGCAACAGAAGATATATAGAAACTCCACGATGGTTGGAGTCTTCATGGCTGGACTTGACAAAGAGTATGATGGTGCACGCACTCATCTTCTTACAGAAGCAACCATTCCCCCTATAGAGGAGGCCTATAGTCGTCTTAGCCGGCTCATGATCCCGTCGACATCCACGTCTTCGCACTCCTCAGCAATGACCGCTTCTCGTGGTCGAGGTAGGACGATCCAGTCCAGAGGACGTACATCTCGAGGAAGAGGCAATGGATGTTACCATGGTCCTTGCACCTACTGCCGCAAGCCTGGACATGCAGAGGATACATGCTATCAGAAGCATGGATATCCAATTTCTGGTCGAGCAGCAGAGCAGATTGTATCTGCGGAAACTTCAGTTCCCCAGGCCGATCCTCGCCTGGATGATATTGTCTCTCGTATTTGGGAGATCATGACTCCTAGTGCTGACACCACGACAGATACCGCTACAGCAGCCAGCTCCTCAGGTATCACCTATGCATTTACTGGTAGTACGAATACAGATATGACAGAGTGGATTATGGATTCTGGTGCTTCTCACCACCTGTGTGGAGACAAAACGCAACTGAAGTCCTATAGGACTATACCACCCGGCAGATGGGTCGTCATTGCTAACGGCGACCACCTACCTGTTACAGGATAGGGGGAGGTGCAGTTGACACCATCCATGCGTCTGAGAAATGTTTTATATGCTCCTGCATTTCAAATGAATTTACTTTCTATTAGTCAGCTTACCAAGGATCTGCATTGTTGTGCCATCTTTGACCCTTCATCTCTTGTGTTTCAGGACATACTCACGGGCAGGGTGATTGGAAGTGGCCGTGAGCAGCGGGGACTCTACAGACTGGTCCAACCTCCTCATGCTAGTGTTTCTGTTATACCTACTGGACCTGTCTCTCCTTACTTATGGCACCTTAGGTTTGGACATCTTCCTCTGCAGAAGTTATGTCATGTTTTGCCTCAGATTTCTACACGATCCTCCTTTTAGTGTGAAGCAGGCCAACTTGGAAAGCATCACCGTTCAACCTTTCAATCCCGTCAGAGTCGGAGCAGCTCTAAGCTATTTGAGCTCTTTCATTTAGACATTTGGGGTCCTAGTCGTGTTCCTGATCTCCAAGGACACCGGTTTTATCTTGTCGCTGTCGATGATTTTTCTAGACTATCTTGGGTCTTCTTATTGAAAAATAAGTCTGAGGCTGGATCCACTATCAAGTATTTCATTAATGAAATAAAGAATATTTTTTCGGCAAATGTCAAGTATATTCGTTCTGACAATGCCTTAGAATTTTGCACCTTACATCTTTCTGAGTTCCTTAGATCCCATGGTATTGTACACCAGACCTCATGTGTCTACACTTCCCAGCAGAACGGTGTTGCTGAGCGCAAACATCGTCACTTACTTGATGTAACCAGAACATTGTTGATACAGAGCCATGCTCCTCATTCTTACTAGGGTGATGTTGTCCTTACTGCTTGTTATCTGGTAAATCGTATGCCATCATCCGTGCTAGGAGAAAAGATTCCTTACTCGATTGCGTTTCCCGAGAAGAATCTCTTCTCCCTTACACCTCGTGTGTTTGGATCCGTTGCATTTGTTCATGATGTCTCTCCAGGGCGTGACAAGCTCTCACCTAGAGCTGTCAAGTGTGTATTTGTCGGTTACTCTCGTACCCAAAAGGGGTATCGCTGCTTTGATCCACTAAGCCAAAAATATTATGTTAGTGCTGACGTTACGTTCTTTGAATCGATCGTGTATTTTTCTCCTACAGGTGACAGACTTACTCCATCTGACTCCGATGATGAGATATACATGCCACCACCTCCTACAGTTGGCTCTTCACCTTCACCTCTTCCTCCTCCACCGCCACCACCTCCTCCGCCATCACCACCACCACCACCTCCGCCACCACCACCTTCATTGGTTCAATTCTTACCTCATATTGTTCCTCGCCGACCTCGCTCTATTCGCCATGCTCACAGGCCTTGCCCATCATCCAGCACGCCTCAGGTATGTAATGAGCATATTATCTCTACTGATGGCACTACTGAGTTAACTGTACAACAGGAGGAGCAGGCACCCTGTCACGAGGGAAATATACAAGTCCAGGACGTAGCAGATGATCTTGACGTACCAATTGCTCTGCGAAAGCATAAACGAGCGTGTGCTACTTACCCTATTGCAGCCCAAACTTCTTTGAGCAGGTTGTCAGAGGATTTCAGGAGATTTACGCTAGCACTATCAGCCGTACAGATACCGCGGACATATCAGGAGGCTCTCAAAGATAGTCAGTGGAGGTTAGCCATGGAGGAGGAAATGGCTGCGCTACAATCACGTGGCACGTGGAGTCTTGTTTCTCCTCCTATAAATACATCAGTCGTAGGATGCAAATGGGTGTTCATTGTGAAACACCGTGCGGATGGCAGTGTGGATCGCTATAAGGCGAGACTCGTGGCACGAGGATTTACTCAGACATATGGGGTAGACTATCACGATACTTTCTCACCAGTTGCCAGACATTCTACTCTGCGCATTCTCCTTGCTGTTGCTGTGATACGAGATTGGCCTCTTTATCAGCTTGATGTTAAGAATGCATTTCTCTATGGTGACCTCCAAGAGGAGGTTTACATGTAGCAGCCACCTGGGTTTACTGCTGAGGGGGAGTGTCAGAAGGTTTGCAGGTTGCACAAGGCTATCTATGGCCTCAAGCAAAGTCCAAGAGCATGGTTCCAAAAGCTCTAGGACTTGATAGAACAACAAGGGTTTGCGAGATCAACTGTTGATCACTCATTGTTCATACAGAAGACCCAGAGAGGTATTACAGTCATTCTTGTTTATGTTGATGACATTATTATCACAGGGGATGACGAGCAGGGCATTCAGGATACCAAGGACTTCCTAGGTAAACAGTTTGTGACCAAGGACCTTGGACATTTACGTTACTTCCTCGGAATAGAGTTTGCCAGGAATCAATAGGGTCTTGTTATGACCCAGAGAAAATATGTTATAGATCTTCTTTCAAAAACTGGCATGGCAGATTGTAGACCTGCCACTACTCCGCTTGACCCAAGCATGAAGTTCTATGATGATGATACTGAGGAGGTCGACAAGAGAAGATACAGAGAGCTTGTTGGCAAGCTACTATATGTAACTATTACCAGGCCTGACATAGCATTTGCGGTTAGCAAAGTGAGTCAGTTCATGGAGCAGCCCAGACAAGCTCACATGGATGCAATCCATATGATTCTGAGATACTTGAAGACTTCACCTGGTACTGGACTTCTTTTCAGCAGAGGCACATCTCTTTCCGTAATAGCATATGCAGATGCAGACTATGTCGGGTGTCCGAAAGATAGAAAGTCTACGTCTGGATTTGCTGTGTTCATAGGGAATTCTCTGGTTTCATGGAAGAGTAAGAAGCAGACTGTGGTTGCTAGATCAAGTACTGAATCAGAATACAGGGCCATGGCACAAGCTAGTACAGAGATGATGTGGGTCAGATCCGTTCTCACTGACCTAACCATAAAAGTACATCTTCCCATGCACCTCCAATGTGATAATCAAGCTGCTCTCTTCATTGCAAATAACCCAGCCTTTCATGAAAGAACGAAGCACATAGAGGTAGATTGCCACTACACTCGTGACATGATACAGAAAGGTATTATCACTACTACGCATGTCAGTTCTGGAGACCAGACAGCATATATACTTACAAAGGCTCTAGCAAGAGGTCCTTATCAGAAATGTTGTTCCAAGGTGAGTCTTATTGACATCTACGCTCTAGCTTGAGGGGGAGTGTTGAGATGATTGCTATTATTAGTATAGACTTTTGTGTAATTTTTATTTTTCCCTTTCATATTCTTGTAATTTACCCAAGGCTTCTTCTCCTATATAAGGAAACCCTTGGGTCTCTCATAATGCATTCAAGTCTATTCCCTCAACAGAAGAGCTCCACTACCAATCGGCATCGACCACCTACAGCCGTGAACCACCGATCACATCAGACCTATGCCTTGAATAGCTACCGCCTGGAGATTCGCCTCTGGTTTTACGATCCACTCGATTCGAGAGCTCCGCCAATCGTCATTTCGTTTGGGGCTTTTAGCTCCGGTTGCTCGATCAGAAAGGATCGAACGTCGTGGATCAAGTCACGTGTCACCATCGTATTGCGAAGTCGCCCCACCGCCCACTGCTGAAACTTTAAGCGATGCAGCACGTGACCGCACGTGCATGGGTGTAAATATCTGGCAAATTACAATTTAGCCCTTGAAGTTTCTGAATTTACGAACAGCTCCTTGCCAAGCTGTGTCACGTGGCTAATCACATGTTGACTAGCGTATTTACAAATACGCTCTCGATGCTTTTGCTTTTCACATCCATGTCCTGCTACTTTTGAGTTCATGTGCCAAGCATGCGGATTTTGGAACTTTTACAGGGATACCCTCGAGGGTTTCTTGATATTTCAAACATGGCCAGAATAGATGGATATCACAAGATCAACACGTGATATCTGAGGAATTTTGGGTGCGAAGCCCCCACTTTCTGATTTTACACGCGCCTCTATATTTCTAGAAAATAACAAAACTACCCCTATACTATATATAAATATACTACATATTATATTACATAATAAATAAAATACAAAAAAAAACAAAATAAACATACATATAAATACTTAGTTTTATACTATATATGGTATATTTAGTATTGTTGAAATATAAAATTATTTTTCTATTTTTAATAAATCATTCAAAAATACAAAAAATATAAAAACCTCAAAATACATAAAAATATAAAAATACCTTTAAAATCCTATAAAAATTGTTACTGTAGTTTTTAATGTATTTTTTATATTAAATAAAAAACAAAATAAAAATTAAATATTAAAATCAATAAAAAATACAAAATACATAAAACTTTTAAAGTTCATAACTAATTCAAGAAAACTCACATAGATACACACAATATATCATTTTGAAGGTTTTTCCCTCTATTTTTAATAAAAATAAAATTAAAATAAATTCTCACCATCTCTATTTTAAAATAAAAAATAAAATTATATTTCCAATAAAAATAATTTTTTAACTTTAAAAACTAGATAAAAATTACAAAATCTTTTCTAAAAACTTGTAAAAAATTATATAAAAATAGGAAACAAAAATAAAAATATTAGAAGTACAAAATAAAAACCAAATAAAAATATAAAATCTAATACCTATATTTTTCTACATATAGGTATAAAACCACAAAAAATATAAAATTCATAAAATTAAATAAAAAGTCAGAAAAAAATCCTTAAAAAATAAAAATTAGGAATCCCTTATACTTTAGATTCTCTAGTATTTTACCTTAGTTTTTAACATTTTGCCTCCCTAAGTTTGATACTCCCATACTTAACGTTATACACATCAATTTTTGGAGTATAATAACAAAAATAATAAATTTTTCTGTGAAATACACTCGGTCGATGCAATGACCAATATTTGTTCTGTCTTCTGCAGGAACAACAAGCAGGTCGAGTGACCATTTCATCAGCAGGTGTCTTGCACCTTCCTACCATTTGTAGCGACCATGCACCCATTTTGTTAAAACTAGAAACAACAGTCACAAGAAATAATAAAGTTCGGCGCTTTGAGGCTTGTTGGATGGAGGAACGAGAGTTCCCATATACGCTGCTAGAGTATTGGTCAAAACGTAACCCTTCTCAATCTCTTCATAAGAAAATGGCAACGGTGGGAAAAAAACTAATAAGGTGGGCTTCAACAGAAGTCAGGCAGTGGAAAATTAGAAAGCTGGAAATAGAAACAAATCCAAGACCTTTAGGATCAACCTCAAATGCATGAGGCAATAAATTCACTCGCGAAGCTGCAAAAAGAGCATGATGAGCTATTAAAGACCGAAGAAATATATTGGTTCCAACGCTCCAGACATCAATGGATAAGCCAAGGAGATGGAAACACCAAGTTCTATCACTTATATGCAACCAACAAGAAGAGAAAAACACAATCAATTGGATATGACTAGAAGACAACACTTATACTGAAAATAAAGAAGAAATTGAAAAGTCCTATAATCACCATGTTCAGAGATTTTGCAGCAAAATGGGGTCGGCATATTCCTAACTTTTTGAAACAACAAACACAATTAGCTCAACAGAACTGACATTTATCGAATGGATTCCCATGAAGGCAGAAATTTACAAGACCTTTTTAAAAATGGCCCCTCTCAAAAGCCCAGGCCCAGATGGATTTCTAGCAATTCTTCTAGAAGAATTTAAAACTGATAAGAGATCGCTCGCTGCATCCAGTCGTACTTCCACAATGGAAAGATCGATAGAAACATAAACAAAACATATATAGAGCTAATCCCCAAAAGGAAAGATGCTGACACCCCACAGGCTTTCAGGCCGATTAGTCTGACGAACATCATATACAAAGCCACTACCAAACTCATAGCTAATAGGCTAAAACCCATGCTTAAAAGGGTTATCTCCCTCAACCAGTCTGCATTCCTGCCAGGCAAATATATTACAAACAATGTCATAGCAGCGTCTGAAATCATCCATGCCATGAAATCCAACAGAAGAATGAATTGTTACATGGAAATAAAATTGGATATGAAGAAAGATTACAATCTCATAAATGTGGAGATTCATCCTAGACCTTCTAGTACAGCTATGTCTCCCTTCTAGATTTATCAGCCTGATCGGTTCCTGCATAACAACGTGCACCTTGTGGCTGCTCATAAATGGTGCACCAACCCACACCAACTATCCTTGTGCCACGGATGTCCCTTATCCCCATTCCTTTTTATACTTGGAATATAGATACTTTCTAGACTCATGAATCAGGCCATGCAACAGAGATTCATTGCATGCTACAAGCACATAGACATATGAGGCCCATCTCACATCTCATATATGTTGATGACACCATGCTCCTTGGTAGAGCTACAGAGACGGAGACCACATCTCTCACTCAGTTATTAGGAACATATAGCCAATACTCTAGTCAGGAAATAAACTATCATAATTCCAAAGTCACCTTTAGTAAAGGCACTCCTCAACAACTCCAAACCAACATCATGAGAAAACTGAAGATTCACAATGACTTCAAGAACGAGGTCTATTTGGGAACCCCTTTACTTATGGGCAACTCTTCATTCAAGCTACAAGAATATATCAAGGGTAGGTTCCAAGCAAAACTTGCAGGTTGGAAAGCAGAGTCTTATCCTAAGCCAGAAGAACAGTTCTAATTGCTAACTCCCTTACGACGATCCCTCTCCATGTCATGAGTATGACACTTCTACCCACAATTGTCTGCAACTCTATTGACTCCCTAGCCAGGGACTTCTAGAGGGGATTCCAGGAATCATGAAGACACTATTATGCCAAAGCCTGGCACCAGATTGCAATGCCCAAGCACTTGGGTGGTCTGGGAATCCGAAAGGCCACAAACATGCAAAGTATTACTCAAATTGGCACTTGAATGAAGCACTATTACTCAAATTGGCATGGAGACTATTGGAAACCAACTGAAAAGCTGTATAGAAGGATATCATCCATGCAAAGTATTACCAAAACGAAGACTTTTGGGGAGTCGCATAAAAATCAGGTTCCTCCTCACTATGGAAAGCTCTATTGCAGATAAGACCCCTGCTCTTTTCTAACACCCTCAACCTGATCAGCAATGCGTCCTCGACCTTAATTTGGAGAGACAAATGGCTTCCCTATGATGACAATGCCATTACCCCCAAAACCTACACAAACATTATGCCAACGAAGGTCTCAGAACTCATCGATGCCAATGTCCAGTGGGATATGCCAACATTGACGACTTTTTTCAGCCCATCAAATACACAACAGATTTTAAACATCATGATTAGATGGTGTGAGGCAGACACTCTTATATGGAAACTTCATCCGAGAGGCATGTTCCCAACCAAATCGGCATACCAACAACTTATCCAGTATAGACTAGTCTAGGACAACAAAATGCTACAACATATCAAAACGATTTGGTCGAACACTGAATTGAGCCCTCGTGTTAAGCTATTCATGTGGAAACTACTCACAAACTGTCTTTTTACTGGGAAAAAATGGCATACAAGTTGCAACACTATGAAGATATATGTGCCATGTGTCACAACGCCCCCAAGGATGAGAAACATCTATTTGGATCCTGCCCATATGCGCGAGCCATATGGTTTAGTCTTGGATGCAAAATGGCCCATGACTTCGCCGCGATTGAACTGTGTTTCGAACTGCTCAATGAACTAAAGACGAAACCCCTTTTCCCGTACGCCTGCAAATTGCTTCACCTCATATGGTTAGACAGATGTATGATCAAACATATGGGATACACTCCGAACCCCATGATCACACTAAATAGACTCAAAAATTGGCGGTACAACGATTATCAAGAAAAGCTAACAAGTGATATCCAGAATCCAGAAGTTGACCATGTACTTGAGCAAGATGCTTCCCTACCCCCAACCCAAGGCCAAACGTCACAAGTCAATATAGTAGCTGATGCGGCATATAACTCCAGTAAAGTAGCCATAGCCATTATCGTCCGTGATAATAAGGAATTCCTTCTAGCAAAATGTGAGCCGGTCACGGCCCATAGCCCTGAAGAGGCAGAAGCCATGGCTATCAAATCAGCAATTAATATCGCGACACGTTTCCTTGACAAAAGCATTACAATCCACATGGATTGTCACAACATAGTAAATATGATCAACTGTGCTTGTCCGCCATCTTGGCCAATCAGAAGACTAGTGGAGAACTCCGCTGACATACTTCTCAGGTCCACCGCAATCAAAGTGATTTCCGCCACAAGAAATACGATTTCCTCAGCACATAAGCTAGACGCATATTCTGTTTGTAATAATGTAACTGGTGAATAGTCTAACCAGACCATTCCCCGCTTATTGTACTCCATCATCACGAAGTAATGGAAAGAGATTCCAAGTTCAAAAAAAAACATACACGCATGTACATAATGTTCGTTGTTATAATATGGCTGAGGTTTTGACATCCCTTATAATATATATAATGTCATATTATAAAAAGTGTATAATTGGAACCGTACTGGAAACTTATTGAAATGGGATGCACTTAGAGACTTTGGTTTTGATTTTCTAAAACACGCATTAGGTTATCTTTTCTTAGGATGGAAATAACAAAACTGTGAGATTGCATTTACGACGATTTAGGGGTAGGAGATAAACATGTAATTCAATTTGTAGCATTGCAAGAGGAAAGGAATACGGTCCATGCCTACCTTATCATCTTAGCGACATAATGCAAGTAACAGATTTTTTTAATACATTTTTTCTTTTGTCATATCCTCATTCTAGATGATTCGGTGGGATCTCAGGCATACATAGCATACATACTTGTCAAATATGCTTTAACAAATCTGGCATTGGAGTTACATCATGTATGGAGTATTTCAAACGTCCCAAGAATGAGAGTTCGCATTGACAAATAAATTAATTAAAGATGCGTAGGGACAAAATACTACAAATCTTGTGCTTTGGGAGAACCGTGGTAAAGTCAACCGCATTCTAATTTTTGTATCACAAGACGATGGTGGTAGTATGCACCCTGGTTGTTAAAAAAATCGGATCCATGTTTTAGCCATATGGAGCTACGGCTCCCAATTTTTGTATTTTCGAGTGGTGGGTGATACTTGCCCGTCTCGCTACTTGTTCCTACTAAGATTTTGGTTAAGGATTCTATTGGAGAGAATAGGGGTGCACATAAATCGGATTGGATCGGATTTTGGCTCAATCCATGTCCAATCCACACGTAAAGGATTTTTTATTTTTCCAATCCAATCCATTAAACATGCAAATCCAGTACAATCCGATCCATTGGATTACAGATTTGATCGGATTGGTTTGGATTTTTAATACTCACCTAAGTTAAGATTAAGTTGGAGCACACTAGACTTGATATTTAGATCATGATTCTAAAATTGAGATTATGGATAAATGTAAAGAAAATTATATTTACTTTTTGGAAAGCAAAAACTATGCTTGTTATGTATATACGAACAATCATTTTATAACTAAATATAAATAACATAATTGTAATCCATAGAAACCATAGAAGCATCACCTTGACTTTGACTAAAATTCAAGTTTGTATATATCAAATGGGAACTACAACTAACCCGCTTGGCTACGTATTACGGGACAGAGGACCGTGCACACAGGAGGTCTGGGACAAGAATCATGCACGACTGCGCGGTGCGGGGTGAGGTTCTTGGTTGCACATACACGAGAGAGGTCTGGGAGAGTCGAAGATGAGGTTTGTTTGTGCATGTGCGAGGGGATCCTAGCTATGCGTGCGAGCGGCTGGGGACGAGGTAGGCGTAGCTGAGGACGAGACGGTTAAGGTGGAAATCTGGCTACATGTGCGCGAGAGAGGTCTGGGAGAGACGAGGACGAGGTCTGATCACGCGTAGGGAGAAAGATTGGGTTGTTCATGCGTGCAACTGAGGACGGTGACAACATCCGACGGAGATGTGGGCGTCTAAGGGTAGAGATGTGTGCAGCACGAGTGGATGTCTTGTTTGGAAGGATCCCAAGGTTGTTTAGGATTAGGTATTATTATTTTTAAAAAGGGTGTTTTGTTTGGAAAATTGGAAGGGCTCGAAGGACATTGTGGGTAGGTAATGTTTTTTCAAAACCAACAAGTGAGGTGGATAAGGATGTTTCCAGCAAGTGGTGTGGAGTAAAGATTGAGTTGGAATAAATTTTAACTATAAAGGGAATAGCTTGGATATTAAATAAAGCTTTCAAATAAAATTAAATATATGATTTGCTTTAATGATAAGAAATAAAATATTATATAATATTTATCAACGGATTGGATCAGATCGGATTTTGATAATAGTCGGATCCAATCCATAGATGAACGGATTTGTAAAATTCCAATCCGATCCGATCCATTGAACTTATAAATCCAAACCGATCCAATCCAATGACAATGGATTGGATCGAATTACAGATTTTATCCAATCCATTTGCACCCCTAGGAGAGAAGTCTTGATCAAGCCTATTTCCCATGGATGCTTAACTTGGGGCCGGTAGAGTCGCATGGTAACAAAGTTAATAAAATAAATTTAAACACCAAATAATGTGGAATAAATGCAAAATTAGCTGGTTATAGGCTCTTGATGTAGAAAATTAAGCCGATTGCATGCTTGTGATGAAATAAAAGTAAGCTAGTTATAAGCTCTTCACCTAACTTGCATTCTATAAGCTCAATTATAGGTACATGTGCATGAGAGGCGATTGCCGGTTTTTCTAGTTCTTCACTTTAGTTCTACTCTTGAGCGGTTGCTCATTTCTAGTTTATATATTGCAATATGTAGCTGGGCTTTTGATCAGCCGTGTTGGATTTCTCTTCGGGCTTGTTTGGTTGCAGGGTTGGGCAGGGTTGGCCCAACCCTGGTTACTATTCACAAGGGTACTTCCTTCTCACAGATTACTATTCACCCAGCCCAACCCAACCCAACCCAACCCTGCCCAACCCTGCAACCAAACAGGCCCTTCAGGTGCTGACGAGCTTGATGCGATAGCTTGTGAGTAGTAACTTTCTTCACATGATCACGGGTGAGGATGGATCCCTTTTCAGTTGCTCTTTAGTTGTTTTTAGTCATCTACTTTTTATCTCGTCAGAATCTTTATTTACTGACATTTTTTGCCTTCTATACTTTTTTTGCCGTGTTTAAGGCCCGATGTAATAAAAGTTGTATGCGGACATTGATAGATATCTCCTCTTTTTTCATGGCATTAGTTATGATGTTGGTATTGTGCTATATTTGATATTATTGATTAGATGACCTAGAACCCATGTGATGAGATGCGCACCCCGTCGCCGTTGATTTCATATACGACAGGAAAGGGCATTATACGACATGCTTTAGTTTACTTAATTGATTGCATTTCGTTGGAGTGTTCCCCTTATGTCGTTGACCTATTAAGGAAGTCACTATTATATAGTCATTTTTCTCATCACAAATTTTAAAATTAGAAAATATCACTTAAAAATATATCTGACGGCGATACACCAATCTCTGGAAGACCTTACGGACCGATCGCAACCCCATCAGCCTCCTCCTCTACTTGGGGGCTGCCTACGGCCCCCACAACTCCTTAGACTGCAATGGCTCACCTCCTCGCTCATCCTCTCTGCCATTCTGTCTAGAAAAATGTGTCTGGACCATCTGTATTATTTTGAAAAGAATCATATTAACTAGTTTAGATATTCAGAAAAGTGTACTCAGATGAAGACATTGAGAAATGTTCAAATATTCATAAAAGTATGCTCAAATGAATACACTTAGAAATATTCAGATCTAGAGAGACAAAGTAAATATATAAAATTGCATATATTTAAAACTACATGTTGGAATGTTTAGATATATATAAAGAAATCTCCGCAATTTAATGATGTAAAAGTTATTAGAAACATACTGAATTTCATTTATCTTGATCTTCTTGGTAAGCATTAACCTCGTCATCATCATACTCTTCATTCTCAGTGTCTTTACTATATCCCATAAGAGTTATTTTTATCGATATCATCTACTCTAAACTAGCATTATGTTTGATGTAGAATACGTGATTTGCCTGACATGCTAACATGAATGCTTCCACCCTGCCCAATATGCTTTTGCTTTTACCGAGGCTAATGTATCCAAACTTCGGATCCAACTTAAATCATGTGTCTTTAAATACATCCACCATTCATATTTGAATAAAACAATGCACGATCATATTGAAATCTCATCTCAAATATCTCATTGATCCGTCCATATTATCCATCACATCCTGACAGTGTCGGTTATTATCCGTTCCTAAAGAATAAAAAAGGGGGGAGATTATTGAGAAATTATCCCTTTTTAGGACCTATTCCAAATAGGATTAGGAGAGAGAGAGGAGGAGGTTGAAACTCATATAAATAAGGCCACGTTCATGGCTTTGCAACTCATCCCAAGCCTGAGCATCTCTCTCTTCTCTCTTAGTTCTCTCTCCCCATGCAAGGATAGAAGCAGCCCAACAAGGCGTAAGGAGCATCTCGCACAAGGCGCGAAGAGTTAGCTCTCATAGGTGCGAAGAGAAGTTACCTTCGAGAGGAGCGTCTGCACCGAAGGCGCCAGGAGCAGCCGTAGGGGAGGTTTATTCTTGAGGAGGGACAGATTGTGATGAGGAGAAGCAACGGTATCGTATTCTCCAAGTACAAGATGACAGATATTTAATTTTATTCTTGTAACTGAGCCTCAATTTTGTTGGGCAACAAAACTGAGAAGACATTGTGCCCTCTCATTTTTCTGACCTAATGGATTTATTGCAGGTCGTTATGCCCCATGGGTTTTCCCCTCTCTCACATCGAGGAGGGTTATCCCACGTAAAATTTCTCATATCTTTTATGTTGCTTGATTATCATGCTACAATTATTTTTCTTGGTTCCTGTGTGAGGAATATTCTGCTACTAGTCATCCTTTACAAGGCAGGTTAAGGGAACCCTGAAATTCCCAACAAGTGGTATCACAACTGGGTTGTTGAGATGGATAAGGATGATGAAGGCACGACGATCAAGCTGACGAGCATGAATTGGCAAATATGGAAGGCCAAGATGGAGGACATATTGTACTACAAAGACCTCCATGATCCGGTGGAAGGATAAACAGCCAAGCCTGAGGGCATGTCCATAGGTCATTGGACAAAGCTGAACAGAAAAGCAGTCAGTACCATCCGGAAATGGCTGGACTTATCGATATTCCACCATGTTGCAGAAGAGATAGATGCGAAGAAACTTTGGGAGAAACTGGTAGAGATTTTTGAGCAAAAGATGGCCACCAACAATGCATTCTTGATTTGGAAGTTGGTGAATCTAAAGTACAAGGAAAGGATGAAGGTTGTTCAGCACTTGAATGAGTGTCAGAGTCTCATCAATCAATTGAGTACCATGAACATGGCGCTAGATGATGAATTGCAGGCGCTTCTTCTACTGGGTTCCCTACCAGACAGTTGGAAACATTGATGATTAATGTGAGAAACACCGCTACAGATGGCAAGCTTACCATTCCATGGTCAAGAGCCGTCTCCTGAGTGAAGAACTTAGACGATGATCATCAGGAGAGTCCTCTTCTTCACATGTGTACGTAGTTGAAAGAAGAGGCAAGCCCAACAGTAGGGGACGATCACGAGAGTGAACCAGGAAGAAGTCTAAGGACAGAGCAAAGTGTCATAATTGCAACAATCATGGTCACTGGAAGAGAGATTGCAGAGTCTGGTTAGAGAGAAAGCGGAAGTCAAAAAGAATAAAAAGAAAGATGAAGATGAGAACATTGCTGCAGCAGTGGCCGATGACAACAAGGATCAGTTAATTCTCATTATTCAGGAGTAGTGTCTATGTCACGACCCGTCCCGCTAGTCGAGACGAGAGTGACAAGTATCCTTATATCATTCCTTATCTTAATTAAAATATCCATAAAAATTTCGGCAGCAATTCCTCTATAATTTGGAGTTCTCCCAAAATGCTACCCGTGCTGAAATGATATGCTACCATACATTCAACAATATCGCCACAGAAATCCAACCATATCCACATCAATCATTTCCAAAATTTCAAAACTCCAACACAATATATTTAGTGCTTCACAAAGTCACTTGTTCTCATATAGAAAGTTGATAATTACATGTATCAAAAGACTCGTCTTGCACGTCTACAAAAATTTCCCACTAAGCAGATAATAACATGCTTGCTTAATAAAAAGAATAAACAAGAGATTTAAAAAAAATAACATGGTTTCCATTTCATATGAACATAAATATGAACCACTATTTCCATCTAATCTTACTTGGACTATGAACCATACAGCCAAGGAGGTTTTATCCATCCCTTAGCCTTACATACTGCCTAGGAGAGCGAACTCCACCTAGGACCTTATCTTACTGTCATACGCGCAGACGACCTCAAAGGTCAAGGACATCCCGCATACGGCCCAAAGCCTATGTGTATACAGAATGCGGGCCCAAAGCCCTCTTACTTGTCCATGATTGTTCTTTTAGGTGGATCTAGTGTGCATGCTTTCCAAACATACGTATTATACATTTCATATATACCACTTGAAAATAATAAATCTCATGATCTTGCATAAAGACATAATAGTTTGCAAAATTGACAAATGGTAAATCTGCAATACTAATAATAACGACATAAATTCTGGAATAGAACATAACATGAAGCATCTTTGAAATCTACGATGTAAATAGAAGTTTGTAACCACCCACCTTTATTTCACATTAAATTTTCCTTTTCTTTTGCAACTGCGGAATTTATACCTCGATCTTCACCTAAATTTACACATTTAGAAAGGGTTAATAGTGCAATCATGCCTTATTATACCTTGATATATTCTTATTTTACTTCCATTTCCTGGATAAAGATATGTGTAGAGCCTTAACTAGCTTCCCTGCAGTACTTATGTAAGAAATTAAGTTCTTTCTAGCTCTTCGTAATCTCACCTACTTTGTAAAATGAAAGTAGGTGGACATGTTGTGTTTATAAACCCTTACGGTAATTTTTTTCTAATATTTCATTATGATTTTGGTTTCCTAAAAAAACATCCAACCTTAATCTTCTATTTCTCTATTCAAAAATACTCATTGTTTTTCACCAGTCGTTAACTAATACCACCTGAAATCCGTTGTTAACAGGTAAAACAAATAAACTAATGTATCAATTTCTGAAATGGATCTAGCAACACTTTATACTCCTATTATTAGTAATCATTAATGCACCACTCTAATTTATTCTAATCAGACATATATCCTACTTCTTTCTCTCTTTAATACTATAGAAATATGGAGATGAATTGGTTCAGATCCATCAGAAACACAGTACCTGATATTCTTAAAGAATTACATGGCTGTAGGTGAAATAATTATTGAGAATAGGGAAAGAAATCTAATTACCACCTAATTTTCCCCTATCCCTCTCGATCGAGAGGAAAGAAACATACATGGAATATTTAGGTTGCGAGAGGATTACCTATGGGTCGAGTCCTCCGTCTACAGGCCGAGTGATGGAGACCAAAAGCTCTGTTGTGGCCCACCGACCTCAAAAGTTCTTCATTTGTGGTTATTCTTTTCCTTATATATACAAATATGATACATGAAATAGCCCTCCTCCTATAATCACACGTAGCATACCCGTATAACACAGGTCCATCTAGCACTCTCTTTGGCATGCCCTTTTTTATATATACACGTTATCTATCTTAATCCTATCTCCATTTAATATAATTTCCCCCTTGCACTCTCTTTATTTTATAGCCATGCAAATATTTGTATTTAAAAGAGGGATATTATAACTAGAAACCTCGAATGTTCTAACTCTACTTAATGTATATAGTTCGGAACTCATAACCTTAGGTATCTTTTATTCAATAAAAGAGAAACAACTTAAATATACTAATTTGACCTACCACGTAATCCCTTTTAAAATAATTGAGATGTGCATGGGCATATATACCACATTCAACCATGCATAGATATTCATATTCAAAGGTATAAAAGATAGTAAAACCTATGTATCTATTAGTATATGACCCTTAATATTCTTAGCAACTGTTCTTAACATTATGGTATTTAATACAGTGATGATGTTACAACACTCCCCTACTAAAGGAATTTCGTCCTCGAAATTTCTACGTATCTTTATCCGTGAAAAGTTGTGGATACTGATATCTCATTTCGTCTTCTCTTTTCCATGTTGCTTCCTCTATTGCATGACTTTTCCATAATACTTTGACCATTCGAACGTCTTTGTTTCGCAGTTCTTGAACCTTATGATCTAATATTTTCACAGGATTTTCTTCATATGATAAGTCTTCTTTTAGTTCTACTTGCTGGGGTTCTATCACATGTGATGGATGTGAAATATATTTTCTTAGTATAGAGACATGGAAAACATTATGAATCCGTGCCAACTCTGGTGGGAGTAACAATCGATATGCCAACTGACCGATTCTTTGAATTATTTCATAAGGTCCAATATACCTTGGAGCAAGCTTTCCTTTCTTGCCAAATCTTAGAAGACCCTTCCAAGGAGAACCACGCAAAAATACTTGATCACCAACTTCAAATTCTAAGTCTCACCTTTGTTTGTCGGCATAGCTTTTCTGTCGACTTTGTGTTGTTTTCAAATGTCTTTTGATTTCTTCTATTTTCTCACTAATAATTTGAATCAGTTCAGGATCGAGTAGCTTTCGTACTCCAACTTCAGTCCAGCACACAGGTGTTTGATGAATCTACGTTTCATCATCTTTATTCTATCATTTTGGCCTTAAAAACCCTAGTAAATGTGTGTAAATAGGCTTAATTTATGCATTTTAGCATTCATGCATCATTGTGTAAATATTATGTAAAATGCGGTTTTTAATGCCAAAATTATAGAATAAAAAAAGAAAAGAAAAGGAATAAAATATTGTAAATATTTTATGACCCGAAACACCGAGACCTAGGCATCTCGATGACTAGGTCGACAAGGAATAAAGTACGGGGAGATAAGGGCCGAAATACAATAAAAATACCTTTTATTTCATTCATTCTTTATTCATTTTGGGACCTATTTTTTGTTCCACTTTTTATACCTCAAATAAAGAAAATTTGTACATGAAAGTTGTAGATAATTAAATAGATAAAAATACAAAATTGATTTCACTCAAAAATAATATAAAGATAAAAAGTTATAGTCTGAATAAAATTCCAGAATCCCAACTTCCCAGACCTGTATCTCGCAAATAAAAACTCCAAATGCATCAAACTCACCTTTAATTGTATATAATTTAAAATAAGCTATTTAATTGCTGTGGTTTCGCATTTGGCAGAGCTACAGTTTGAAAGTTGAGTTTTGGACCCCTTTTGTATACGTGTACAGATTAAAATATTCGTTTTATTATTTATTCATTATTTTTACTATTTTATATTTTTATAATTTTATAAATATTACTTATAATATATATATATGTATATTAAAATAAGAATAAAAACCTAAAGAAATTACAAAAATAGAATACTTGTATATAATACATAGGTATAAAACATATAAACATCCCTATATTATTACTACTTTTATCTTATTAAGTGTACAAAAGACTTCATAAAAATACAATAAAAATATAATTAAGTGTATAAAAATACTTTATAAATTTATAAAATAATAAACAAAATTAAATAAATTAAATTTATAAAATAAAAATAAAATAATAAAATACATAGATATATATACCTATATAGACCCAAAAAGGTAACTTGTAATTATAGACCTCTAAAAATAGATAAAAATCATATTAAAATACCTTATAAAATTATAAATATTTTTTATTTAATAACTTAAAATTAATAAAATCGTTTACTAATTTAAATAGATTTTACAAACCTTTTTACCAAGGTTTTTTTTGGTTGGTCTACGTGGACCAAACAGGTTTGCCCCTTGCTTGACCTCGGTCAGCTCTCTGACCGAGGTCTGTACAGTGTCAGAGGTTTGTTTTGACCCATCTTCGTGGATTTTTCGAGGGTGTCCCTTGCATCTTCTCGTGATGGACCCTTCATGACTTTTTATCCTTGAGGATTGGTCTTGCACGCCCAGGTCTCGCCTCAAAGATTGGATCACTACGTCGTTCCTAACATCTCGTTCTTTGAGCCATGTCCAACACATTCAAAAACAAATCCATCACCCTCCTTCACCTCTTGAACCCTTTCTGACCCCTAGCTTGGCTCTTGCGTGTGTGCTCCGGCGGGAGGAGGGTGACAGCCTCCTTCTCCAGCACCGAGGAGTGAGCTTAGGCGGCCGTGAGGCGCTCCACCACCATCTCCGGCCAAGTTCTGCCGTGAGGTCCATCTCGCTGTTTGTGGCTCGAGGTTCGCATGTTTCTTTGATTTCTTTCTTTCTTTGTATTCCCCGAAGTCCTAGGAGTAGTTCTACACCCGTCATTTCGATCCACACTTGTCTATTTATCCACGCCACCTCTTGCCGGAGCTTGCTCCGGCGAGCACCTCTTTCGTCATTTCCGCCTATTTTCGCCATTTGGAGGGTCGCGACAGTTTTCCCGCGACCCCCCTTGACTCTTTATTTTGCAGGCCGTGCATCAAGGGGTGTCTGGAGCAGTTTTGCGCACCGCCGGGGTACCTGGAGGTGCTCCGTTCCTCCTTCTCCTCCGGCGCGCTCCGGTGAGGCCCACGTCTTTTTGAGGCCACCTGCGGATAGAACTCCTCGCCTGGAGCATTTTGCACCTCGTCAGATCACCATTCACCGCCAGACGTGCGAGGGGGGAGTGATTGAAAGTCGCCAGACCCGGCGTGCTTCCCAGTTCCTCCTGCCTCGCCCCCCACCGACCGATCGACGAGGGCTCCAGACAAAGCAGCCACCGTCGGATTTTGAACGTCTGCAACCGTCGATCGTCCTCGGGTGATCAAATCCTAGCCGTCGGTGCGAAGCGGCATTGCACGTTGTAGGCTCGACACATGGCCTAAGTGGTTTCTCATCAACCGTGCGATCCGTCCCTTGACTGGGTATTTTGCAAGTTCAACCCAGCACTTTTTGTATTTTATATTAGATCCATAATCTTTCATCTATTGTGTATCATTTTTGCAATATTTATCAAAACCCCCTCAGACTTTCTAAAAACACATCCGCGCCCTTGCCAGCGAGGCGCATGTGCGCGAGCACGTGCGCGTGGCTATTTTGCATACAAGAGTCCGTTATTTCATGTATTTCTTGTTAGTGCTAAAATATTATTATAACGTGTTAACTTTCTGGCACTTTTGCACTTAAGCCCCCGAAGGTTTTGATAATCGCATTTAGGCCACTTCCAGGCGTGCGTGCAAGTCACGTGTGCCTTGGCGTTTTTGCAAAATTAACCTCGTGAGTCTTGTCATTTATGTTCAGTACACGAAGTGTTTATTTCAGTTATAAATTTTGAGGATAATTGCATTTGAATCCCTGGAGTTTTCGCATATTACGTCGATACCCCTACTAGGCGCGCGTGCCAACGCACGTGGGCTTGGCGTTTTTGCAAAATTCACCTCGCGATGTTGGCCATTTCTAATTAGTCCAGAAAATTTATTAGTGTGTTATAAAGTTTTGAGGAAAATTGCACGTAGGCCCCTGACCTTTTGGATATTTACATATACGCCCCTACCATGGTGTTTTTTCTCTTTGTTATTTCTATTTATTGCATGCATCTATATAACTCCAAAAATCACCAAAAAATTACCATACATTTCTGTTGCATTGTAGATTCACGTCATATTTTTATTTTGCATATTTATTGCATTTTAATATTTATAAAAATTCAAAAACACTCATTTTCAGTACTGTTTGCATTATAAAATCCATAAAAATTACAAAACGTCTGAAAAAATTCCAAAAAAAAATATTTTGTTTATTTTTGTGTGTTTTAACTTCAATCCAAAAATCATTAAAAAATACAAAAGAAAACCGATAAATATTAGAAAACTCTAAAAATCTTCATAAAAATCTTAAAAATATATAAAAAATCCTAAAAATAAAATTTCAGTTTCTGAATTTTCTCTGATTTGTTATCTTTCAATTAAAATTAGTTTGAGGATTTTTGAGCTCTGATTAGTATTTTTCATCCTCATTTTCATTTCAGCCGGCAACTTAGTTCCCTGTTTTCTAGTATTTTAACCTTTAAAAATACCAAAACAAATTAAGAAAAATATAGAAAAATCACAAAAACATTAGAAAAATATAGAAAACCTAAAAACATTTTATTTCCTGATTTTTCTTTATTTTTACCTATTTTTATTAATACATTATCTATCTCTTTCTTACTTTATATATATCTTCTATTAAAATATAAAAAGAAAATATAAAAAAATATAAAATATAAAAAAGAAAATATAAAATCAGTAAATTAAAAATCAAAATACAAAAATATAAAATCCAAAAATTAAACAAAAAAATATAAAATCAAAAACCCACAAAAACATAGCACAGATAGACACTTCATCACAGTCACACATTTTGAGCATTTTGCCCCGTTCTACCTGTCTGCTCCCTGTGTTCGACCTCTACACATACTTACACCTATACACATCTTGTTGTTGAGTTATAATAAATTTTAACTCCGCACCACTTTTCATTGCTTGATTTCTGTTGTGGGTTAATTATTGTTCGAAGTTCGGATTTTCCTGCGGGTCGCCTCAGCGACACTGTGATCCCGCCTTGTGTGGATTACTTTAGAGTCGTGGAAAATCGTCTTCAACAAATGGCGCCGTTGCCGGGGAGCAACAACGCTTAGTTCGGGTCTTGTTTGTGATTGTGATTGGTTGACTATTTCACGACTTTTATTTTTGCTCATTTTCTTTATTCTTGATATATCTGTTGAGCTGTCTAACCTTCTATTTTGTTGACTTCGTGCGTGGGAACCACGGATCGAGGGAGGTGCTCCACCCTAGGCACCTGTGCACCCACGTGAAGCTGACTCTAGCCAGCCTAGCACCGAGGAGACAAGGAGAGAATTTTGAAGACCGAGCTCCATCTTTATTTGCATTTTCTTTTCTTGTAATTATTTTTGTAATTTTAAGTGAGAGAGAGACTCCTTTATTGTAATAATACAGGTACTCGGACATTGAACTCTCGAGCCTAATTTCCAAGTGATTGTTCACTTGGGGCCTCACCGCGGCTTTTCTCGGTTTTCTTCGCTTTTTTGTTTTTGTTTTTGTTTTCCGATTTTATTTTCTTTCTTTTGTGTGATTGAGCCCTTAGTTGTAGGAGTTGCTTGCCGAGAGTATTAGGTCCAAACACATTAATTACCTTTGCCTGTGCCTATAGTGATGTGTTGGATCTAGTCAAATTTTGAAATTGTTCTTCACGATAATAGCAGCTTCTCACCCTAGGGAAATTTCATCGGCTTTGCATTTGCATATAGATTAGGTTTCAATTCTGCTAAGCATCTTTGCATGTAGAGTGCTAGAGGCAAGGTGAGCATTTACGCTTTAGCATTCATCATCGATTGCCGCTTGCATTGCTTTTCCGCCTCTTCCTCTGATTTTGATCACGTAGGTGCTTAAAGGAATTGACTCCTCGTTAGGTGCATGCATTTCTCACTAAAAATTCAAAAAAAGTGATAACAAATAAAATTTGGACTGTTAACATTACTTGACCCTAAAATCGACCAAAAAGAAAAATCTTGTATTGGGGCGAGTAATCCCCTCATTGTCTTCATTTTACATTGCTCGCGCACACGCTAAGGATTAGTGCCCAAATCCCATTTCAGCCCTTAAGTGTGTGTGCAACTTTTGGACTTCTCACCTAACTCTAAAACAGACAAGATAAAAAGACCGCATTTGCGATCTCTACCTAATTGAGTAGGTGAATTGAGGGTTTATTTTGTGTGTGTTTGTTTGTGCTTGCCTGCGTGTATTCTAGATCGCCTCTGCGCAATTGTGCCTTTTCTCCACTTCTCTTGACTTGACCATCGTGTTCTCCCAATCATTGTCTTTTGTTTTCGAGATGGACCCTTAGAGAGTATTTTATCCGGACTTTGCGGATCCCTCGTTCACTCCAGCCGGTCCACCTCCTTTTTATCAGGAGGATTCCCCTCCTATTTTTTTCTGACTTTTATACATACCCGCCTCAGCCACAGTATCTGACCTCGGACTTTTACTCTCACTCATCTTCATCTCCATATTATCCACCTTCACATCCACCTGAGGCCGAGCTGTTGGAGTCACCTCTCACGATGTCCACACTTAAGACCTTAAACCAGTTCATGGAGCAATTGAATTCGAGGATTGACAACCTCACCTGCATGAAAAAGAGCCACATTGATGCTTCACGATCTGATGGTTTGGAATCATTTGAGGATTTCCATGAGAGCTTGCAATCACCGAAAATAAAAAAAATGAGAAAATTTTAAAAACATAAAAAGAGTTCGGGAGACCTTTGGCCGATTCAAACTGTGAGGAGAGGTACCATCTGCCAGACCATTTACCCACATAGCCTTTCACACCCTGTCCCAGCTTTGACCCCGAGGATGCTGCTCTAGAGACTGCTCTTGGCATGCCTCGTGTATATGCTGATTCTGACTTCCTCCCTTGTATAGAGGAAGTCCAAAAATTCAAAAAATGTTGACTGAACCCGAAGTGGTGGCCACAATACATGAGATCATTTGTGCCCCACTTCAGCAGGCCATGACCCAATTATCTGCTCCTCTTCCCAAGAAGAGAAAGTAGAGGATCAGATCTGAGCGTCACATTCTGACCATGGCCACTGCCCACGCCATCACACACCGTCCCATTCATAGGAAAAAGAACACTGCCACACATTTCATTAGCTGCACCATCTCTGACCACACATGTGATCACACTCTCCTAGACGGCGGTGCTTCGATTAGCATCTTACACTTCTCGCTGGTACAGTCTCTTCACTTAGGGCCTCTCAAGAAGACCAGGATGATCGTACAGTTTGTTGATGGATCAATTAAGAGGCCGAAGGGTATCTTTGAAAATGCCGTCATTTCGATTCAGGGCACGAGCTACCATGTGGAATTTTTCGTGTTGCCCATGGAGACATCCACGGGGGAGCATTCTCCAATCATCCTGGGACGACCATTCCTCACCTCTGCGAGGGTCGTTATTGATTATGGATCAGGAGAGGTTCGCTTCCTTCATGTTGACGAGAGCGAAGTGTTGATCACCGCACCCACCATTGACCAGAGACCTGCACCTGATGTGCCTTCACCTATCTTGGCTGACCCTGAGGCCTATGATCTATATGAGGATATCAGAGAGACTTTCTTCATGACCGATGATGAGACCCGAGAATTCCTCTCCAAAGAGGAAGGCTCGGAAAGCATAGACCTTGGTGTTTCCGCTTCCTATGATTGGCGATGTGTTGATGACATCCGCGGGATTTACACGGTCGATACCATTGAGCGGAGGGTAGAATTACAGACTAGACAGGACGGACATGACTCGACTACTTTCACCGATGAGTCCGCTCCTATTCACGTAGATTCAAATGAGACAAAGGCCGAATTTGGTTTGATAGCTTTTATTCGAGAATTCGGGCATTTTGATGAGAAAGACGATCCGGTTGAGATTATAGAGGACGAACAGAGTTCGACTACTTTCATTGATGAGTTCGTGCCTTTTGGTTTTGACCTGGATGACAACTCGCATGATGACTCTGACTACACTTCTTCTGATACTGATGAGTTCGTCCCATTTCACTTTGATATCAGCGAGACTCCCAAGGCCAGACCTAGCTGTACTTCTTCCACTCACCTGTCTGTGCCTTCACACCATAGGACCACCGAGGATCTACACCCTGTCGACCCTGATCGGCTTCCGTCCACTGTGAACCCTGATATCGACCTACATCATACTAGATCTATTCCCCAGCGGTCCCGCAAGAAGGTTTACTTTCTACCTTCTTGATCATGTGTACATCCATCTCTGTTGTATATCCTCTCTCTCGTGTATCTCCGTCCCTCTCCTGTATTGCTCATCCACCCATCCTCGTGTTTGCCTTGCTTAGGACGTACTTTTCCCTAAGTATAGGGGGGTGGACGAGCTGAGTGTTCACTCATCGTTCCGTTTCATCACTCATGTTGTTGCCTATACTTAGGGCTTCTTTTACCCTAAGTATAGGGGGAGTGATGTGTATATCCTCTGATATCTTCTTCCATCTTCAGATCTCTTTTCTTCTTTTCCTTTTTCTATCTTCTTTTTGTATCAACAAGGTGTCGTCCCTTGTAGATAGTCTTCTATACTTAGGACATACTTTGTCCTAAGTATAGGGGGTGTACACCCCGAGTTTCTCCATTCTTTGATCCTCTCCATTGTCTCCTCTTCTTGTCTATACTTAGGGATATCTTACCCTAAGTATAGGGGGAGACAACCTGAGTACGATCTGTTCATTCCCACCCTTGACCCTCCATGCTTTGTGTACAGTCTGCTATACTTAGGATTATTTGATCCTAAGTATATGGGGGACGGTCAACTTCTCATTCGTTCATTCATCTCTTATTCCTTTATTATTTAGATTTTCCTATACTCAGTACGAGTTATGTCTTCTTTTTTTCTCTCTGATCTATGAGGACATAGCTCAAGCTAAGTATAGGGGGGTCGTATATAATGCGTATATACTTTAGCCATAACTCGTACTTTCGTATTTTCTTAATAATATGTCTAATAATTCTTAAAAATTCATTAAAAACCGTAATAAAAAGATGCTTTATTCCTCAAATTCTTTTTGTATGTACTGATTAATAAATCAGGTGAAAATATTTTTTGCAAAATGTTTGAAAAATAGTTTGAAAATCCCTGTGAAAATCATTTTGAAAACTATTTTGAAAACGTTTTGTTACATGTTTTCAACCTTTCTAAAAATATTTTGGTTTGTAAAGTTTATTTTCTTTGTGTGAAATAAAAGTTTTTGAAAAATAATTTGCAAATGATTTGAAAAATGGTTGCAAAAATATGTGAAAAATCTATCTATACTTTGAAAACCTTTGCAAAATGTTTTTCAAATGTATGTACATGTTTGTAAAAATGTTTGTGAAAATTAGTTTGGACTATAGTTTTCAACAATTGTTTGAAAAACCTTTTCAAATAATTTTGAGGAATATATACATCACCCCAAAATCCATTATATACATATACCTATAAAATTGATCACTTACCCCTGTAAATTCCTAAATCCACTGCTTGTAAATATAAGAAGCACCTCATGTACATATTTTTCACCTAGTTTTTATCCAAAATCTTTTTGTTTTCAAAAATCCCAAAAACATTTGCAAAATTAAAAATATCAAAAACATTTGAAAAATCTTTTTGAAAAATACAAAAAATGCATATTCATCATCATCTTTTCAAAAATCCATAAAAAGTTCAAAATCTTGAAAATTGCATCACAAAAATATTTTCTGCATTCTGCATATCATTTGCATAGCATGAGCATTTTTCGGATTGAGTTTGATAGTTGAACAAGTCTAAATAAAATCCGAAGATTGGAGCTTGATTGGACCTTAAAATCTACCTAATAACAGGAACCTTATAGGAACTAGAATTGAGGTACTTCAGATCTAGTTGACTTAATTCTTTGAGGATCACGAGACTTAATTCGATGGATTCTTGACTGCCTAAGTAGAGTATTTCAGAGCACACGCACGATTATTGTTGATAATGACCTAACTTGGACACCTGCACCTTTCACATGGCTCATCTCAGTTGGAGTGGTGAGGGGATTGGATTTGCCGGTATGAGATGCACACAAGTAGAAACACTTGTCCTCCTCTAGGGAGGGAAGTGCACCCCAACCCGTCCAGTGATGAGGAATTCTAAAGACAGGAGAGTGTGGGTTGCGATAAAGCTTCAAAAGAGGGATAGTCTACTGGCTCAAGAGGAAAAACTCCCTATGTAAATGTTGTTGTATATAGTATTTCAAAAAAAAGAAGAAAAGAAGAAAAGACAAGCCATTACAAAAATAAAATGCCTGCAAAGTATCTACATATGTTGTAAAGCCAATAAGCAAGCTTGAGTTTCAAAGTCATATCATGTGAGCCTGCTGCTGTATGACTTGACTACACTGGTCTTGCATCCTAGGATAGGTAGCTACACTAGCTACCGTCTATTCTTCTCTTCACCCCTCCTCTTAAGCTGGTTGCCACTTGAACTTAGAAGGGAATACCCCTCTCCTCGAGGAAGGAGTTATTGGATTGGGGAATCATTGGGTTGTCATGCTGGAGAAGTCAGTCTCTTTGTCATTCTAGTCGGGGAGAGCCACCATCACTTACATTGTACGAGTCAGCTTCATAGTCGTAAGGGTTTGCGTATGAGTTGAGATATTTCTGACCTGGCTATTGAGGAGACTTGAGCAGAGTTTTGGGATTCTCAGGGGCTGTTGAATTTCAAATCCAGTTCTCGTTAAGGTTCCGCCCGTACTAAAATTCCAAAGGTCTAACTTAAGCTCGAAACTTTGATTTTGTGAAGACAAGTTTGATAATTAAACTAAATCTAATATCTTCTTTTTCTTTTCTTTGTTTTTCTTTTCTGCACTTATTGCATAAGTGTTTGCTAGGGACTAGCAAAGGAAAGTATAGGGGGATGATGAATCTACATTTTATCATCTTTATTCTAGCATTTTGGCCTTAAAAACCCCAGTAAATGCGTGTAAATAGGCTTAATTTAGGCATTTTAGCATTCATGCATCATTGTGTAAATATTGTGTAAAATACGGTTTTTAAAGCCAAAATTATAGAATAAAGAAAAGAAAAAAGAATAACATATTGTAAATATTTTATGACCCGAAACCCCAAGACCTAAGCATCTCGATGACTAGGTCGACAAGGAATAAAGTAGGGGGAGATAAGTGCTGAAATACAATAAAAATACCTTTTATTTCATTCATTCTTTATTCATTTTGAGACATATTTTTGGTTCCACTTTTTTATACCTCAAATAAAGAAACTTTGTCATGAAAGTTATAGATAGATAAAAAAAATACAAAATTGATTTCACTCAAAAATAATATACAGATAAAAAATTATGGTCTGAATAAAATTCCAGAATCCCAACTTTCCAGACTTGTATCTCGCAAATAAAAACTCCAAATGCATCAAAGTCACCTTTAATTGTATATAATTTAAAATAAGCTATTTAATGGCGGTGGTTTCGCATTTGGAAGATCTAAAGTTTGAAAGTTGAGTTTTGGACCCCTTTTGTATACTTGTACAGATTAAAATATTCGTTTTATTATTTATTCATTACTTTATTATTTTATATTTTTATAATTTTATAAATATAACTTATAATATATATATGTATATTAAAATCAGAATAAAAAGCTAAAGAAATTATAAAAATAAAATACTTGTATATAATACATAGGTATAAAACCTATAAACATACCTATATTATTACTACTTTTATCTTATTAAGTGTACAAAATACTTCAAAAAAATACAATAAAAATGAAATTAAGTGTATAAAAATACTTTATAAATTTATAAAATAATAAAAAAAATAAATAAATTAAATTTATAAAATAAAAATAAAATAATAAAATACATAGATATATATACCTATATAGACCCAAAAAGGTAACTTGTAATTATAGACCTCTAAAAAATAATTAAAAATCATATTAAAATACCTTATAAAATTATAAATATTTTTTATTTAATAACCTAAAATTAATAAAATCGTTTAAGAATTTAAATATATTTTACAATCCTTTTTACCAAGGTTTTTTCTGGTTGGTCCAAGTGGACCAACCAGATTTGCCCCTTGGTTGACCTCGGTCAGCTCTCTGACCGAGGTCTGTACAGTGTCAGAGGTGTGTTTTGACCCATCTTCGTTGATTTTTCGAGGGTGTCCCCTTCATCATCTCGTGATGGACCCTTCATGACTTTTCATCCTTGAGGATTGGTCTTGCACGCCCAGGTCTCGCCTCGAAGATTGGATCGCTACGCCATTCCTGACATCTTGTTCTTTGAGCCATGTCCAACACATTCAAAAACAAACCCATCACCCTCCTTCACTCCTTGAACCCTTTCTGACCCCTAGCTTGGCTCTTGCGTGTGTGCTCCGGCGGGAGGAGGGTGACAACCTCCTTCTCCAGCCTCGAGGAGCGAGCTTAGGCGGCCGTGAGGCGCTCCACCACCATCTCCGGCCAAGTTCGGCCGTGAGGTCCATCTCACCGTTTGTGGCTCGAGGTTTGCATGTTTCTTTGATTTCTTGCTTTCTTTGTATTCCCCGAAGTCCTAGGAGTAGTTCTACACCCGTCGTTTCGATCCACACTTGTCTATTTATCCACGCTACCTCTCACCAGAGCTTGCTCCGGCGAGCTCCTCTTTTGCCGTTTCTGCCTATTTTCGCCATTTGGAGGGTCGTGGCAGTTTGCCCGCGACCCCCCCTTGACTCTTTGTTTTGCAGACCGTGCATCAAGGCATGCCTGGAGCAATTTTGTGCACCGTAGGGGTACCTGGAGGTGCTCCGTTCATCCTTCTCCTCCGGCACGCTCCGGTGAGGCCCGCGTCTTTTTGAGGCCACCTGCGGATAGAACTCCTCGCCTGGAGCATTTTGCGCCTCGTCGGATCACCATTCACCACCGGGCGTGCGAGGGGGGGAGTGATTGAAAGTCACCGGACCCGGCGTGCTTCCCAATTCCTCCTGCCTCGTCCCCCACCGTCCGATCGACGAGGGCTCTAGACGATGCAGCCACTGTCGGATTTTGAACGTCTTTAACTATCGATCATCTTCGGGTGATCAAATCCTGGCCGTCGGTGTGAAGCGGCATCGCACGTTGTAGGCTCGACACGTGGCCTAAGTGGTTTCTCATCAACCGTGCGATATGCCCCTTGACTGGGTGTTTTGCAAGTTCAACACATCGTTTTTCGTATTTTATATTAGATCCATATTCTTTCATCTGTTGTATATCATTTTTGCAATATTTGTCAAAACCCCCTCGGACTTTCTAAAAACACATTGCAGCCCTTGCCAACGAGGCGCACATGCGTGAGCACGTGCGCATAACTATTTTGCATACAAGGGTCCATTATTTCATGTATTTCTTGTTAGTGCTAAAATATTTTTATAACGTGTTAACTTTATGACACTTTTGCACTTAATCCCCCGAAGGTTTTGATAATCGTGTTTAGGCCCCTGTCAGGCGCGCGTGCAAGCCACGTGTGCCTTGGCATTTTTGCGAAATTAACCTCGCGGGTCTTGTCATTTATGTTCAGTACACGAAGTGTTTATTTCAGTTATAAATTTTGAGGATAATTGCATTTGAATCCCTGGAGTTTTCGCATATTACGTCGATACCCCTGCCAGGCGCGCGTGCCAACGCACGTGGGCTTGGCGTTTGTTCAAAATTCACCTCACGGTTTTGGCCATTTCTAATTAGTCTAGAAATTTTATTATTGTGTTATAAAGTTTTGAGGAAAATTGCACGTAGGCCCCTGACCTTCTGGATATTTACATATACGCCCCTTCTAGGGTGTTTTTTCTCTTTATTATTTCTATTTATTGCATGCATCTATATAACTCCAAAAATCACCAAAAAAATTACCATACATTATTTTTGTATTATAGATTCACGTCATATTTTTATTTTGCATATTTATTGCATTTTAATATTTATAAAAATTCATAAACACTCATTTTCAGCACTGTTTGCATTATAAAATCCATAAAAATTATAAAAACGTCTCAGAAAATTCCTAAAAAAATATATTTTGTTTATTTTGTGTGTTTTAACTTCAGTCCAAAAATTATTAAAAAACACAAAAGAAAACCCATAAAAATTAGAAAACTCTAAAAATCTTAATTAAAATCTTAAAAATACATAAAAAATCCTAAAAATAAAATTTCAGTTTCTGAATTTTCTCTGATTTGTTATATTTCAATTAAAATTAGTTTGAGGATTTTTGAGCTCTGATTAATATTTTTCATCCTCATTTTCTTTTTAGCCAACAAGTTAGTTCCCCGTTTTCTAGTATTTTGACCTTTAAAAATACCAAAACAAATTAAGAAAAATATAGAAAAATCACAAAAGCATTAGAAAAATATAGAAAACCTAAAAATATTGTATTTCCTAATTTTTCCTTATTCTTACCTATTTTTATTAATACATTATCTATCTCTTTCTTACTTTATATATATCTTCTATTAAAATATAAAAAGAAAATATAAAAAAATATAAAATATAAAAAAGAAAATATAAAATCAGTAAATTAAAAATCAAAATACAAAAATAAAAAATCCAAAAATTAAATAAAAATAGAAATAAAAAACCCACAAAAACATAGCATAGATAGACACTTCATCACAGTCACACATTTTGAGCATTTTGCCCCGTTCTACCTGTCTGCTCCCTGTGTTCGACGTATACACATACTTGCACCTATACACATCTTGTAGAGGTCTAATAAATTTTAACTCCGCACCACTTTTCATTGCTTGATTTCCGTTGTGGGCTAATTGTTGTTCGAAGTTCGGGGTTTCCTGCGGGTCGCCTCAACAACACTGTGATCCCGCATTGTGTGGATTACTTTAGACCCGTGGAAAATCGTCTTCAACAGTGCCCTACACATTCTACCATAAAAGCTTCATATGGGGCCATGTTGATACTAGAATGATAGCTATTATTATAAGCAAATTCCATAAGTGATAAGTGATCATCCCAACTGCCTTTGAAACTCAAAGCACAAGCACGGAGCATGTCTTCTAATGTTTGAATAGTCCGCTCTGATTGGCCATCTGTTTCTGGGTGAAATGTTGTGCTAAAGTTTAACTTTGTACCCAGTGCTTCCTGCAAACTTGGCCAAAATTTAGAGGTGAATCTGGGATCTCTGTCAGAGGTAATAGTAACAGGTGCTCCATGCAAACGAACTATTTCATCAACAAATAGTTTGCCTAACTTTTCAAGAGTATACTTCACATTAACTGCAATAAAGTTGGCAGACTTGGTTAATCTATCAATAATGACCCATATTGCATCATGGTTTCTTGAACTGCAAGGAAGTCCAGTGACGAAATCCATTGTAATATGCTCCCATTTCCATTCGGGAATCGGGAGAGGTTGCAGCATACCCAGTGGTCTCAAGCGTTCTGGCTTAACCTGCTGACATATTATACATTTAGCAATATAGTCAGCTATTTTTCTTTTCATTCCAGGCCACCAATAGATACCCTTCAATGTTCTATACATTTTAGTGCTTCCTGGATGCATGGCATATAAGGGATTATGTGCTTCTTCCAAAATATTTCTTTTTATTTCCAAAGAATCCTGAACACATAGCCTTTGTTTAAAACGCAAGACCCCTTGCTCATCCAAACTATATTCTGGGTTGTCTTAGATCTTTACTTTTTCTATCATCTCCAAAATTTTGGTGTCGTGTAGCTGGACTGCTTGAATTTCATTATAAAGTGTTGGCATTATTTGCAAATTTGCTAAAAGTTCTCCAAAATCATCGATATCCAATTTTATCCTTAATGACATCTAATGTTCCAAAGTATTTTCATTCTTCATATAGTTCAATCTTCCACTGTACTTTCGGCTTAATGCATCTGCAAATACATTTGCTTTTCCTGGGTGGTACTCAATCATACAATCGAAATCTTTGATTAGCTCTAACCACCTTCTCTGTCGAATGTTTAATTCCTTCTGTGTAAAAATATACTTTAAACTCTTGCCATCGGTAAAAATCTGACAGGTTTCACCATATAAATAATGTCTCCAAATCTTGAGAGCAAACACAATTGCCGCTAATTCTAGATCATGAGTAGGATAGTTCACTTCATGCCTTTTAAGTTGCCTTGAAGCATAGGCAATGACTTTCCCATGCTGCATAAGAACACATCCTAACCCTTGATGTGATGCATCACTATAAACCACATATCCTCCACCACCAGATGGTAGGCTGAGAATTGGGGCTGAAGTCAAACGACTTTTGAGTTCTAGAAAACTCTTTTCACAATCATCATTCCATGCAAATTTCACATCTTTTCTGTTTAGTTTAATTTATGGAGCTGCAATAATCGAGAAGTTCTCGACGAACCTTCGATAATATCCTGTGAATCCAAGAAAACTTCGAATTTCTGTAACATTGGTTGGATGCTCCCAATTTATAACAGCTTCAACTTTAGCAGGATCCACCGAGATACCATCCCCAGAAATAACATGTCCTAGAAAGTTCAATTTATGTAATCAGAATTCACATTTACTTAATTTGGCATATAGTTTGTTTTCCTGAAAGTACTCAACACAATTCTTAGGTGCTCTTTATGATCCTCTACTTTTTTGGAATATACTAGGATATCATCAATGAACACAATCACAAATCAATCTAAATAAGGGTGAAGGACACGATTCATTAAGTCCATAAAAGCAGTTGGCGCATTGGTCAATCCAAATGGCATTACCAAGAACTCACAGTGTCCATAGCGTGTACGAAAAGCGGTTTTGGGAATATCTATCTCCTTGATTTTCAATTGGTGATATCCTGATCTCAAATCAATCTTTGAGAATATAGAAGATCCTTGTAGCTGATCAAATAAATCATCTATACGAGGCAAAGGATAATTATTTCGTGATGTCACCTTATTTAGCCTTCGATAATCAATGCAAAGCCTGAGAGTTCCATCTTTCTTCTTAACAAAAAGAATAGGTGCTCCCCATGGAGATACACTAGCTCGAATAAAACCCTTATCTAGTAGTTCTTGTAATTGCACTTTAAGCTCTTTCAATTCAGCTGGAGCCATACGATATTACGAAAGGGCTATTGGTGTTGTATTAGGAATTAGGTCTATTGTAAACTCAATTTCCCTATCAGGAGGTAGTCCTGGAAGTTCATCTGGAAAAACCTCTGGAAAATCTCTTACTACGGGAATATTTTCTAGTGAGATAACTTGAGCTTCCATATTATAAATAACAGCAACAAAGGCTAAGCAACCTTTTATGATTAACTTCCTAGCCAATATAGCAGAAAACACACAAGGAGTATATAATCTTCTCTGACCATAAAAGGTGAATTCCTTTTATCCTAGCTTTTGAAAGATGACTTCTTTCTTATGACAATCCAGTACGGCATGATATGAACTTAAACAGTCCATTCCGATAATAATGTCAAACTCTCTCAAATCCATAAGAATTAGATTCAAATGAATCTCATGTTCATTGATCCACAATGAGCAATCTCGGAGGACATATTGTACAACTTCATAATCTCCCTTAGGCATAGATATTAACAAAGTATGTTCTAATGAATCCAGTTGTTTATCAACATGTTTTGAAAAAGCGTTAGAAATAAAACAATGGTTGGCTCCAGAATCAATAAGAGTGTGCGCATCTTTATTAAAAATTCTAGTAATACCTGAAACTACATCTTGCCCAGATATAGCCTCTTGAAGTGTCATGTTAAAAGCTTTTCCCTGAGCATATGTCTTGTTAGATTTACCGCCCTTCATGTTACCTCCTTTATTTTTAACTAGATATTTATGACTGCCTGTTGTTTTCCTTGCTGGAATTATTCTTTGGTTTTATTGGTATTCTGAAGTAATTCAGGACAATTATATCTCAAATGATCAGTCTTTCCACAATTATAACATATCTTTGAACCCTTTAGACACTCTCCATAGTGACGCTTTCCACATGTAGTAAACGTGGGATAGGCTTGATAAGAACCACTAGACTTTCTTTCAGATTGGTTTAGTTGGGTTCCCCTCCAACCTTGTATAGGTCTTTGAAATTTGTTTGAGTTCTCGGCTCCTCTAAACATTTTATTTCCATAATCTCTCCAGTTCTACCCTTCTCCTCCTCTTTTCTGTGAATTGTCATTATTTCTTCTCCTTTCTTGCACCAATCGTTCTACTCTCGTGGCTTCTTCTACCAGCTTCGCATAGATAGTGTATCCTTTAGTAGATATCATTGATCAGATATCAAGATGCAACCCATCTTCGAAGCGTTCGCACTTGTCTTCTTCTTTTGCCACCAGTTCAGGACAAAATTGAGATAATTCTAAAAATCTCTTTTCATATTCTGCAACTGACAATCCTCCTTCAGTCAAAAATAAAAACTCACGCCGACGTTCTTCTTGATAAACCCTTGGATAGAAATGATCATTAAATTCGGTCTGAAATAATTGCCAAGTACGATTAACAGGGTCTGGATATTTATTCATGATAGATTTCCACCAATCATAAGCACTTTCTTTAAGAAGAAATACTGCATACTTCAGCTTTTGATAAGTTGTGTAATCCATCAAAGTGAATACCCTTTCTGTTTGCTCAAGCCAATTCCTAGCTTCCTTTGGATTAACCGTTCCTTTGAAATGTTGTGCACCAAGCTTAAGGAGATGTTCATATGGTAACTGATGTTCATATGCTTGTGGTCGGATAGATTGTGCAGCCATTGAACCCAATGTCTGAGCGATTAATTCTAATGTGTCTTGCAAGTTATTGTTCGATGACTCATTCCTATTGTACGGACCAGGTGCATTCCAAGGAGGTTCTGCAGCCATCATTTCCTAAAACAAAGAACATATTGTTTAGAGATCCAATAAATATTCTAAATAAAATCTTAAGCGCTAAAATATTATAGCCTCGAGAACATAGCAATCTTAATTCCAAAACTCTTCCTTTGATCCACATCAAAGTTTAATATATATAGACCAATTATTCTCCAACATGTCAACGGATCAAAATTCCGAATTCCGATATGAATCAAAATTCAAAATCAATGGCTCTGATACCAAAAGTTGTCACGACCCGTCCCGCTAGTCGAGACGAGCGTGACAAGTATCCTTATATCATTCCTTATCTTAATTAAAATATCCATAAAAAATTTCGGTAGCAATTCCTCTATAATTTGGAGTTCTTCCAAAACGCTACCTGTGCTGAAATGATATACTACCATACATTCAAAAATATCACCACAGAAATCCAACCATATCCACATCAATCATTTCCAAAATTTCAAAACTCCAACACAAAATATTTAGTGCTTCACAAAGTCACTTGTTCCCATATAGAAAGTTGATAATTACATGTATCAAAAGACTCGTCTTGCACGTCTACAAAAATTTCCCACTTAGCAGATAATAACATGCTTGCCTAACAAAAAGAATAAACAAGAGATTTAAAAAAAACAACATGGTTTCCATTTCATATGAACATAAATATGCACCACTGTTTCCATCTATCTTACTTGGACTATGAACCATACAGCCAAGGAGGTTTTATCCATCCCTTAGCCTTGCATACTGCCTGGGAGAGCGAACTCCACCTAGGACCTTATCTTACTGTCATACGCGCAGACGACCCCAAAGGTCAAGGACATCCCGCATACGGCCCAAAGCCTATGTGTATAAGGAATGCGGGCCCAAAGACCTCTTACTTGTCCATGACTGTTCTTTTAGGTGGATCTAGTGTGCATGCTTTCCAAACATACGTATTATACATTTCATATAATACCGCTTGAAAATAATAAATCTCATGATCTTGCATAAAGACATAATAGTTTGCAAAATTGACAAATGGTAAATCTGCAATACTAATAATAACAACACAAATTCTAGAATAGAACATAACATGAAGCATCTTTGAAATCTACGATGTAAATTGAAGTTTGTAACCACTCACCTTTATTTCACATGAAATTTTCCTTTTCTTTTGCAACTGCAGAATTTATACCTCGATCTTCTCCTAAATTTACGCATTTAGAAAGGGTTAACAGTGCAATCATGCCTTATTATACCTTGATATATTCTTATTTTACTTCCATTTCCTGGATAAAGATATGTGTAGAGCCTTAACTAGCTTCCCTGCAGGACTTTTGTAAGAAATTAAGTTCTTCCTAGCTCTTCATAATCTCACCTACTTTGTCAAATGAAAGTAGGTGGACATGTTGTGTTTATAAACCCTTACGGTAATTTAATTCTAATATTTCATTATGATTTTGGTTTCCTAAAAAAACATCCAACCTTAATCTTCTATTTCTCTATTCAAGAATACTCGTTGTTTTTCACCAGTCGTTAACTAATACCACATGAAATCCGTTGTTAACAGTTAAAACAAATAAACTAATGTATCAATTTCTGAAATGGATCTAGCAACACTTTATACTCCTATTATTAGTAATCATTAATGCACGACTCTAATTTATTCTAATCAGACATATATCCTACTTCTTTCTCTCTTTTATACTATAGAAATATGGAGATGAATTGGTTCAGATCCATCAGAAACATAGTACCTGATATTCTTAAATAATTACATGGCTGTAGGTGAAATGATTATTGGGAATAGGGAAAGAAATCTAATTACCACCTAATTTTCCCCTATCCCTCTCGATCGAGAGGAAAGAAACATACAGTGAATATTTAGGTTGCGAGAGGATTACCTATTGGTTGAGTCCTCCATCTCCAGGCCGAGTGATGGAGACCAAAAGCTCTGCTGTGACCCACCGACCTCAAAAGTTCTTCATTTGTGGTTATTCCTTTCCTTATATATACAAATATGATACATGAAATAGCCCTCCTCCTATAATCACACGTAGCATACCCGTATACCACACGTCCATCTAGCACTCTCTTTGGCATGCCCTTTTTTTTATATACACGTTATCTATCTTAATCCTATCCCCATTTAATATAACTTCTCCTTGCACTCTCTTTATTTCATAGCCATGCAAATATTTGTATTTAAAAGAGGGATATTATAACTACAAACCTCGAATGTTCTAACTCTACTTAATGTATATAGTTTGAAACTCATAAACTTAGGTATCTTTTATTCAATAAAAGTGAAATAACTTAAATATACTAATTTGACCTACCACGTAATCCCTTTTAAAATAATTGAGATGTGCATGGGCATATATATCACATTCAACCATGCATAGATATTCATACTCAAAGGTATAAAAAGATAGCAACACCTATGTATATATTAGTATATGACCCTTAATATTCTTAGCAATTGTTCTTGACATTATGGTATTTAATATAGTGATGATGTTACAGTCTACATGCACGGGATGACCTTGAGTGGGTTATTGATACAGTCGCCTCCTATCACATGAATCTACACAAGGAGTTCTTCACTTCCTATACAGAGGGAGATTTTGGGAGAGACAAGATAGGAAACAATAGTTACTCCAAGATCATTGGCACGGGGACCATCTCAGTTCAGACTGATATTGGATGTGCAATGACTCTGTAGGATGTTACGCATGTCCCCGACCTGCGGCTTAGCCTCATATCTAGTTCTCAACTATATAGGAAGAGCTACCATCTGAAGTTTGTTAACAACAGATGCAAGATCAGCAAGGGCTCTCTTATTATGTCCAGAAGCAGGTTGTGTTGCATGCTCTACAAGACTCAGGTGAAGGTCATGGATGGCAGCCTACATGCTAGTGAGGCCGACACGTCGGATATCTGGCATTGTCAACTCAGACACATGAGCCAAAAGGGTGTACAACTGTTGAGTAGGTAGGAGTTGATACCTTGTCACACTGACATCACACTGTCACCTTCTGATTCATGTGAGATTAGAAAGAACAAGAGTCCACCTTTCAAGAACAGATCAAAGGTGAAGGAAGACCTAATGCAGTTGATTCATTCCGATGTGTGCGGTCCCATAGGCATAACGTCTTTGGGTGGAAACAAGTATTTTCTGACCTTTATTGATGATGCATCAAGGAAGGTGTGGGTTTATATGCTGAGGATGAAGGATCAAGTCTTTGATTGCTTTAGAAAATTTCATGCCATGGTGGAGCGTGAGACAAGTACAGTGCTGAAGTGTCTGTGCACGAACAATGGAGGGGAGTACATCTATCACAACTTTTAGATCTACTATGTAGAGCACGGGATAAGGCATGAAAGGATAGAGCCTGGTACACCCCAACACAATGGTGTCGTTGAACGAATGAATAGGACCATTGTAGAGAGAGTTCGCTGCATGTTGAAGACAACGAAGCTGTCCAAGACCTTTTGGGCTGAGGCGGTTTGGACCTCCTACTATTTGATCAATCGATCTCCATCTGTTCCCTTGAATTTTCAGATCCCTGAGCACTTGGTCTCGAAAAAGATCCCTCATATGCTCGCATGAGGGTCTTTGGATGTAAAGCTTATGCATTTATAGCAAAGGAACATAGGAAGAAGCTTGATGACAAGGCAGTTCCCTGCATTTTTTTTGCTATGGAGATCAGGAGTTTGGATATCGACTTTGGGATCCAAAGAAGAAGAATGATACTAGGAAAAGAAATGTGATTTTCTATGAGAACCAGACTATGGCTGAAGATGAGAGTGGTGATGGTGACTTAGATGAGATTTCTATGGATGATGATAGCAATGAGGACTCAGATTCCTCTCCAGTATAAAGTACAAACAAAGAAGATGCACAATCAGAACAACATGAGCTAGATGCAGTCCCCACTGCTACAGGTCTAGGGGATCCTGCGCAGGGGGAGAAACATCATCAAGAAGTAGATGCAGCAGAGCCTCGGTCAGGAGATCTAGGAGGGTGCATTAGCCATCATCCCGCTATCCTACTTCACAATACGTGATGTTGACTGATCATGATGAGCCATGCACTTTTGAGGAGTTACAAGATCATAAGGAGAGAGATCATTGGCGGAATGCAATGAATGAAGAGATGCAATCTCTAAAGAAAAATCATACCTATGATCTTGTTGAGCTTACTGCAGGAAAGAGAGCGTTGAAGAACAACCGGGTCTACAAGCTGAAGTCAGATGATGGTGGCAAGCAACTGAAGTACAAGGCCAGATTGGTTGTGAAGAGATTCAACCAGAAAGAGGGCATCTACTATGATGAGATCTTCTCATCAGTTGTGAAGATGAATTTTGTAAGAGTACTGCTAGGCTTTGTTGCAATTCTAGACCTTGAGCTAGAGCAGATGGATGTGAAGACAAATTTTCTTCACGGTGACCTGAAGGAATAGATCTACATGGAGTAGCCACTGGGATACCGGGAGAAGGGGAAATAACACATGGCTTGCAGGTCGAGGAAGCGTCTCTTTGGCTTGAAGCAAGCCCCTGGACAGTGGTACTTGAAGTTTGATGCTTTCATGACGAAGCAAAACTTCAAGAGGACTACAACAGATCTATGTGTCTACGTTCAACGTCTTCCCAATGGTAGGTTCATTATCTTGTTGATCTATGTGGATGACATGTTGATAGTTGGTCATGATACCAGGTTGATTGCAAAGCTCAAAAGGGAACTCTCCAATGAATTTTAGATGAAGGATTTAGGCAAGGCAAGCAATATGCGATGCAGATCACTCGCGACAGGAAGAATTACAAGTTGTGGTGTCACATGAGAAGTATGTTGAACACTTTCTAGAGAGGTTCAACATAAAGAATGCGAAGCCCATTAGTACACCCCTTGCCGCTCATTTCAAGTAGATGAAAGAGACATGTCCGTCTACTTCTGAGAAGAAAGCTGAGATGACCAAGATTCCTTACCAGTCCGTAGTTGGCAGCCTTATGTATGCCATGGTATGCACCAGACCCGACATTGCTTATGTTGTGGGTGTAGCAAGCAGATTCATGTCGAATCCATGGAAAGATCACCAGAGAGTAGTGAAGTGGATTCTGAGATACTTGAGAGGGACCTCAAGAATGTGCTTGATGTTTGGGATGTCAGATCCCAAACTCTGTGGATACACAGATGCTGACATGGTAGGATATATGGATAAGAGGAAATCGACTTCCGGGTACATTTTCACTTTCGCAAGGGGAGTGATTTTGTGGCAGTCCAAGTTGCAGAAATGTATTGCACACTCAACAACTGAAGCTGAGTACATTATACTAGCAGAAGCAGGAAAAGAAGTGATGTGGTTACAGCGATTCCTTGATGAACTTGGATGCGAAGATAATGAGTCGATTGTCTTCTGTGATAGCCAAAGCACCATTGATCTGAGCAAGAGCGCGGTGCCCCATGCTTGCACAAAGCACATAGACATGCGATATCATTGATTGAGAGATACTATTGACAAGAAGCATCTCATTCTGAAGAAGGCCTACACAGATGAAAATCCATCAGATATGCTATTGGAAGCCATGACTCATGACAAGCTGCAACTTTGTAGAGAGTTGAGCGGTGTCACCTCTCAGTGATCATCTTCTTAGCGACACCTCCCTATTGGAACCATAAGGGGAGGTTGTTGGTTAGTATCTGTTCCCAAAAAAAGGGGGAGATTGTTGAGCAATTATCCCTTTTGAGGACTTATTCCAAATAGGAGTAGGAGAAAGAGAAAGCGATAGGAGGTGGAAACTCATATAAATAAGGCCCCATGCATGTCTTTGCAACTCATCCCAAGCATAAGCATCTCTCTTCTTTCTTAATTCTCTCTCCCCAAGCAAGGAGAGAAGCAACCCACATAAGAAATGATGAGCAGCCCGTGCAAGGCGGAAGAGTTAGCCCGTAGGAGCACGAAGAGAAGCCACATCCATAAGATGCATCTGTACCGGAGGCACAAGAAGCAGCCGTAGGGGAAGTCTGTTCTTGAGGAAGGACAGATCGTGACGATGTGAAGCATCGGTATTGTGTTCTCCAAGTAGAAGGTGATAAATATCTGGTTTTATTCTTCTAACTGATTCTCAATTTTGTTGGCACAAAACTAAGAAGGCAATTGTGCCCTCTCATTTTTCCGACCTAGTAGATTTATTGTAAGTCGTCATGCCTGATGAATCTGTGATTCATCATCTTTATTCATTTATTTTAGCTTAAAATCTCTTATAAAACACCTGTATATAATACTAACTCCATTTTCTTACTAATGTGTATCTGTGTGTAAATATTGTATTCTTGTATATTATTTTAACATAAAAAAATAAATAAAGGAAAAATAAAGAAAAGAAGACTATATATATATGTAATAGATACAGGTTGGCCCGAAACCCGAGAGAAGGTCAAGACTTGACCTGATCGACCAGGAATAAAGTAGGGGAAGATAGGATCCCTAATCAGAAAATCCAAAAAAATGTGTGTTGTGTAAATTTGTATACTACACTATTTTCTTTGTACATAAATTGATCTCAAATAAAAACATTTTCAAAACAAAAGTTGCAAATAAAAATGTGTCCTAAATAATAAAAACAATTGCACAATCAAATCTTATACGGAATAAAAGCAACCACATTTGAGAAAAGCCACTAAGCGATAATTAAAAGATCAATTCCGGATCCACATGAACTCAAATTGAACCAAAGTCACTTCCATTGTATTCTAAATTAAATTATCTTTAAAATGGCTATGATTTCATAATTTTTAGAGTTACGGATGCAAAGTTGGTTTTCTGGGGTGGTTTGTGCAATTTTCCATTTTTTGTATATATTGTATTTTATAAATATTTGTAAATATTTTTACTAATTATTTAAAATAAAAATAAAAAATAAAAATTTTAAAACAAAAAAACTAATTTGCTTATTTATCCATGTATATAATGTCATATATGTATATAACATATGTATATAGTTAATTTTTTTAACTAACTAGCACAAAAAAGAAAAAAATAACATTTATTTTTCAAATAAATAAAGTGACAAAAATACAACAAAGTAGTTAATTGTTGTAGATATTTTTTAACACTTATCTTTTTACTTTATCTCATTTTAATTTTCTCTCTCTCTCTCTTATCTCTTATCTTCATCCAAAAATTCAAAAATTCAAATTTCAATTCCTATCTTTTCTATTAATATGGCTCCTTGTCCCTCCTTTCAATATGATCAATCTTTGGTGAGAGGAGCCCGATCTCCGAGAGTTTTCTTGTCATAGAAGGGTGTCTCGCCTCCGAGCCGTCCGGTGACAGCGAGTTGGCCTTCGTCGAGGTGCTCAAGGTCTTTTCTGCTCCTAAGGTGAGATCCATTTTCTCCTGTTTTATTTTAGGTTAATCTTAGTTTTATTTTTTCTCTCTTTATTTTTTCATCATGTTGTTTTATCTAGATCTTAGAACCCATCACAATTTGATCCGCTATCGACTCGATTTTTCATTTCACATCTCGATCTATTTGCGTTCTTTTCTACCTCTCACGATCTCTCAACTCCGGTCACGCACGGTGGCTGGAGACTTGGTTCGTTTTGATTTTGAGGTCGAGCCATCGTGCTCGCATCCTCATTTTTTTATAAAAAAAATAAACAAAAAATAAATCTAGCCTTCATTTATAACATTTGTTTTGTAGGGACAAAATAAGAAATTTAAAAAAAATGAAAAAAAAAACTAAAAATTTTAAAAAATAATTATTTACAGTTCTGTTTCTAAAAAATTAAAAAATATATATTTCTTGCTACTGTTCACATTAAAAAATAAAAAAATAAAAAAATTGTTGTAGCAGCGACCCTCCACGGTTGCGCATCTCTCGCCCGCTAGAGCCTCCGCCGATGCCTCCTCCGCCCGACGATATCGTGCACGTCATCTTCAGCGTGCGGGACAGCTGCCCCTGCGCAGCAACCACAAACCTCCATCGCCTTGAGGGCACGACCTCCTCCACAGCCGCACGTATCTCGCACCCGCCAAAGCCTCTGCTGATTCGCCTTCATCGCCACGGCCATATCCATCATGCCTTCAGATCTGAAGCCCCCCACCGCCGTCTGCGGTCTCCACCACGACCGTCGTAGATCGCCACCAACACTGACGCGGCCCAGCCGCTTATCTCCTCCGCACAACAGCCGCGCTCCAGTGCCACCTTCAACCGAAGCCAATGATGAATCTCGGATTCACCATTCTAAGTCTCATTAATTAAGCTCAAGTCCCTCAAAATCAATTGCATTTCTGCATTTATTTTTCATAATTAGCATTTGTGCATGATTTCATAAGAATTGCATTTTAGCATTAAATTCCGCATAAAATAAGAAGCCAAAAATCCAAGCCAACAATGACCTGTAAATAGCCTAACTTCCCCCATTTTTAACTCCTTCGTGCTAACTCCGAATGCCACAAAACCACATCCACTATGTGCACATCACTAACAAGAATAAATAAAAAATACAAAAAAAATCACTAACCCTGTTAAGTGGACCAAAAACCCAAACCCTAGTTTCAGGATTTTCGGACTAAAAGCCCCATATCTTCCCCATCCAGTGTCTGATTTGATCCTACTCACTTTTGAACTAATGTACATTCAATTATCTTCAAAACAAGACCAAGTTCAAGTGAATCGGAGCTCGTATGTGAAAGTTGGGTTTTGAGCCTCTTTTGTACATTGTAGTTTTTTGCGGTTTTCTGGCCTATATTTTATGTACTTATTTTCTTCATTAATAAAAATCCAAAAAAATTAGATTAAGTTCTCTTTTATTTATCTCTGAGTTTTCCATATTTTTCGGATTTTTATCTTGTTTTAAAAATGACAAAAAAAATTCAAAACCCAAAATTCAAGGTATTCTATGTACATAGGGTACCCCAAAAATTCACTTTTTACATTTGACCGATTTTGGCTTTGATGTCTTCATGAAAGTTGTAGATCTCGTCGAAACGAACATTTTTCGTGAAGGAACTTTTTCGATCAGAGGTCATTTTCTATTTTTTATTGATTTTACAAAGATTTTATTTTTCGATTTATCTGGAGCTGACACGTGGCAGCCCCAGAGGCCGCCACGTGTCATCGGTTATTGAGCATTATTAATATCGTTTTTATAAAAAAAATAAAAAGCCACGCACGTGCGTGGCACGTGCCACACAGGCACGTGCTCCGCACGTGCCCCGCACTCTCACCCTCTTAGCCACGTGGCCACGGCAGGGCCGTCCGATCTCGACCGATCGGACGGCCCCTGCCCATCGTCTCCAACCGCACCCCCCTTTCTCGGAACCGCCTCCGTAACTTCCGCCCCTCCCCTTCGCAACCGATCGTCGGTGACCACCTTACCGGCCCTCCGCTCCTCTCGCGCGCGCCAACAGCCACCCCATTGACCACTCCGCTATCCCCTCACCGGTCGCCTCCCTCGTTTATTTAAACGACGCACCGCCCCCCTAACCCGATCATCCGCCGCTTGCACGAGAGTCCAGGAGCCGGTGTGACAGGCCGCTTCTTCCCCTTCGCCGGCGAGGTCCGAGCTTCACCAGTTCGTTGCAGCGCCGCCAAGTCGACCTGCCTCGCTCCGGCCGCTCGTCGCCGTCGAGCCCCCTTCTTCTCCGTCCAGGTACTCTCTCTCTCCATCTCTCTCTCTCTCTCTCTCTCTCTCTTCCTCGCTCTATCCCTGCCGTCGTTCACCTCCATCCACCGACAACACCTCGCCGCTCTCCTCCGCCTATCAACCTCGCTCCGACTCCGTCGTCAGCAGACAGGAGCAGCCGCCCCCCCTGCCGGCCTCGCTCCACGATGCTGCTTCAACTCCGCCTCCGAGCTCCTCTGACTGCAGTGCCACCTGCAACTCAACTCTCCACCGTACACCACCGCTCCATTGACTTCATCTCCGACCATCCGCTTCATCGACGACCACCCTCCGCCGCCTCCAACTGCGCCTCGGCTCCACCACAATCCTCGACTCACTCCGAACATCACCGCCTTGCCATCGCCGACATCTCCAGCCACGAGGCCGCCTCCTACGCCACCCTCTAGGCCGTGTGTCGGCCAGAGGGAGGCCGACGTCACGTCCCTCCCGCCAGCGCCTCCTCCGCCTTGAGCTGCTCTGCCTCGACACCGCACCATCCGCCGCTCCGCCTTGGCGTCGAGCCGACGACAACGATCATCCTCAAAGCTCCAGCTGTTCCGCCGCAAGCAACCACCTACGCCGACATAGTCTTCTCCAGCAGCTTCGGCGCCACCATCGGAGATCCGCCTTCGCCCGCCGCACCGCCAGGCTCCGCCCATCGCCTCGGCCGGCCTCCGCCTCGCCATCGCCTCCTCGCCGCCGGGCTCGGTTCGGGCCTCCGCCAGTTGCCTCGCCTCTGCCGCTTCGTCGCCGGGCTCGGAGCCCGAGGCCCCAGCACGTGCCACGCATGTGCGTGGGGAACGTCAGGCTGACGTCAGCCCAGGTCACGTGCTGCGCACGTGACTGGGGGTCAAATTGCTGGAGACCCCCCGGAGGTTCACCAATTCGCATATCAATCCTTTACACCAAGGGCACGTGCCACACACGTGCCACTTGGACATTTTGCAGAATTCTCCCCCTGTTACTTGGTAATTACGCAAAGCCCCCCCCCCACTGCACTTTTTCTTCATTGATTTTATTTACTATTTATTGCATCTATACCTCTGTGTTCCTCCATAACTTTGGACCTATTAATTCCATCATTTTATTTATTTAAAAATAGCACTGTGTTCCTCTTATAATTCTCTACATTTTGACATGCTGTGGACATTCATGTGATCAACGTTTAATTAATAATTATTTGTTCTGTGGAAATTTGCATATTTTGTCCCATTTGCTCTTTAAAATTCATAGTTGATTAATCGTTAGTCTAAAAACTTCTCAAAAATCACATATTGTAGAGATTATTTTGATTAACATTGTGCCCAAAAATCTTTGCATTTGCTAGCATACTTTGCTCTATAAAAATCATTTTGCATATTTCACTATTTTATTTTTAATAGGTATTAAATCCCACATTTTTGAGGTCTAGGATTTTTCTAAGATCCATTACCTAGTGATAGATCTTAGATAATTTTAGTTCTTGAAAATAAGTAGGTTTAATATTTATTAAAATTAAATATTGAAAATTAATTTGTTTGCATTTAAAAATTCATAAAAAATTCATATTGCATCTAAAAATTCCAAAAAAATTACAGTGCACTCATTTCATCGTCATTTACATTGTGGCCAAGTTTCGTATTTTTCGGAGATCGTTTGATTGAAATTTACATTTTAGTCCCTAAAATAGGCCGAATTTGCATTTCGCATCTCATATTGCATTGAAAAATTCCAAAAAAAGACCGCCTTGAAAACTGAACTCAAAATTGGATAGACACAACTCTAGGTTGTTTTTCCTTTGCCTTCTTGCGGTCGACCTTGGGACTTGCCCAAGTAAAATAAACATAAAAACCACTTGATTAAATTTGATTAAAGATTGTGGTTATTTCTTGACTGTTTCCGATCGCCGCCTACAAAAAACGACAATTAATCATTTTACACACGAAGATAAAAACACATTCTTAACGCGGCTTTATCGGACTCGTCAGATGGCGCCGTTGCCGGGGAGGCAAACGGCTTAGTTTTTTGTTTTGAAAATTTTTTGTTCGGTTTTCCGAATTCGGGTAGTCTGACCCCCGAATTTTTCACTGTAAATCCCATTTTATTTCTTGTATTTATTTTTTCAGCATTTATTTCATTTATTTTATTTTTGATTATTTTCTGAGTCACTCTCTTACATTCTCTCTCCTATTTTTCTTGCGAGGTACCCGACGCACGTGGAGCGGTTTTTCAAGGAACCGACGCATCTTCACCGACACCCGAAGAAGCCGCAATTAAATTAAGATCGAGTCGAGTCGTGAGAGAGAGTAGAGTCTAGGCTTTTAATTTCTACACTTTTAATTTCTGCTCATTTATAGCGGTGTCCGTTTGGACTCTCGCGTGTGTAAAAAGACCTTGAACTTTATTTGTGGTGTGTCGTGGCCTGTTTCACTCTCCGGAGAGGGTGGGGCCTGACTTGAGTGGCGATTAGGATAGACCTGCACATACGGCTCTCAGAGCATTTTTTATTTTTGATTGTGCTCGTAGGATCTTAAGCCACACTTCACTTTAATCAAGACGCACATAGATCGTTCAACTTAGCCAAATTTAATTCAATTCTTCCCCGCTAATAGAACTTTCTGCTTAGGTGTGGCTTTTTATCGGCTTGCATTCATTTAGAGTAATTTTTAAAATTCTGTCTAGCATCCCACATGAAGATTGCGAGGATTCACTGTAAGTCTTGTGACTGAGCATTCATCATAGTTTTCCGCGTGCATCGGCTTTTCCCGACTTTCTCCCTCTTGTTTTATCACATAATTTTAAAAAGGAAATTGGGACTGGATGGTAGACGTGTATTTATGCTCATCTAAATTCTTAAGTGATCACCTAATAAAATCGGGACTACTAAATATAGCCGATTTCAAAATAACCCATAAAATCAAGAATTTTTGCGGGAGAGCAACCCCGACATTGTTTGATTTTATCTTGCAGCGAGGAGAGAGACGCACACTAGGATAGAGCCCAGCTCCAAACCTAACAGCTCGTTTAAACGGCTTGCAAGATTGAATTTATCACCAACTAAAATTGAAAAGATAATAGCCGAACTCTTACGGCTTCATTGTGTGAGTTGGTGAACCCGGGGTTTGAATTGTATTTGCATTGGTGTGCGTGAACCGATTTCAAGATCAATAGCCGCACATTCGATAAAAATTCTCTTTGACTATCCCGTGCAACCATCTCTTCCCTATCTTGATTTGAACCTCATAATGGAACTCTTGTCCAAAAACTCTCGCAGATCCAACCCCCCATTCCTTTCAGAAATAACCGAGAACCCATCAGAGCTATATTATGAAAACGAATTCGTGTCGGTTAGACCCAAAACACCTCCTCCAAGAGACTCTCAACCACCATCTCTTTTGATCAATCCGATATGCTCCATGAATGACAATCCTCTGTTTTCGGAAACAACAAATCAACAATCGACTGAGGTCTCCACTTCTTCATATATCAATCCTCTCTACACCGATCATGCAATTCACCCATCATATTCGGTGAATATCAATCCATCATTCATGGGAGATGGTAACCACATGATCGAATTGAACACCTCTTCACCTCTTCCATCGACCCTCCCCTTGAACACACGTGAACAATCATCATCTTGGATTGACCATCACAGCCCCCTTTTCAGACATGATAATCATATAGAGGATTGGACTGATTACATGCTGAATCCACAACATCAAGGTCCGACCACTCAAAGAATTGAACACCCTTTGGACCAACTCCACATGTCTGGATCATATGAGCAGCCGCCTTCCATGATTATTGAGGAGATATTTTCCGAAATTAATGATCATATATTGGATATTCCAAGAAATTCTCCTCTCAGCACAAACGAGAAAATGGAAGATGAAATTATCGAACACACACCGACTGCGCCTATGATTTATCATGAATTGAATTTTGAGGATAAAAACAAGATTCGAATTGATGGAGGATAGATTTCAAAAATTCACTGACCGATTCATCGCATTCTATGGTAGTTCGGACATTAAAATAAATGAGGAAATGATTGGATCTGAGATTGAAAATTCTGAGGATATTCAGGGACCTAGGGACGATTCTGACAATTTCACTTCTACATATTACTCCCCTAGAAATGACTATGCCGCAGACTATCGCTCTGAATATCAAGGCCCCTTTTCATCTGAAGAACACACCACACCCCCACACCACCCAGAAAATACCAAAAAATGGAAATATTTGAAAATCACAAAAAAATTGAAAATTCAGAAAATTTCATAAAAATTGAAACTGAAGACGATTTGAGGAATTTGGATCCGACTGTACGGGAAGCACTGGAAAAATGCTTGATGTTTGAACTTCCCTTTATACAGGCCATTGAACACTTCCCCGACCTTAAAAGATTTATAATAGATAAATTAATGAACAAAAAGTCGGGAAGGATACGAACAAAGACTGAAAGACATATCTTGTCAATGGCCTCCTCCTCGGTGTTGAGGAGAAAAACCAAGAGCCGCATAGTGAAGCGGTTGCCCAGATTTGACTGCAAAATCAAAGACACAATTTTCACCCATGCTCGGATTGACGACGATTCACCGATTAATATCCTCCCAACCTCTGTATTTCACGAACTCAAACTTGGACCGATTCTGAAGAAACGAGAGATTATTCAATTAGCGGACCGATCAATAAAGCGGTCGAGAGGAATTATTTCTGTCATCATGAAATTCCAAGGTGCTCCGCTCAAAGTAGAATTCACGATCATTGATATTGAGCATCAAGGAGAATTCACCCAATCTCCAATCATTCTCGGAAAGCCATTCTTGGCATTGGCCAAGGCGAGTATTGATTGTGAGACTCGGGAAATCAATTTCACAGCATTAGAAGCACTTAAATCCGACCCTATCTTTGAGGAACCACGATCTTCTGAGACAACCCATGAAGTCCCCGACAACCGTAACCATGAAACGGTAGAAGAGCCCTACCCCGCATCCACACATAAGATAGCGGTTGTTGATGAGACTATTGGTTTAGAAAATCTCCCCCCTGCTCCATTCCCAAGCACTCTCACCAGGGAGAATCATGTATATGAATCATACGATCCGGAGACTTATGCATGGGCACACCCTGGGTCAACCTACTCTGACTACATGGACTACATCAACTCGACACAGGAATGCGCCAACAACGAATCTATTGAGAAAGAACATGCAGAGACTCTTCCCAATATTCAAATCCCCGAGGATCTAAAAATAGATAAATCTTTCTACTACGATCCAGAGACATATGCATGGTCACACCCTGGAGCAACATTCTCTAAATATCTTGACCAAATCATCCCAAATCGAGAGTGCTCAAACATTCGGGAGACTAAGAACAAGCATGTAGACCAAGTATCGACAAAGGAGAATATCAATGGCTATTCATCTGGATACTCAAGTGAACCGACACCTTCACGACGAAATAAAAAGAGAGTTACCTTTGACCTTTCGGAAGAGCAATCAGTTGATGATCCCTCATCAGGTCAGGAAAAGATGGTTTACATGACTGAAGTCTGTTCGGCAGCCCTAAAGCCATATCTTCGTAAGGATCCAAAATTCAATCCTCGTTGGACAACTCCCGTTCCTAACTACTACTCATCGAAAGCTGATGCTCCTGCATTTTTCAAGTACACTGGAACTCTTTCATATGAGCTGACTGAGACCGGTGCTTCTGAGTATTCATCCGAGGATAAACTGATTGACCCAAAGAAGGAACGAACTCTGAGGAAACAACTGAAGAAATAAAAAGACCAGAATACTTGGAGTATGTCCACTTTCAATTACTACTCCTCCGAAGATAACTCTGATGATGGATATCTTTCTTCTGACTCAAACACTTCATCTATTATCCATCATGATTTTGCTGAGGATGACACTGATCATAGTTGGGAATCATATGCCTCATCTCCGACTTATCATTACGATCTCCCACCGCAGGCTCACAAAAAGATCAGCCGAAAACCGCCTTAATCATCGGCTGCCCACCCTCCCTCCCAACCACATCGGTCTCCTTGTACAGCTTCTTCCTATACTTAGGCCAAGGCCTAAGTATAGGGGGGACCGATGCCATCTGTACATACCACCATTCTCCTAACTCTCGATCACTCCATTTCCACCCTTCTTCCATACTTAGGCTGTCCAGAGCCTAAGTATAGGGGGAACCAACATCCACCTGTATATACTCTCTTCGTTCACATATCCCGACCGCTTCATTTTTCTTTTCATTTTTTTTCTTCACTCCCTTACGCTTAGCCCGAGCTATGTCTTCTTTACGCTTCTTGTGCTCTGAGGACACAGCACTCGCTAAGTATAGGGGGGTCTGTATATATACTTTGTATATATTTTACCCATATCTCGTACTTTCGCGTAAGTCTATATGTATTTACGGGGTGGGTACTAACTTGAAAAAAAAACACGCAAAAAGAAAAAAAAGAGAGTTTTTCTACTAACACTGACTTGCCCAAAATTTTTGAAAAAAAAAGGCTTCTTATTCCATTTTCTGCATAAAAAATGTCCCTTGCATAAAAAATCAAAAAAAAATTGTGTCTGCATTGCACACACCTGCACTTCACCCAACATCACATGCATTTTCATATGTGAAAAGTCATTGGGTTCTGAACCAAGTTATGAGTAGAAACCGAGAGTGGTCTGAACTTGACCTTAATCCACCTAATTTTCAGAGGAACTTCACCGAGAAATAGGATTTTAAGAGCTTCAGGTCTTTTTGACTTAATTCCTTAAGTTCCACATGACAATGTGCAGCGTTTGACTCTTAGTGTCTAACCTGGTCTCTTCATTCTGGGTACAACTCTGGAATAGGGAATTAATTCGCACTATGCACTTAGCTCAACCCAGACGGGATGTTGGAAGATTGTGTGAGTCTCTTTTCTGGTAGCGTGGAAATCTAAAGATCGGAGTACGGGTTGAAATAAAGCTTCGGAAAAGGGATGGACGGCTGGGCACAATTTTCTATGACCTCAAAAAAATGTACGGAACAAAAAGATTCTATATCCGTAGGGGCACAACAAGATCCAAGCAGAACCACCAAAAATTCCAAATACAAAGAAGCATTCTACCAAATAAAAATCTGACCAAAAAGGTCCAAGCTTCAAAGAACCTGCAGATCTTGGTGGAGACTCGGCTGCACTGGCCATCTTCACAAGGAGAGGTGACTACACTGGCCACCCTCCCGTTCTTTTCTTCTTCTTCTAACTTCTCCCTCATTCGATTGTGAACACAGCACGACAGACCTTAGAAGGAAATACCTGACTCCCCGAGGACGAGTTACTGGAGAGGAGAGGAGCATGGTAGTCTGGCATTCTGGATGGGAAGAGCTAAAACCCTTCACACACATGAGTCGGTTGTTCAATATTCATAGGGTATACTTTGGGAAGAGGATTGATCTAAGATGACTTCTGAGCCAAAACTGTGACAATGATGTGTAGAACTTGAGGGCTGTTGATTTTAAAATTCTAAGTCTCACAGAAGTTCCGACACATTATTAATCCAAAGGTCGAGTTTAGTTTCACTTTCACCTTCAGTTCATGGTCTTGGTATGGAACCCAGTCTCATTTCACTTCATAGCATTTCTTTTTGATGCTCAGGGACGAGCATGGTTTAAGTATAGAGGGATGATGAATCTCGGATTCACCATTCTAAGTCTCATTAATTAAGCTCAAGTCCCTCAAAATCAATTGCATTTCTGCATTTATTTTGCATAATTAGCATTTGTGCATGATTTCATAAGAATTGCATTTTAGCATTAAATTCCGCATAAAATAAGAAGCCAAAAATCCAAGCCAACAATGACCTGTAAATAGCCTAACTTCCCCCTTTTTAACTCCTTCGTGCTAACTCCGAATGCCACAAAACCACATCCACTGTGTGCACATCACTAACAAGAATAAATAAAAAATACAAAAAAATCACTAACCCTGTTAAGTGGACCAAAAACCCAAACCCTAGTTTCAGGATTTTCAGACTAAAAGCCCCATATCTTCCCCATCCAGTGTCTGATTTGATCCTACTCACTTTTGAACTAATGTACATTCAATTATCTTCAAAACAAGGCCAAGTTCAAGTGAATCGGAGCTCGTATGTGAAAGTTGGGTTTTGGGCCTCTTTTGTACATTGTAGTTTTTTGCGGTTTTCTGGCCTATATTTTATGTACTTATTTTCTTCATTAATAAAAATCCAAAAAAAATTAGATTAAGGTCTCTTTTATTTATCTCTGAGTTTTCCATATTTTTCCGGATTTTTATCTTGTTTTAAAAATGACAAAAAAATTCAAAACCCAAAAATCAAGGTATTCTATGTACATAGGATACCCCAAAAATTCTCTTTTTACATTCGACCAATTTTGGCTTTGATGTCTTCATGATTGTAGATCTCGTCGAGACGAACATTTTTCGTGAAGGAACTTTTTCGATCAGAGGTCATTTGCTATTTTTTATTGATTTTACAAAAGATTTTATTTTTCGATTTATCTGGAGCTGACACGTGGCAGCCCCAGAGGCCGCCACGTGTCAGCGGTTTTTGAGTTATCGTTTTTATAAAAAAAAATTTAAAAAGCCACGCACGTGCGTGGCACGTGCCACACAGGCACGTGCTCCGCACATGCCCCGCACTCTCACCCTCTTAGCCACGTGGCCACGGCAGGGCCGTCCGATCTCGGCCGATCGGACGGCCCCTGCCCATCGTCTCCAACCGCACCCCCCTTTCTCGGAACCGCCTCCGTAACTTCCGCCCCTCCCCTTCGCAACCGATCGCCGGTGACCACCTTACCGGCCCTCCGCTCCTCTCGCGCGCGCCAACAGCCACCCCAATGACCACTCCGCTATCCCCTCACCGGCCGCCTCCCTCGTTTATTTAAACGACGCACCGCCCCCCTAACCCGATCATCCGCCGCTTGCACGAGAGTCCAGGAGCCGGTGTGACAGGCCGCTTCTTCCCCTTCGCCGGCGAGGTCCGAGCTTCACCAGATCGTTGCAGCGCCGCCAAGTCGACCTGCCTCGCTCCGGCCGCTCGTCGCCGTCGAGCCCCCTTCTTCTCCGTCCAGGTACTCTCTCTCTCTCTCTCCATCTCTCTCTCTCTCTATCTCTCTTTCTTCCTCGCTCTATCCCTGTCGTCGTTCACCTCCATCCACCGACAACACCTCGCCGCTCTCCTCCGCCTATCAACCTCGCTCCGACTCCGTCGTCAGCAAACAGGAGCAGCCCCCCCCTCGCCAGCCTCGCTCCACGACGCTGCTTCAACTCCGCCTCCGAGCTCCTCTGACCGCAGTGCCACCTGCAACTCAACTCTCCACCATGCGCCACCGCTCCATCGACTTCATCTCCGACCATCCGCTTCATCGACAACCACCCTCCGCCGCCTCCAACTGCGCCTCGGCTCCACCATGACTCCGCCACAATCCTCGACTCACTCCGAACATCACCGTCTCGCCATCGCCGACATCTCCAGCCACGAGGCCGCCTCCTTCGCCACCCTCTAGGCCGTGTGTCTGCCAGAGGGAGGCCGACGTCACGTCCCTCCCGCCAGCTCCTCCTCCGCCTTGAGATGCTCTGCCTCGACGCCGCACCATCGGCCGCTCCGCCTTGGCATCGAGCCAACGACAATGATCATCCTCAAAGCTCCAGTTGTTCCGCCGCAAGCAACCACCTACGCCGACCTAGTCTTCTCCAGCAGCTTCGGCGCCACCATCGGAGATTTGCCTTCGCCCGCCGCACCTCCAGGCTCCGCCCATCGCCTCGGCCGGCCTCCGCCTCGCCATCGCCTCCTCGCCGCCGGGCTCGGTCCGGGCCTCCGCCAGTTGCCTCGCCTCTGCCGCTTCGCCGCCGGGCTCGGAGCCCGAGGCCCCAGCACGTGCCACGCACGTGCGTGGGGAACGTCAGGATGACGTCATCCCAGGTCACGTGCTGCGCACGTGACCGGGGGTCAAATTGCTGGAGACCCCCCGGAGGTTCACCAATTCGCATATCAATCCTTTACACCAAGGGCGCGTGCGACGCACGTGCCACTTGGAAATTTTACAGAATTCTCCCCCTGTTACTTGGTAATTACGCAAAGCCCCCCCCCCCCACTGCACTTTTTCTTCATTGATTTTATTTACTATTTATTGCATCTATACCCCTGTGTTCCTCCATAACTTTGGACCTATTAATTCCATCTTTTTATTTATTTAAAAATAGCACTGTGTTCCTCTTATAATTCTCTACAATTTGACATGCTGTGGACATTCATGTGATCAACGGTTAATTAATAATTATTTGTTCTGTGGAAATTTGCATATTTTGTCCCATTTGCTCTTTAAAATTCATAGTTGATTAATCGTTAGTCTAAAAATTTCCCAAAAATCACATATTGTAGAGATTATTTTGATATTGTGCCCAAAAATCTTTGCATTTGCATGCATACTTTGCTCTATAAAAATCATTTTGCATATTTCACTATTTTATTTTTAATAGGTATTAAATCCCACATTTTTGAGGTCTAGGATTTTTCTACGATCCATTACCTAGTGATAGATCTTAGATAATTTTAGTTCTCGAAAATAAGTAGGTTTAATATTTATTAAAATTAAATATTGAAAATTAATTTGTTTGCATTTAAAAATTCATAAAAAAATTCATATTGCATCTAAAAATTCCAAAAAAATTACAGTGCACTCATTTCATCGTCATTTACATTGTGGCCAAGTTTCGTATTTTTCGGATATCGTTTGATTGAAATTTACATTTTAGTCCCTAAAATAGGCCGAATTTGCATTTCGCATCTCATATTGCATTGAAAAATTCCAAAAAAAGACCGCCTTGAAAACCGAACTCAAAATTGGATAGACACAACTCTAGGTTGTTCCTTTGCCTCCTTGTGATCGACCTTGGGACTTCTCCAAGTAAAATAAACATAAAAACCACTTGATTAAATTTGATTAAAGATTGTGGTTATTTCTTGACTGTTTCCGATCGCCGCCTACAACAAACGACAATTAATCATTTTACACACGAAGATAAAAACACATCTGTCACTCCGCCTAAAGAACGCTCCCACCGTGCGAAGTTACCTCCGCTGTGGGCGCCCAACCACGCCAAACCCACCGATCATCATCGCCTTTTCCCCGCAGCCACGGGAAGAGAGGGGCGGCGACACCCATGCCCCTTGACTTGTTTGTGGAGAACGATACTAGGTGTGTGAAGAAGAAACCCTAGTGATATGATTATTTTATTTTGGAAAATTTGTAACTCTACCCCTAGGCATTTTTGTAATTTCAAAAGAGCCCCTGCCCTAAGCCTCAAGCACGTGCGATGCACGCATCATTCTGGGTAATTCCACTTTCTGTCAGAGTTGACTTTCATTGATTTTTCATGCAAAAACATTGAATATTTTCATTTCAGTCCTTGAATTCCAGATCTTTATTTTGCTTGCTTTTCTTATTGAACTAAATGTTTTCTTTGGTCAATAAAATTCCCAAAAATCATGTTATGCTCCTGATGTGCTTATCTTTCCAGCATAAATTTTTCATTTATCATCATTTAATATTATTAAAAAATAAAAAATAGTGCCATTTTTCTCTTTCTCAAATTCAAAAATTCATAAAAATTTGAAAATTGCTTTAAAAATTCCAAAAATATTAAAGTAGTTTTATTTTATTGTCTTTTAATTTCTATATAAATTTCATGCATTAATTCTTTTCAAAATCCAAAAAAATTGAAAAACATCAAAAATCTTATAAATATCACAGAAAATTCTACAAAAATCCAAAAATCGTGATTTTATTTCATGTTTGTAGATATTTGCATATATTCCATCATAAAAGTTATTGCCAGGAGTTTTGGGTACTTAAAATATTTTTAAGTTGCAAATTACTCTGGGATGTGCACTATTTCTCATTTTTGTCACTGATTGATTTTTAAAAAAATATGAAAATTCCACAAAAATTTCTAAAAATATTTCAAATCCTTTAAAATCCAAAAAAAATTCGAATTTTCTTGAGCATTTTTGATATAATTGAAAAATACAAAAAGAGTTTGGTGTGCGTCTTTCTTATCTTGTGCATATTGTTCTTTATTTGAAATTAAAAAAATGAAAAATTAGAAATCACTAAAAATTTGAAAATCAGAAAATAAAAAAATAGAAATAAAAAATTAAAAAAATAAAAGAGAAAAAATCCACAGAAATCGAGGATAGTTTGCCTTTGAGATTCCTGCTTTTTCTTTTAATTGATTTTTCTTCGATTAATTGAATAAACCTTAGGAATTGTAGCCTCCCTGAGTTCGATCATATGCGCTATATAGGTAAAGAAGTAGCAAAAACATTTATCTGGCTCCACATTATTTTTTATAATTATTTTGCAGCGAGACATTGTTTGTTTGTCGCGGGATTATTTGGGTCAACGACACTTTCATATATCATTCAAACCAAAGCCCGAAGATCATGCTTCAACAGTACCCCGTGGGTTTTTCTTCTCTCTCACATCGAGGAGGGTTTTCCCACGTAAAATCTCTCATCTCTTTGTGGTTGCTTTATTATCGTGCTACGATTATTTTGCTTGGTTGCCATGTGGGGAACGTTCCAATGCTAGTCATCCTTTACAGGAGAAATTAAGGGAACCTCGAATTTCCCAACAGACAGTATGTTGCTTTTTACGAACATGCTAGATAGGATACTTGCTTTTTCTTACTATTAAATTCTGAGTAGCTCTTGAATCTGTAACCATTTATGATATGTTCACTATGCATGTGCGCATAACTGAACAATCGTCTAACCAATACATCAAAACCCACAATCCAACGACTATCTTTTTTCTGATTTCATCTTCCGAACTCTTCTTCTTTAAAACCACTCAATGAACACGATCTCACTTGAATACCTCAAATCACTGCGACAACATTTCCAATTGTGGTAGAATAGATCAAATTCGGGCACTTGTTTCAGCACATACAAATGTGCCAACGGTCTTTCAAATTCTAGCATTGGCAGGAGAATCGTTTTGTTAATTATTCAACCTTAGATCTCTAATATAGAGAGACGGTCGTCGTCAAAATCATTATAAGGCACATCATTTCTTTCAAGATATTTGAAACGCTACTCCTTACTATATACGTACATCAGGAAAAAAGTAATGCATTCTTCTACGAGAAATAACTCAATAATTGATCCCTCTAGTTTAGAACGATTAAATAAATAGTACTTAAGTTTTAAGGAATCTCTCTATCAGGTACATGCAACGGAATTGCAATGATCCTCATAACATTGCTTCATCATCCAAATAAATTATCAAATGCACTGTGACATAAAAAAGCTGATGGAAATAATCGTTCTGTCTTACAAAGTGTCTGAATAATCTTTTTTAAAATTACAGCATGAAAAATAATTCAAAAAATTATATTTAAAATAGTGTGGGATTGCTGATATTATATCGTTTTTATAAACATTTTATTTCCTTGCAATTTCTAGTGTAGTCTAATTGATTTTTTTGAGATCTTTTATTTCTCCATGCAAATAAAGATTCAAGTTATTTCTGTATTGCTGGATTTGGACCAACCGTTGGTACTTTTGATGGCATTTAATTCTCATACATTACCAAATTGCAAATATTACACACATTATGTTTGCAACTCATCATTCTTATTATATTTATAATATATTGATTTGTTGTTGTATATTAATTCCAAAATTTAATTTGCATTACTTGTATAATTCAACCTCAACCTTGTTTGTTTTTATAATCCACGTATAATGGACTTCATTTGATTCAAACCGATTGAATCTATTTAATTTTAATCTACTTTTAGCGATATTCTCTTCCAATGGAAGATGGAAATTAACATTTTTTTCATTAGATTTCATGCATATTCATGCACAGTTATTCATTGGTAATGTTATCTTATGAGAACACAATTTAGAGATTATATTCCAATGGGTGTTGATTTCTCATTAAAATTTCTACTAATCATAGTTTTAGCGATGATTAAAAGAAGTTAATTGATTGATAACTATTGGTTTTTTTTGAAGAAAAAGGATCCTCTACCATATAGGTTGTCCAAAAAACTTCAATATTTATTCACCAAAATAAATTACATGCATAATATAGAAAGATAACAATTACTAGTTTACACAATCCAACTCTCAGCCAACATCCGAGCATGCGCCACAACATTCTCACCATAGAAACGATCCTGCCAAAAATCTGCCTTGTTTCTAGCCAACAAAATGGTCCAAATCATTGCAACGCAATTCACCCTCTTCCTCTTTGTATCTTGTCAATCCGCATCAATGGACTCCAAAAAACCTGTAGCACCATCCGTCGCCACCATTGGGTTCCCAAAAATACCCAAGACTCCATTGACCTCCTGCACCAGAAGAACAGGTGATCCACATCCTCAGTATCCACTTAACAACAACATCAAGCAGTATCAATTGTCTGTACGAAGTGTACTCACTTGGCCCAAGTTAACAAACTTCCCCTCCTAAACAACCACATAAAGACCTTCACTCGTACCAGAATCTTCCATTTCCATAACCTTCTACAGTTTGCCATGCATCTCCCTTAGTCAAAGATCAATGGGCCCATCAAAGCCTTGTACGCATTTCCCACTATGAATGTTCCATCACGCCAGCACAAGTAGTCTCATCCCACCAGGGGCTCACCCACATTGTCCAACCCTTCAAGCATCATCAACAACTTGTCCAACCGCTAGTCCGAGAGATCGCCTTTGAACTGTGGCAGAAAAGAGTGCCCTTCCCACATGTTCGCCATAGAACAATTCGAGTCAGCAACCATTGCCATTAGTTGCGGAAACCTCAAACCAAGAGCACCTCCCTCACTCCAATCATCAACCTAGAATTTAAAACCACCCCATCTCCAATAACCAGACTCAAAATGACAGAATATCCTCCACCATATTACAAATCCCTTTCCAAAAGTACGAGGGGGCAATCCCAAATTCTCTATGTTCCAGCAAGGAAAAGCCCGACCGAAAATTTTTTCCGATCAAAGTGCATACCAAACTACCACATCTCCCTAGATCTTTGCGATCCATTTACCAAACAGTTCCTTATTCATATCCTTTATGCTTCACACCCCATGCCCGCCATCATCCTTGGACCGAGAGATCGTACTCTAGTCCACCAAAGGCCACCTGTTAGACCCACCAGAGGATGACCAGAAAAATCTTTTCATAATGCTTTCAAGCTCAACCCCACGTGCAGTATCCTGGATGATAGAAAGAAAATGGGGGTTGTGGACAGAACCAACCTCAACAACACTAATCTGTTACCTCTAGATAGACATATCAACTTCCAACCTGCTAGCTTCTGCTCCATATTCTCCGCTACAAAAGCTAGCAGTCATCGCGCAATCAACCATAACGGACAAAGAATCTGCTGCATGAACAAAAATCAACTGTGCCAAAGGACATCTTTGGCGAACCTGTCGATGTAGTTGGAAATAGCCCCCATGGTTTCCATTCACGAGAACAGCACACGAATAGTCATGACGTATCGTTCCATAAATGAGATCCATTTATCATTCTATAAAAGGATGTACATAGGAATTGCCAATCTGTAAAGTCATAAGCTTTTGAAAAATCCACCTTCCACAGAACTCTCTTTGTTTTGTCTCCTTCATTTTGTCAATGTCTCCGTAACCATCATCACACTATCCATCAATTGTCCACCGGTAAGAATGCACTTCGTATTAGAGAGATGATTTTGTTCAGGACCCCCCTTAATCAATTAGCCAATACCTTAGCCACAATTAACTAAATTGCATTAGATAGTGCAATGGGGGTAGTAATCCTCCACCCTTGTGGCAATGTCCTTCTTGGCCAGCAGAAAAATAAATGATCCATTGAGCTGCTCAAACCCAAAATTCTCCTTTGCAAATTCCAACAACAAATCCATTTCCTCGGCATCTACAAAATCCCAAAACTCCTTGAAAAAGAAAACTAGGAAGCCAACAGGCCTGGGACAGCCATCCAGGTTCAGATGAAAAACTGCCTCGCGAACCTCCTCCACCCCAAAGGGTCTCGTCAATGCCTCTACGTCAAGGTTAGAGATATGTGTCACACTCAACCCTAGCCATCTGGACTCATGTCGAGGCGCGCATCTACTCATAGTCATGAAATACACCATTACCATCCTAGCAACCTCCTCCTCACCAATAAACTCATCATCCATAATCTCACCCGAGTAGATCTTATTTCTTCTTCTACCATTTACTACAGCATGAAAAGTTTGGTATTTTCATCCCCCTCCATTAGCCACATTTGACGCGACCTTTACTTCCACTCCATCTCCTGATTCCTATCCTAATCTTCAAGGATCTTCTGCACCAACCCATGACTCGCAAGCTCCTCCTCATCCAGTTCACTATCATCCTCCACAAAATATAGCCGCATCATTCTCTGCTCCCTGACCGCACGAGAGTCCCTCTTGAAGGCAAGCAGTCTATGACAAAGCACATCCAACTTCAAAGCAAATGTCACAGTGGTTGACCCTCCACCACCAAACTAGCCCAAAAGGAGACCACCATGTCCCTGAAACCATCCTCTAGCATCCAACACCTCTCAAACTTGAAATATGAGGAATACCCTCTCCCTCTTCACATGTCCGAGCACAAGGGAGTGTGATCTGACCTCAATCTAGGATATGAGAAAGCAGTTGACTTGCGACCTAGAAGAGGACACATGCCATGTATATTTGTAGTTTGCCGCATAAAAAAACCACCATCGCAAGTTCTTCTACTACCGCTTGTGAAGGATATGGGAAGATTCTTAAGGTCATCACAGAAGCGTGAGGATCGCATCGTCTACGATCAGGAGCGACTAGTCATACTAGTTGCTCGGGGCAGCAGAAATTAAAAAATTTATGTGAATAAAACCACATGATCGAAGAACACTTCTCAGATCATTTCATTTAAACCACAATTAGGTATTAGGTTTACCTCTTGAAGCTTTGCGATCGAGTCTCTAAACGAAGAAACCTCCTGTCTCAAGTCCGATCTGACGGAGGAGACGCTTTCGAGTGCGTTGATGAGATGCGTGCTCCTCACAATCCATGTTGATGATCCAAGCGTGAATCTCCTGGTCTCGTCACACAAGATCCGACGTCTTCTTCACGAGTGAGGCACATTGAAGGAGACAGAGATCCATGGGGAAATACTCCGGTAGCATAACGACAATGCTGCGACGATGGTGATTCCCTCAATGGCTCCATGGTGGACAACCACAATGAGAGAGAGACATGATGTGTAGAGAGAGGGAGAGAGCATATGTTCATTGTATTGAGAAGAGCTAGGGTTGCCTCTTCTTATATAGTATTTTAGAGTCCATGGATCCCAATCCATGGACACACACAATCAACGGATAAGATTGATTTGTGTTTCTTTCAATGACCATGATGTTGTTGTAGAAACACAATAATAATAAATTTAAATTAAATTAATATACATCGATAAGTCAATATAAATTAATTTTAAATCAAATTAATTAATCAATCTTTGAGATAATGAGAAGATTGACCATATCTCCTAAAAGGGGGGCGGCCACTCAATCCCAATGGATTTTGGTGGCCGTCCACCCTCTTAAGGTGGAATGGGTCAATTATCTCATGAGATCTCATTATCTCATGAGATCTCTTTATCTCATGATATCTCCAAGATTTACAACAACATTCGTTATAAATTATTTCACAAAAATAATTCATAATTATCTTGTGAATATTGCAATCATGCCATTATAAAAATGTGAATCACATTGACATCCCAAAACAAAATTTAAATTATATTTTCAAATAATCGTCCAATATGAATCAAATTCACATCAATAATTAATGAACAAATATATATCACAATATTCTCTCTCTAATATATTATAAATCACATTTACAATATATATATATATATGCATAATTGGATAGTGTTATCCACATTATTTATATCCATGATAATTAAATCACATTTACTCATCTTAGGTATCTATTCTTTTGTGCCCAAATAATATGAATCACATTCACATTATTCACATCTTTGATAATTAAATCATATTTAATCATCTTAGATGACTCTCCTTATAATATGAATCAAATTCATGTTATTCAGGATAATCAAATCACATTTAATTATCCATTTTCTCAATCCTCGGATACATATATCAACAGTGAAATTATCCATGAACCCTTTCAAGGATAATGTGCTTTCTCTATGGATACTTGGAGGTAAGGACATGGCTATTGTATCGTTCCACATATAGTGACTTGGATATTGAGATCACATTTCAAATCCAGATCTTGCGGACCTCTCATAGATGCTTGATTAAATCAAGACCGTAAATATGATATTCTCATTACATCTGAATCACATTCAGATCAATGTCTAACATTTGGACCAAGATCAGATCACTTCTCTACTGAGAGGAGTCACTAAAATCCAGACCCGTTTCGTCATTCCCTAGGAGTGGAAGCGTCATGGTTATACAATCGTTTACGATCACATCATCCTCAGGTATTCCTAATACATGTACATCCTGCACACTAAAAGACCTAGATTAAACCCGAAGTTCTAGATCTTTTTTAGACTGTTATCTTCAAGGTTTTATCATTAAGTTTCTCATTTGACTATTGGCAGTTGGTATCAATTAAATACTTTCCAAAAATATATATCATACCCATGGATTGATCATATACTTTCCAAAAGCATATATCAAACCTACAAATTCAGTCAAGCTTCCAAAGCAAACCGTGCACGAAAGTTAATTCTTTCCAATATCTCATGAGTGAGCTCATATCTTCCGGTTCAGTAAATGAACATGTATGATCCCTTTGAGAGATCGTATTACTCGTATGCCCTTATATGCACACCAACACGCCGGTGTATAGACCTTGATTAGGCCATCAACCTATCGGTCTGTCAAATGTACATACTCAGACATATAGTAACACATCTGTCTCCGGTCAGAGTATGAGCGCCTATATCGTGACAGCATACGACATAGATTTTTTGTTATCTCGATCTCATTAAGTCAACTCTTTGACCTAACTTATCTAACACCTTCGAATCCCTATTCCTATGCAGAGGACCTGCATCAAGAGGTCAGTTAGATATCAATATTTAGAGAAAGGATTGCCATCTCCTACTCAGGATGGAGATCATTTCTTAATAATCAATTGATGGTACTTGATGAGTCCTCAATCTAATTCTTTAAATATTCATCCAAGCACCAACCTTTATGATTCAACAATTGAATCAATAGCTGTATGATCATTAATATGGTCACGGTACATAACCTTAGTTGTACTAAGGGACCTATTAATGAAATTAATATTCTTAATTTCAGATCAGGGAATGATATTTGCAATAACATTTATTGCATAATGGCTCGTCGTGGGCTCGCATGTCCAACAATCGGCCACTAGCCCAAAGAGTCATTAATGAACTAACGTTTAAACCCACACTAATGTGACAACCATAGGCTATTTAGAAAAATAGCTAGGTAATATGATCGGTCACTCTATTCTCAAGAGACTACGCCATGTCCTTTTACGTCACTTGCATATCCCCCAGTAACATTGCTCGCATCCAATGCAAAAGTTGCATCTTATGCAAGCAATACTCAGTATTGTCAGTTATAGTGTCCTTAACACTACAGCTTAATAATTATTAAAATCAGTATTTTCATTATCCTTATTAGAGTACCCTTATTCCTGAAGATCTCTATTTCCTAAGGTATCTATAGTTAAGACCTTTTAGATCTCTATCCATAATCTTAATTTCTTGAAGATAAGACTCATAGATCATTATCTCAAAAGTCTTGTCATCTTTGAAGATATTGTTATTACTGCAACTAAGTGTTTTATCTCTATAGTAGGATTGGCAACGGTTTACTACTCCCACTGCACGACAAACATCTGGCTTTTGTACACATCTAGCATACACTCGGCTTCTCATAACCGATGTACAAGGGCAAGCAGTTTTGGCATTCTCTTCCTCAACTCTTTGAGCTACTATCACTTTAGATAGGTTAGTACCATATCTTAAGGGAAGGAAGCCTTTGTTGAGATTTTTCCTGAAAATGAAACATGTCCAAGATGTACCACTAATGTGACGGTAAGGGGTTTCCTTCAGAACATATCTCAAGGTATGGAACAACCAGATTATGAAACACTTATTATTATCCTTGTATCATTCTAAATGATGAGGATATTATCTACATTTAGTACGATGGACACAATGGCACTCCTACTAAACTTCATATAGTTCATCAAGATTCTATCTAAAACCATAATCTTTATAATTTTATCAAATCTGATGTTCCAAGAAAAAGAAGCTTATTTGAGTTCATAGATGGAGTTCTTCAGATTGCACATCTTGCTTTCCTCAACTATGAAGCCCTGTGGCTACTTCATATGAGTATCCTCGATGAGGAATTCATAGAGGAATGCAATCTCGACTTCCATCTTAAAGATGTCATAGTCAAGTAGTATAGCTATAGTTATCAATAAACTGATGAGTTTAAGCATGGTTACTAGAAAGCAAGTCTCATCGCAAGCAATGTCTTCTTTCTGTGTGTATCATGAGGATACGAGCCGTGCTTTGAAGGTCTCTACCTTCTCATCAGGTTACCTCTTTCTCTTGAAGATCCATTTACACCTAATGGGTTTGACCCCTATAGATGGATCCAAGAGGGTTAATATACAACACTTCTATATGAAGTCTACTATTAGACTTTATTGCTAACCTCCAACTTTCCATGTCATGATCATCAGAAGCTTCATCATATGAAGTAAGATCATTATCAGACTTAACCTACACATGGAATCCATCCTCAAACTCACTTGAGGAGGTTTGAGTTTTTCATCTTTAATTGTCCTTTTAGTTTCCAATTTCAGGAGCCTCGTTATCTTCTCAAGAGTCAATGAGTCCTTTTACTTTGTTTTCATCTTGATTCTCAAGAAAGTCATTCTCTTAGAATCATATTCTTATAGATGAAATTCTTTAAGAATCTCAAGGTCGTAAAGTAGGTATCCAATACCATCCTTTATTTTCCTAATGAAGTAGCACTCTCTGGTGCTAGATTTCAGCTTACTTGCATAGAACCTTATTAAGGATATAAATTATAGTCTCTACTACATATACCTTAGAAACTAAGAGGTAATTATGATAATATTCATCATTGATCAAATCATGTCACACATGATCCAATTGTATCTCCCTACAACTCTATTGAGTTTAGTTGTATTAAGAAGAGTGAGATAGGGATGATATTCCTTTTTCTAAAAGGTATTTCATGAATTTATCTAATAGGTACTTGCTACCTGGGTTAGATCAAATTCATTACATCTTCCTTCAAACCTTGGTTGTAAACCAAAATTGTGAAATCATTGAACATTTCAAAGGTTTCTAAGGTGAACGAAAGAAATCTCATATCACAAATAATCATCGAATGATATCACATATCATCAATGTTTATTATGATACCAATGATCCACATACATCAATATGTATGAGATCTTGAATACCTTAGCATCTTACACCATTTTCGGAGAAGGGTGTATTGGATATTTTTACTTTGAATATAATATTCATAAGTATGTAAATTTTGAACATTTAGACAATCTAAAGTTTAATATCTCACTAGTCTATCGATCATATCAATGGACATATGTCCAGGACTCGATGCCAGATCATTGTCAAATGATCTTCATCCTCCTATTGATCTATTAAGGTTTAATTTTCAGTATTAGAAATGTTAATGAACCATTCATTAATATTCTAATTTAGTAGTCCACTAGATGTTAGATTACTATCTGAAATATATCCATCATAACTCTTTATGACAGGCCTATTCCAGAATACCTCTTCATTTCCAACATTTGGAAATAAACAATGAGTGTATCCTAATATCTAGGTCACAGAGACATTCTCTAAGACTAAGGGTTCTCCCACTGAAAAAATGAAGTCTATCTATCTAATAGAGATTGATGCAACAATTGCATCAACATTCATGTGGATGACTATTAAACCTTAAGATCAAATTTCTAATCTTCTAAAGCATATGCAACAATTGCAAGTATTATTAGAAGAATGGCATGCACTTTTTTTTAAAACTTCGATCTTATCTAATAAGAAAGTCATTTTCAATTATGTTATGTAGATGTAGATTATTAGATTATTTTGATGCACTATCCAAGTCCTTCTCTAAGTATTTTAGGTAGTCAAGATAGTCATACTATCAATGCATCTGTTTGTTGCAGTATTGGCATTCATCCAACTCGTTGGATGTTATATGGAAGTCATAGAAGTACAACCAACTCTTTGACTTTTCTTCTTACTTGGGTCAGACCCATGCTTCCACTGCGCTCCCTTTATCTATAAATAACAGTTGACTAAGACAGAGGATCTCTTAGGTTGAACATGTCCTCAAGGGATTTTTATATAAGAGAATTTTAACACGTATACATGCTTCATCTCACTCATACAATATGAATATTATGAAGCTTCATGAATGACTTGAGTATAGATAGTAGAATGATGACACTCATCATATCTAGATCCATCTAAACACCAAACGACTTTAGCTCAGGTAGGTATTCAAACATTTTGAATACATCATCTCTTTGTAGAGCTACCATTCTAAATAATGTAGTGAACCATGTCATTCATGATTAAATGTTGAGAGCATATATATGGCAAAATATCTTCTTTGATTTTATAAGGATTATTTTGACAATTACGAACATCACCGACATGTCACTTCCAAAGTACACTCGATGAGAGATCAAGACTACAGAGACATGCAAACCCTAAGGTGATGCCTTATTGTTTGTTAATTGTCATTCGTCATTATTGTGAATAAACTTGCACATTGCAACTACATACATTATGTGTCCAACTGCAAGTACAATATCTTGATCATGGATCCAATCCATGATAATTTACTAGTTATTATTGAGTACATTATTGAGTGGATTTAATGAAGGATTATCTGAAGTAAGAAATTTGCATAAATATATATATATATATACATATTTTACTTTGATTTAGGAATTTTTATATCAAAGTTATCTTTCCTTGTCAACACTGAAAGTTCATTCTCTTAATCACTTTCAATGTAAGAGATATACTTACCATTATATCTCAGCAAGATCTCGGATCTCCTTCTTACCTTTGTTACCTCCCAATAATATGAGAATTTGTAACTCGTATAAAAGAAGCAGGAACTCATTTCGTCTTGCAAGTCCAACTTGCATTCCCAATTCGGTCTTTAACACCCAAGCCCACCACTCCTAAGGTGATGTTAACCCGTCGTTAATTGAACCAACCGTCAACAAGCTTAGAACTCGCTATGCGCAATCCAATATGGCCCCAATAATATGACGACTCCATATTGGGGTCACTACGCATACAGCCTTACTCGTTCGAGAAGCAAAGAGCGCGATCCAGATGCGCTTGTATGCACGAACTGTCACTTCGAATAGGCATCTCCTACATACAATCCCTGGCGACGGAACCCTTCACCTTGACGTGAGACCATGGATGTCACTTACATGATCCTCCATATCACGTTCAAATTCTAATTAATTATTATGAATCATATTCACATAATTAATTCTTCCAAGGGAAATAACAACTTTATTCATAATAGAGTGTTTTAATTTTAATTAGATTCCAATTAATCTAATCATTCTAAATTAATATCTAATTAATATCCAACAAACATTCTTTATTATTACTTGAAATATGGTATTACCTCAAATACATATTATTCAAATTTTAATGATAAAAAATACCGCATGATCCCATCAGTATTATCCTTTCCTTACCCACTATCATGGCAGCGCCGACGGGAGTGGGATAGACCGCTCACGGAGTAACCTGCTATCCCAACGCTTCCCGACTAAACACTATATCCGCCTCAGGTCAGGATAATGTAATTTGATCATGTCGTATTTTGAGATGATTATCGGTATCTCTACCGATGTTATACAATATAATATTTATCAAAATCATTTTGGTTAATATTATATAAAGATTCGCTAAACAAATCACCCATCCTATTCAAGCAACTTTGTTTGTTGGAAAGAAGATCATGTAACAATTGTGAATAAGATCATATGTAATCATTTTTGGTTAAGGCAATGTTATTTAATGATTAATTATCATCAAATATTTATCAAATATTTATCCATAATTATTTCAAGAAACTAAATCATTTAATTTAACTAATTGATTAAATGATAATCACAAGGTTCTTGATTAGGAAAGTAATTTTCAGCAGTGACCCTCACTTACTAATAGCATATCTCAATTAATTTAAATCCAAATCAAGAAAAAAAAGTTTCCATAGTTTGCTAATTTGATTTACAACAGAACGCAAGTGATATTCACACATTTCTAGGTATTTTGAAACCATAGTTAACTCTTTAATTGTGTCCTGATTTGTCATCCCCGAACAGTGGATACATGTTCATTAAAATGATCATAACTTGAGCAATAGGATTCCAAATCACACAAACTCAGATATCACGATTTCTTATTTAATGTGGATCATTATCCAAGTGATAATCATGTGTTTAAGTACTTTTAAATAGGGTGAAAAAATGCACTAAACAGGGTTGTGTGAATGAAATGCGATGTAACATCACACAAACAAAAATGCCCAAGTCATCTTACATTTATGGATCAAATCCAAAACCTCCGACCTATGACTCTGATACCACTTGAAGGATATGGAAATATCCTTAAGCACATCACTGAAGCGTGAGGATCGCATCGTATGCGATCGGGAGCGACTAGCCATACTAGTTGCTCAGGGCAACGGAAATTAAAAAAATTTATGTGGATGAAACCACATGATCTAAGAACACTTTTCGGATCGTTTCATCTAAACCACAATTAGGTATTAGGGTTACCTCTTAAATCGTGGTTGCGATCGAGTCTCTAAACGAAGAGACCTCCTGTCTCAAGTCCGATCCGACAGAGCAGACGCTTGCGAGCGCGTTGATAAGACACGTACTCCTCGCTATCCATGTTGGTGATCCAAGTGGTGAATCTCCTTATCTCGTTACATAAGATCCGACGTCTTCTTCATGAGCGAGGCATACCGAAGGAGATGGAGATCCACAAGCAAGTACTCCGGCGACATAACGACGATGTTGTGGCAATGGTGATTCTCTCAATGGATCAATGGTGGATGGCCACAATGACATAGAGAGAGACATGACATGTAGAGAAAGAGGGAGGGAGCATATGTTCATTAAATTGAGAAGACCTAGCATTGCCTCTTCTTATATAGTATTTTGAGAGTCCATGGATTCTAATCCGTGTACACAAAAAATCAATGGATGAGATTGATTAGTGTTTCTTTCAATGGACATGATGTTATTGTAGAAAAGTAATAATAATTAAATTAAATTAAATTAATATATATAAATAAATCAATATAAATTAATTTCAAATCAAATTAATTAATCAATCTTGGAGATAATGAGAAGATTGACCATATCTCCTAAAGGGGGGCACTCAATCCTAATAGATGTTGGTGGTCGTCCACCCTCTTACGATGGAATGGGTCAATTATCTCATGAGATCTAAATATCTCATGATATCTCCAAGATTTACAACAACATTTGTTGTAAATTAATTCAGAAAAAATAATTCATAATTATATTGTGAATATTGCACTCACGTCATTGGAAAAAATGTGAATCACATTCACATCCTAAATAAAATGTAAATTATATTTTCAATTAATCATCCAATGTGAATCCAATTCACATCAATAGTTAATTAACAAATATAATTCATAATATTCTCTCTCTAATATATTATAAATCACGTTTATAATATATATGAATAATCAGATAGTGCTATCCACATTATTTATATCCATGATAATTAAATCACATTTAGTCATCTTCGATCTCTATTCTCATTTATCCAAATAATATGAATCACATTCACATTATTCACATCTTTGATAGTTAAATCACATTAGTCATCTTAGATAACTCTCCTTATAATATGAATCAAATTCATATTATTCATGATAATCAAATCACATTTAATTATCCATTTTCTCAATTCTCAGATACATATATCAACAGTGAAATTATCCATGAATCCTTTAAAGGGTAATGCATTTTCTCCATGGATACTTGGAGATAAGGACATGGCAATTGTATTGTTCCACGTATAGAGACTTGGATATTGAGATAACATCTCAAATCTAGATCTTGTGGACCTCTCATAGCTGTTTGATTAAATCAAGACCGTAAATCTAATATTCTCATTGCATCTGAATCACAATCAGATCAATGTCCAACATTTGGACTAAGATCAGATCACTTCTCTAGAGGAGTCACTAAAATCCAGACCCGTTTCATCACTCCTTAGGAATGGAAGCGTCATGGTTATACAATCATTTATGATCACATCACCCTCATGTATTCCTAATACATGTACATCCTGCACACTGGAAGACCTAGAATAAACCCGGAGTTTTAGATCTTTTTTTGATTGTCTTCTTCAAAATTTTATCATTAAGTTTCTCATTTTACTATTGGGAGTTGATATCGATCATATACTTTCCAAAAGCATATATCATACCCAGGTATTGATCATATACTTCCAAAAGCATATATCAAACCTACAAATTCAGTCAAGCTTTCAAAGTGAGATGATCGTGCACAGAATTTGATTCTTCCCAATATCTCATGAGTGAGCTCATGTCTTCCGGTTCAGTAAATGAACCTGTATGATCCATTTGAGATATCGTATTACTCATATGCCCATGTATGCACAGCAGTACGTCGGTGTATAGATCTTGACTAGGCCATCAACCTATCGGTCTGCCAAATGTAGATACTCATACATATAATAACACATCTGTCTCCGGTCAAATGTGTGCTTATATCGTGATAGCATACGGCATAGGTCTTTGGTTTTCTCGATCTCGTTAAGTCAACTCTTTGACCTAACTTATCTAACACCTCCGAATCCCTATTCCTATGCAGAGGACCTGCATTAAGAGGTCGGTTAGAAATCAGGCCTTTAGAGAAAGGATTTCCATCTCCTACTCAGGCCGGAGATCATCTCTTAATAATCATTTGATGGTGCTTGATGAGTCCTCAATCTAACTCTTTAGATATGCATCCAAGCACCAGCCTTTATGATTCAACAATTGAATCGACAGCTATATGATCATTAAGATGGCTATGGTACATAATCCTAATTGTACTAAGGGACCTATTATGCAAATTAGTTATTCTTCATTTTTGATCAGGGAATGATATTTGCAATAACATTTATTGCATAATGGCTCGTCATGGGTTCGTATGTCCAACATCTTGGAAGAAACTTGATCCAAGATCTTGACAACCCTCCCCCTGGTCTATCCTCGAAAACAACATGACGTTAAAATCACCCTGACGATCCAAGCCTCCTCTGAGAACCGAGCCCTCACTCACGTAGCTCAACCCACAAGATCATGTTTTGAGAACATAATCGATATCCCAAACATAGACGTCACCATTAACCGTGAACAATCTCTCTTGCTGATCAAGATCACCTATACAGAATGTTTCAAAATCACATCACCTACCAGGTCAAATTTGTCTCCATTCCATGCCAAAACAATGTTTCCAGAGCTTTTATTCACCAATACATGTCTAAACTTAGTGAGATGAGAGCTAGACACAGAGCTCTGTATTACCGATTCCCAAGAGTTAATCTTAGTTTTTTTGCAGATACACCACATCCAACTTCCACGCTAGAAGGAGGGACGCAATCGCCAATCTCTTCTCCGGTTTTCGCAGCCCCTTCACATTCCAAGTCAGACAATTCATTAGAAAATCAGGGTGTATAACCCCGTCACCTACACCCCACTATCTACGAAACAACAAGCTCGAACAAAACACCCACTTGACTCGCTTCTTCCTCCACATCCAGTTCATCACCCAATCCCTTCTCCTTAGGAATCACAGCACCAGTCGACACCCTCCCAACTCCTCTCCCCACCTCCTCCTGCTGCTAAACAGGGGCCTTCTCTACCCTCCCCTCACCACCATCCGTTGTGGTATGCCACCAAGACCGTTGTCATACTCCAACATCTTCACTTCCCAGTCCAGCACGCCCGCCCGATGCCACTTCCTTGAAATCACTATTAACTCACCAACGGATCCCATGGCATCCCGGTCGACCTTGAACCACCTGCTAGACATTTGCCCTCCCTACACATCAGACGTACTCTCCTTCACTTGTCGAAGCCCCGTTACCATCCTTCTCGCTGAAGAACAGCCCACAGCCCACTTGATGCCCTCACCCCCATTCACGTCTGTCGCCATCGTCCCCCTCCTCCACGCCCAGATCTCCAAAGGTCCACCACGAAGGAGATGTGTTCCTACAGAGGAGTGGAGCCTCTAAAGGGATCCCCCACCACGCGCTCCTGGGAACTACCAACCACCGTCATCGTGTGGGAACGACCATACTCGAGTGATTCAAGGTAGGCGTGCCCTTGAGCAGCCCTCCCATCTTGTGCGATGAAGACCAAGCCCGAACTCGGTAAAGCCCTCTCCATTCTAGTAGGGATGAAAATAGTCGCATGTGAAAATGAATATATGTGTTACCTTATCATCATTCTTTTTAAAATCTGAATACGGATACGAATATGAATATCACACGAATGTGTAAAATGTAAAATCATATCCTCAATGTATGAATACGAATGCAAAACAAATATTGATATCATATGCGGATATTTGACAAACGAATATGAATTAATATACGAATGTTATACATGTCCATATTTACTTAAAAGATATAAGCATTTTAGGTTCATAACAATTTTCAATGCATAAAAAATATATTAAATATTTTAACAATGAATATGTACATAAAAAATAACTAAATAATAAAAGAAAATGTAAAGATATAACTAAATAATAAAGGAAAGCTTACCAAGCTTACTTTTTTATATACCATGTAAGTATTGGTATTATCAAGAATTTGAACATTCGTATTCATATTTGTATCTATATTTGTATCCTTCAAATAACGAATATTGTATTCGTATATTCAAAATTTTGAACATTCGTATTCACATTCGTATTCGTCAAAGTTGTATGCGTACACTAGAATGTAGGATGAAAATGAATACAAATATATTTATATCTATCCGTATATGCATTCGTCAAATAGAGGATATGGATGATATTTTCTCGTATCTAGCGAATACGAACGCAAATACGAATGCAAATGCTCAACATTCGTCAAATACGAATACGAATATATTGTCCAAATATGTAGACGGACCTGAGATTTGGGTATGCAAGGGACCGAACCCGAGCCGAGAGCAATAAAGGATCCGCGAAGTGCCGCCTCGAAGAAGGGTTTGATGCCGCTAAGGTTCCCTATGGAAACCACGGTCGTTATGCCTCACTCTTCCTTCGTATCTGTGAATGCCATCAATGCATCCAGACTATCCTTCATCGATAGAGGGCGAATCATCTATTGTAGAGACTCCCTGATGTAACGTAGGGGATCGTCGGATGGGGAATGGACGCCACCTGATAGGGGGTCGGGTATAGTGGGCCCCCAATCAGGGGCATCCATTCCCCATCGACGATCCCCTACATACAGCAGGGGATCTCTATAGCAGGCGATCCTCTCTATCTACGATAATTCTTTTGACCACCCAGCGCCTCCTGCTGAGAGGAAGAGGATCCTCTGCTGTGGAGAGGATTGTAGCAGAGGTGTTGTAATCCTCTCTAATAATTTTTAATGATTTTGATTCCAAAATCCAACCTTTTTGAATCTTATATTAATGTTCTACATACCATTCAAATTTCTTTCAAATCCGAGCTAATTTACTATTTTATCTTAGTGGTTAAATATTCAGTCAAGATTTAAGCAACTTAAATTACATTTAGATCTGAATTTAAACTATTAAGATAAAATATCAAATTAACTCGAATTTGAGCAAAATTTCGAATGTACCTAGAATATTAATCTAAGATTCAGTCTATAAAATTGAATTTTAAGAACAAAATAATTAAAAATTATTAGAGAGGATTACAGCACCTGCTGAGGATACTCTTCACATGCTGAGACTTCGCTGCTACGCCATCTTGTATGCCCATATCTTCAGTGTCCGTATGCTCGCCAGTACCACAAGCCAGAGGGGAACTGTTCCTCGGTCAATCACCAACTCCGCATGCATCGGTGACTGGGGTTTAAATCCTCGCATCAGCATCTCCACTTGGGATCGTCTCCAACCCGAAGCCCAGAATAGCACAGGTCGACCACCTCGCCCACGGGCGTCAAGGCGGCCCGAATGAACTCCAGCCTCCGACATCTCAACGGAACGCCCGCTACGTGCACCCTCCAAAGCGGAACCTTGCCACCTGAACCACCGTCCAAGAATTGAGGCCTCCTCCAACGGACATTACTACTCGCCCCGGTGGAAAGCATGGCACCAACGCCACCCCAATCACTGACTTCACCCCTTCACTCGACAGACCCATCGAACATATCAGGTCCCCCTGGTAACCAGATCATATAGACAAGGATATCAGCCTCTTTTATTACATTCCCCGCTCACGAATCCTCCTCAGAGCCTCCACATCCCCCTCACCCATGACAACCCATTCCAGCGGTTGCGTGTCCTCCGTGTTAGAGTATTTGGATCATGCGTCACTTATGTAATAGGTGGGTAAATGGATCCCTCCAAGACCCATTTACCCCACCACTGAGTTTAGTCCCATACCGCCTAGTGGTGGGACTTGGAGGCCCTGTGGAAGCTATATAAGAAGCCCCAGGCCTTCTGTAACAGACGAGAAAGTCAATAGACAAACACGCCCCGTTGAGGGCTTCTCCCATGATTTTATCCCGCTCCTCACGGAGTAGGGTTTCACGTTAAATCCCGTCTTCTTTATATTTCTTTATCTTTTTTCCATGTTCGCTTCCGCATGTTAATTTTCTAACATGGTATCAGAGCGGATCGATTCTCGAGGATTTTATATTTGTTGATTTTATTCGAGATTTGATTATGAAATTGAGATACAGTTATGGGTTCCAGTCGAATCCCTATTTTTTTATGCCTGCAATTTTATTCTATTATGGAGATCTCGATGCCTGCAATCTCGATGCTCCTTTCACCGCGCGAACTCCAAACCCTCTATATGCTCTCCAACTCGCACATGGCGGCGCGATGTTCTGGTCACAGTCCTAGCGGCAATCTCTTCTCGCGCAGGCGCATCTCAGCCGCGCGCCTCCAGAAATCATCACTAGCGATTTGCGAGATCTCTCCAACACCCTGCGTGCGCGCAACATCCAGATCTTCGGTGCTCCTTGTGCCCCAGCAACTCCTTGTGCGCACTCCTCCGCGCTCCCATCTCAAGGGGAGCGAGAAGTCTGACACGCAACCCTCCATCTTCAAAGATTTGCGGCGGCACAACATATCGAGATCCCCCGCTGGCGGCATCGCTCTTCTCCCAACAGGCGGCGGGCTGCTCCAGGCCACCATCTCGCTGGGCCATTGTCGAAAGCCTTTCCAAGTCCAGATCTCCAGATTCTCGTGCAGGAAGAACCTCCTCTCCTCCTCCCAGTTCCATGCTCCATGCCGTGATCTCCAGATAACAAGCTCCAAGCGGTGTTCCCCAGCAAGCGATGGCACCGCGTGCGGTTCCTATCCCCAGCCGCGCAGTCCCGTGCGCAGACGCGCGCATTCCAGGCGGCACTGCTCTGCAGTCGACCTCCTCGCGATGGCGAGATCCCGTATGCCCCCTTCCCTTTTGGCGGCGCATGGGGTCCCTTCGAGGGGGAACCCTAAGGCTCAAGGCCCGATTTTCTTATTTTTTAAAAAAAAATTCTGTAGGGGGGGCTTGTTTGTAAAGCTCAAGTGGGTTTCCGTTTAAAAAAAAGGAAAAGGAGGGGGGGGAGAGTTTCCAGTTATTAAAAAAAATAAAAAAAAGAAAAGAAATGAGGGGAAGAGAGAAAAAAAAGCCCTCTTGGTCTGTTGCATCTTTTTTGGGTCCAAGTGGGCCGAATACCAAAAAAAAGAGAAGGGCGCGTACATAAAAAAACCATACGCAATGTTTTTTTTAAAAAATTGTTTAAAAAATGAGAAAAAAAAGAGTCGCGTACAAAGTAAAAAGTCGTACGCTAAAGTTCAAAAAAAATGTTTAAAAAAAATTTGCACGGCTATAAAAAAATGGAATAGCCAGAAAAAAAATCTGCAAGAAAAGCTGAAGAAAATATGTGGTCGGCTTAATTTTTATTTTCTCCCCAATTTTCTGTATTATTATGTCTTCTCCCAACTTTGTCGAGTTCTCATTTTCCGACAAGTATGGGAGAAAGGGAGAGTAATATGTAGAGTCACATGTCTTGTTCTAAGATTCAGATATCAGATTTTGCAGACCGGTCAGATGTTCAGACTCTACAAATTTCAGACTCGATGATGACGCATGCCAATCATTCTTGTTGGTCGGCCAGAGCTTTCATGTGAGCCATAGGGACTCCAGAGCAGAGGACTATTCCCTATGCCAGTAAGGGCAAGGGTTTTCATGTGGTATCATAGGGACTCCACAGTAGAGTACCATTCTCTGAGCCAGATAGACACTCCAGCCCCGTTCGTCCTCCTCACATGCACGCCATGAGAAGCAACGTCCTCGACTGCAGCAGTTGTGCGCGTTGGGTTGATATTGTTTGTAGTGTCATGTATTGTGAGTTGAGTTTCTTTCTGTTTGTCCAAGCTGAGCATTGCATGCTCCAGCTTGAGGGGGAGTGTTAGAGTATTTGGATCATGCATCACTTATGTAATAGGTGGGTAAATGGATCCCTCTAAGATCCATTTACCCCACCACTGAGTTTAGTCCCATACCGCCTAGTGGTGGGACTTGGAGGCCCTGTGGAAGCTATATAAGGAGCCCCAGGCCTCCTGTAACAGACGAGAAAGTCAATAGACAAACACGCCCCGTTGAGGGCTTCTCCCGTGGTTTCATCCTGCTCCTCACGGAGTAGGGTTCCACGTTAAATCCCGTCTTCTTTATATTTCTTTATCTTTTTTCCATGTTCGCTTCCACATGTTAATTTTCTAACACTCCGCTCCCGCAGAAAAATGCTTCAGCAGAGATACCAACTTCGTGTCCGAAAAGAGCACGTTCGAACTGTCTTCTCCCACGAACCCTTCCCCGCACATTCACGCCTCCGATGGCCTGGGCGGCCACAATGGAAACACAACTGATCCACAGCACTGCAAGTCTTCGACAGATGGTCTTGGGAGCAACATCGGAAGCACCAGGTATTCCCAGAATTACGAGCCTTCGGATTCCCCTTATTATACTGCTACACGCTCAAGGGATCATCCCCCGCCAACTCCTCCATCAGAGCATCATCCGTGCTTTAATTTGCAGGTGCCCCGACGCCCTCGCTTCCCTCACCGACTTCGGCAGCCTTCCCCTTGCGACGCCCAGCCTCCGGACGCTCGCCCACTACCTCAGCCCTCTTGCTCGCCCTTTCTCCCTCGCCCCTCCGCCCTCTCGTTCGCTATTTCTCCCTCCGCCCTCTCGCTCGACATTTCTCCCATCCGCCCTCTCGCTTGCCCTTTCGCCCTCGCCCTCCCACATCAATATGTCTTATATATTGCTAGCAATATATGAATACGATTTTTTTTTTGCAAATTTAAAAAATTAAAGTTAATTTGCATAGGATAATATTCGCTGTTATATATATCTAACAAGAGAATATATGATGATGATTATTAAAATTATTCACTACCGTAAACCAATTTTACTGCATTGTAATTCTATTGTCAATAGTGAAATGTCCAATGCGATTCCCTCTCCTTAGGCATGCCACTTATTGCATAATCTTTCCTAATCTTTACGCCCCGTTCGGCCAGCGGGTTACCCGCGGGTTAGGGGGGTTTACCCCCCTTAACCCACTTCCCCTCTTTCCTATGTGGGCCCCACTTTATTCCTTTTTTAAAAAATTAAATAAATCAATTTTACATCATCAATCCTATCAAAAATTAATATATTATACCATCATATCATATAAAAATTATAAACTACTCCACTTCTACTCACTTTTTCAAACTTCAATACAATCACATCACAATAACTACTCACTTTTTCAAAAATCCAATACAATCATATCACCTCAAACCCACTTCTAACCCACCCCCAATTTAACCCTCTATCCAAACACCAAAACACAAAAACAGGTTACCCTCTACCAGTTTAACTCGCCTTAACCCGCCAACCAAACGCACCCTTAGTGTCGACCTAAGGCAATACTAACAGTTACAAAGTCAATAACGTATATATCATGCCATGGTTACCTATGGACGTGTCACTTGTGATCACCACAGTTACACATGAACACGAGATATCAGATAGTGGATATCGCCTGGTAAGATACAATTTCGGGAGCTTCTGGAAAACATCAATCATATTCATATTATATTCATATTATTCAATTATATAAAGTACACGAAACTGTAAAAAAAAAGTGAAAACACTGAAACATACTGGAAATGAGACATTTATCATGCACAAGGCCTGCACACCCACAGAAACACACTGGAAATTCTCGTACGATCATATTTTAGAAGGTCTCAACGACAACCCCCGTTTGGGATTTCAATCCACCTCTATAATTCTAACATAATTGAACTCCCAATCGTCCTTGTCTTTGCCATCAATGTACCACTGCACGAATTCATAATCCCCATGGAAGGAACGGAAGACCCGAAGTTTTTTACACTGCGCTAAACCGCTCGGAAGCCTTTTAACCCTTTACACGAGACCATAAAGATTACTTCCAAGGATGGCATCGATCCCTTTTCCACATCCCATGAACTGATATTGCAGTTGCTCATCACCAATGTTTGCAGACTTGGGAATCCTGTTTTATAGGATACCATATCATTCATACGAAAGCCAGATAAGTTAAGGAGCTTTAGAGAAGGCAAGCTTTGCAAATCTTTCCAAATGTCCGTCAGCAGCATATTTGAGCTCCGGTCGTCCCTGCCAATAGATAACTCTCGGAGATGGGTCAAATTCACCAAGGAATGTAATAAATCTACATCCACTAGCAGCCTATGAGTGTTTGCAGCTTGATTAGATGTGAAATACCTATTCTGCAAAGTACACGTTTCACGTATACATGTTTGATTGTTTTCATTTTCCATACATTATATGGTATAAGACACTGATAATCCGTCCGGCAATCAAGAGTTTCCAGGTAGGACAATCTACATATGGAATATGGAAGGAACGAACACCTCGTGTCTTTAATGCTCAAGTATCTTAGTAGAACCATGTCTCCCACTTCCTCAGGTAGCTTATCGATTTTGGCCATCTCAAGATCAAGCACTCTGAGCAAACAAAGTTTTTTGAAAGCTATTGGCTTTGCACTTGTGAAATTCAGTATTGTCCGTAGTGACAAACTTAACCCATCAAGAGTAAGTACCTCACTAGAGGATGGACTCCTAACTTTTGTGATGGAAAAGTTATCTTGGAGGGAATACCGATGCATTAATCGATAGCTTGCATCTTCAATTTCAAAATTCATGAAATTGGTTTTTGTTGCCTCATTGATACTTAGCTCTCGCACGAGATCGTGAATACGACAAAATTTAAGACAGTGACGCTCCCATAAAGATGGTGATAAGATGTGTTCCTCGTGAACTTGTATTAAGCATCTTTGATTTAAATCCTCAAGGTATGTCCTTGCAATGTCTTCCACAATCTCTTCATGGCCGGTATTTGTCTTGGCAACAAAGCCTTCAGTAACCCACAATGTTATCAACTTTTTAATGTCAATTTTGTGGTCCTCCGGAAATGCACTCAGGTAAAGGAAGCACCATTTTAGATGATGAGGCAAATCTACATAGCTCAGTTTTAATATGTCCAAACAGTTCTTCCCTGCTTCCCTTTGCAACCACTTCCTGTTGCCAAGTACATCTTGCCATGCAGAATGAGACTTCTCCTTCCCAGCAAGCAGACCACCTAATACTGTAAGTGCCAATGGTGAGCCTCCACAGCCACAAACTAGTTCTTCGGCTAATTCCTTCAGTTGACCTGTGCATTCTCTCCGTGTATGTTCCTCGTCTTCGAATACTAAACGGGTGAATAGATCCCAACTCTGCACATCGTCCAAACCTTCCATGCGATGAACTGGGAAGTGCAAAGCAGGATGCTCCACCACATTCTCCTTTCTACTAGTGATTATAATCCTACTTCCATTCTTCTTGTCTGGGAGATGATCTCTTATCAGATCCCATACATCTGTTTCCCACATGTCATCCATAACAATAAGATACCTCCCCTCCCTTCAAATTTGTTTTGACAAGTTGGCTAATCTCTTCAGCTCTCTTGCTCTCTAAATCTGGAGAATCTCGCATAAGCTGCTTTCCGATTTCAATCAGTAGTTTATCCCTGGGATTATGCTGATTTTCGATGTACTTCTGAGAAAGATCCACCCAAGCGAGCTTAGGAAATTGGCTCCTGTCGATGCTATTGAAAACCAGCCTAGCAAGAGTGGTTTTACCCATGCCGCCCATTCCCACGATACCAATCACGTAACACCTGCTCTCCTCTGCATGCAACAGATCCATCACTTTATTCTTGTGATTCTCAAACCCGATGACATCTTCCTCGTTCTGGAATAAGGGCCGTCTCCTTAACTCGTGTACGAGATTATTATTATTGCCTCCTACGTTAGAGCTGTTGCTGCTGATCCCATATCTTTCCCTGCTCTGCCCGATCTCCACTATCTTTTCCTTTAAACTCTTTATATCATTACGGATATCATGAAGTTCTTTCAATCGGAAAGCGTACCTCCGCAGGGTGGCCCTAAAACCAAGGCCTTTTCTGGGTGCGAACATGGCGGCTATGTTCCTCGGCTTCATAGGCTGCCTCGGGTGATCTCTCTAACCCAATTCTTGACCGCTTCATCTCCCGACAAGCTCCGCCGTTCGGCATCAAGCAAGAAGCAGCGCATTCTCAGTAGCTCCCTGTACAGCCACTTCATGTCCTCCCGGACTCCTCGCAGAAGTTTTATCTCGTCCAGCGCTACTCCGAGCAGCTGCAGCGCGAAGCTCACTGCAACCTCTGCCATCGCTCTGCTCTTTTCGTGGTCTTCTCTTCAAACGTCAACGCTGAGAGATTAAGATGGGAAAGTGCTCTCGCCCTCAAGAGAACTTTTCCGCAAAGCAGTACTGCCCACAAACCCGACCTTATCTCCTTCTGAGTAGGGCCCATCAGTTATTGCTCCTCCCTCATCTTTCTATGATTTGAATGCTCCATATTTCAAATGTTCCCAAGAATTACCCAGTCAAAACAAAGCGATCTATCTGGTAACTTCCTATTACATTTTATTTTTTGATCATATTTTTTATTTTTTCGAAAATTCTTTTGTAAATTTTCATAACTATATCTCTCTAATATGTCATTCAAATTTCGTTAGAAACAGAGACTCCTTCGACCTTCATCCAGATAGTCATTTTTTAACGGTAACAGATTTGCTATAATTTAATTGTTCCGTATGTAGGGTATATAAGTCTCCGTTTCGGACGAAATTTGAATGATATGTTAGAGGGATATGATTTTGAAAATCCATGAAAGAATTTTTCAAAAAAACTAACAAAAAATGAAAATAGAGTAGGTAAGTTACCTACTCCATGAAGTAGGATCTTTCCTCAAATATAAATATCCTTATTATATTTATTCTAATCAATAGGATATTTAATTGTATACACAAAACAAAATCGGTCGAAGATGAATACAATAGCAGACATAGATGCATACTTTACGACGTTTTACCTTATAATATGTGTCGGTAAAAGAGATCCAAAGTCTACGTTCTATGTATTTATATCCGTATAGAAAAAACGTCCGTCGAGGATATGAACACGTGGATGTTTGTATATTTTTTTCATGGATATAGATATCGGTACACATTTCGGTTTGAAAATGGATGTACTATTATAGGGATGCAATTGGCTATAGCTATATTTTTATATTTTGTATCTATTTGAAAATGGAATGTGGGTCCATTATTAGGATACAATTTGATATAGATATATTTCTCTCAGTTTTGATTATTGTATACATCTTCATCCAGAGAATGGAGTTGGATTTTTTTGAAAAAAAATGATACATATAATGATTTGTTGCAATCAACCAAAATTTAAATGTTTACATATGGTTATATTTTCCGATATAAAAATGGAAAAATGAAGAACACATGTGTATTTGCTTGGACTCTTACTCCATAAAGATCGGGATAAATCCACGCGAGAAGACTTCTCTAGGTCCAGATATTATATTATGAATATTTCAATGTGTACAGTTTGTATGGGGCTTATTACATAACCCCACCAATATTATCTAGGTTCTACTCACATCTAGATGTATACTCTAACAACATATATGTATAATATGGCATTCCGATAATGGAAAAATGAAAACACACGACTAATTGTGTGAAACCACTACTACATAAGGAGCACGATGGAATCACGCGAAAAGAATTATCTAGGTTCGTATATATTATATTACGAATCTCTCAATACATACAGGTGGTCGGGAGCTTATTACATAAACCCCACCAATATTATCTAAGTCCTACACACACATCTAGAAGTATACTTTTAACAACATATATGTATAGTATGACATTCGATAATTTTTCCATGTATTTTGATAATATGGATACGTTTCTTAAAACAAAGATGGATATAACTTTTCGCGGACATTGATGCATTTTTTGTTTGCAATCAACCTAAACTGGACACGACTATGATTAATTCTTTACAAATAAGAAGATGACGGGTTCACAGAAATGTAGGATGCATAGGGATGAACAAGTGGATATATGTACTTCGAAGCAGAGCTTGAAGCTCCTGGTAATGGCATCGAGCACCGAGGGGAATCAGTGTAAAGCTAGGCGAGCTCGAATGCGCTATGGTAGTTGCGTACCACCAAACCTCCCGTATGCCGTAGAAGGTTGTCTTGGCTCACTCAGATCCAACGGAGGTTGTCATGCTCCTAGAGCTCTAGAGTCGGAGCTCTTCACTAAATTTGGCAAATGACTTTCAAAATTGGAAGATTTGGGGGGTTCTTATTCATGTGTGGACTTGAGATGGAATATGGCTATGATCAAGGTTATGGAGGTGTCAGTGAGGGGGGCTAAATTAGGAAGAACAGTTTGGTAAAGGACAACTGGGAACAAAAGGTGTTCGGTTGTGAGTTTCTAAGGTTATAATAGAGAAAGATGTAAGGGGAAGAGGTTGACTATGGGGAGACCAAGGAATGGAGTGGGTGGATGATGAACCTCCATTTCATCATCTTTATTCTTTTATTTTAATCTTAAATCCCTAGTGGAAAGCATGTAAATAACATTAATTTGTACAAAATAACATTCATTATTTAACCTGTAAATATTATATAAATATTGGTAATTAATTCAAAAATAAAAGAATAAAGGAAAAGTAAAGAAAAAGAATGAAGTATTGTAAATACTGAATGATCATGAACCCCGAGATCAAGTCAATATTGACTTGATCGACCATGAATAAAGTAGTGGAAGACATGGCAAATAAACCGTACAGATCACACATTCAAAAACCTAGTTTTATACCCTAAAAATAGCTATTTTGACCTACTTTATTATTCATCTTATATACCTCAAATAATAAAATGATCAACATAAAACTTGCATATAAAAATACATAGCAAATTATAAAAAGGATTTTTATCAATTGTGCCCCTCCGAGATTGCAATATCAGTTATGCCCTTCCCTTTTTGGGAATATTAGTTGTGCCCCTGACTTCTTGTCGTTCTATCACTTGTGCCCCCTATTAGTTTAACTGTCAATGAGTGGACTTAACCATGGTTTTTTCAAACCATGGTGCAGTTAAGAGGGGTATAATTGTTCATACTTCTTCTTCATCTTCTTCTTCCTCCATTTGTTCTGCTTCCTTTCTCTTTATAATTTCTCTCTCTTAGATACACCTTCATGCATCCATCGAATCTCTGAATTTTTTGTATTTTTCACGGATATATCACTCATTACGGATCAAATGGTGAATTTTATTGAATTTTTTGATGAATTTTCATTAATCAATTAGTAAAAAATTTATCTTAACTTAACAAAAACTGAAAGCCCTCCGGTTTCAGCCTTGCTCCTTCTTCTCCATCGCACCTCCTCCTTTACAACTGCAACAGAGGGGAGGATCTCAGCGGATTGGACAGGAGGTGCTGGACTGGGAGGAGGTGGTGGTCAGTGGAGGAAAGGAGGGGCGGGATGGGGAGGACGGGCGGAGGAGGGGGCGACCTTGGGGCAAGGGTAGGGGGTAGGGCGGGGGGAGGTGCAGGGGGAGGGGGAGGTGCGAGGGCGGCGGGGGCAGGGGGCGACCTGGGGCAGGTGGACGAGGTAGTACAGGGGGAGGCACAAGGGGCGAGGGCGGAGGGGGTAGGGGGAGGCACATGGGGAGGGGGAGGCATGGGGCAAGGGGAGGGGGAGGCGTAGGGGGTGGGGCGGTGGGGGCAGGGGGTGCAGCGGGAGGGGGAGGCGCAGGGGCGGGGGTGGCAGGGGTAGGGGGAGGTTCATGGGGAGGGGGAGGCACGAGGCAAGGGGAGGGGGAGGTGCAGGGGCAGGGGCGGTGGGGGTAGGGGGAGGTGCAACGGGAGGGGGAGGCGCATGGGTGGCAGGGGTAGGGAAAGGTGCATGGGGAGGGGGAGGCGCGGGGGCGCTGGGGTCGCAGAGGCAGAGCAGTGGCAAGGGGAGGTGCAATGGGAGGGGGAGGCACGGGGCAGCGGGGGGAGGGGGCAACCTGGGGGCGAGGGGGAGGAGCATGGGCGGAGGAGGCATGGGCGGAGGAGGAGGTTGCAAGCGGAGGGGTGAGGAGGAGGAGGCTGCAAGCGGAAGGGTGAGGAGGAGGAGGATGACAGGGACGAAGGAGGTGGAGGTGGCTTGGGGAAACAGAGGGGGAGGAGCTGGTTCGGGGAGGAGGAGGATGGGGGAGGGGGGACAGGGTGAGGAAAAAGACCACTTAATCCATTTTTTCAATTAATTCCACTCGTGTCTCTAAAGTTAACATCCGTTTGTATTATGGATGGACGACAACTAACTCTAGGGGTACAACTGATAGAATGAGAAAAAGTTGGGGGTACAACTGATATTCCCGAAAAGGGAGGGGCATAAATGATATTGCAATATCTCGGAGGGGAACAACTGATAAAATGAAAGAATAAAGAAGATGAATCATGGATTCATCACTTAATCAAATCCATCCCCATCAACTGCTATCAGAGCAAGGTTTGGAGATCAACCTCTTACAGATATGGCGGACGAATAAAATGTCAAGATCGAGAAGTTCAATGGATCAAACTTTACATTCTAAAAGATGCAAATTGAAGATGTTTTATATCAGAAGGATTTCCATCTTCGATTACAGAGAAGAAGCCTGAAGCCATGAAGGATGAGGAGTGGAAGGTCCTAAACCGATAGTCTCTAGGAATGGTAAGGCTCACCCTTGCTCCATCAATGGCTTCAAATATCGCAAATGAGATGACGATGGCAAATCTTTTTAAAATCTTGGAAATATGTATAAGAAGCCATCTGCATCAAATAAGGTGTATTTAATGAAGAAGATTTCAATTTAAAGATGAGTGAGAGCTCTGTATTGGCTTCACACTTGAATGATCTGAATAATATCATCAACCAGTTGAAGTCCGTGAAGATTGTGTTTGTTAATGAGGTAAAAGCCCTTCTACTTCTCTCTAGTTTATCTGATAGTTGGAATGCATTATATGTAGCAGTTAGAAACTCCTACGATTCTGCAAAATTGAAGGTGGAAGATGTTTCTAGTGTTCTTTTTGGAGAAGAGGCACAATGGAAGATGTCTGGAGAAGAACATTCGTTAGGTTCTGCTTTGAATATAGAAGGAAGAAGCAGAAAGAGCTACATGAAGCAAAAGATTCTAGGGGAAAGTCAGCAATACGAATATCCAAATCCAGAGATCCCAAGTTTGTGGTATGTTGGAATTGCAATAAAAAAGGACATTACAAGATAGAATGCAAGGTTCTAATAAAGTAGAAAGGAGAAAATAACAAAGATAAGAATACCGTAAATCTTACTAATAATGAGGATAGTTTTGATTTAATACGTGTTGCATATGCTCGAAGTGAGTCCTGAATTGTGGATTCAGGTGCTTCATTTCATACCATCCCACAAAAGGATATCCTCCAAAATTATGTGAAAGGTGATTTTTTAAAGGTGTATCTAGGACATTATGAATGCTACAACATAATAGGCAAGGGAGATATTGACATATCTCAACCCAATTGTGCCTTCTTGAGATTGATGAATGTTAGACACGTCGCAAATCTAACCAGGAATTTCATATTTGTTGGATAACTATTAGAAAGTGGCATGGTGAAATCATTTGATTTAGATTTGTGGAAGATGTATAAGGGATCATTGATCATTATTTAAGGTAAGAAAGAGGGGACCTTATATATTGCATCAGGCTCATATGACATGATAAATGGTGCATCCTTTGTGTGTGATACCAAAACTTGGCATAGACAACTTGGTCATAAAAATAGAACGAAGATCATACCGAAGAAGGAAAAGTTGCTAGGATTGCAGACTATCAATCTAGACTTTTATGAAGATTATATCCTGAGAAAGCAGAAGAAAGTCAGTTTCACAAAGACTGCAAGAATACAAAAGACTGGAGCTGATTCATATAGATGTATCGGATTCATCTCATGTACCATCTCTTGGTGGATCTCACTATTTTATTAGTTTTATTGATGATCAAACTAAAAAAATGTGGGTTTATTTTATCAAATATAAAATCAATGTGTTTGAGACCTTCATGATGTGCAATGCCTTAGTTGAGAATGAGATAGGTTTAATCTCAAGTCAAATAATGAGGGAGAATACTACAGTGAGGAGTTTGAATCCTATTATGCTAAGAATGAGATTAGGAGATTGAAAATGATCCCAAGAAAGCCCATATAGAATGGTGTTGCAGAACACATGAACATGACTCTTCTAGAGTGTGCGAGAAGAATGAGGTTACATGCAGGTATACCAAAGCGACATTTGACTGATGTAGTGAACAAAACAATATACTTAATAAATCAAGGTCCATCTACTGCATTAGATGAGGATCTTCCACAAGAAGCATGAAGAGGAAATGAGGTAATACTTTCTCATTTACGTGTCTTTGGATGCACAACTTATGCTCACATTGAGCAGGAAGAGAGAAGAAATCTTGACCTCAAATCAAGGAAGTGTACCCTTGTTGGCTATGGTACATGTAACTATAGATATAAATTATTGGATTTGGAGAATAAGAAGACAATTAGAAGCATTGATGTCACATTCAATGAGTCTTCGTTATACAAAGATGAATTGATAAAAGGAAAGAAAATTGAGGAAGTTGATTATGTGGAGTTTGATGAAACTCCTTAACAAAGAAAATCACAACCAAATGATGAGAATGTGAAACCCATCCCACAGAATAATCCACAAACATTGATATTTCAAAAATCTTCCAGAATTAGCAAACCCACTACAAGATATTCATCTTCTTAAAATTACTTATTACTGATAATGGTGAGTATGAGTGCTTTGATGAAGCTATACAAGGTGAGACAAGGAATCCATGGGACTTATCCATGAATGATGAGATGGACTCTCTCACAAGAAAGAAAACATGGGATTTAGTCCCACTATCGAAAGGAAAGAAGGTTCTACACAATAAGTGTACATGGTGAAGGAGAAAGCTGATGGTTCTATTAAATACAAGGCTCGACTAGTTGCGAAGGATTTTCAGCAGAAAATAAGAGTCAATTTCATAGAGATCTTTGCACATGTTGTAAAGGTCTCAATCGTAAGAGCAATATTAAGTATTGTTGCAGCTGAGAGGCTATATTTGGAGCAGTTGTATGTAAGACAATAATTCTCTGTGGAGATCTTGAGGACGATATCAACATGCAACAACTAGAGGGATATGTAGCTACCGGAAAATAAGACATGGTATGAAAGCTTAGAAAATGCCTTTATGGATTGAAGCAGACTTCAGGGCAATGGTACAGAAAAGTTTGATGATCTCATGATAAATATAGGATTCTGCAAGTGTCACGCATACCATTGTTGTTACTTCAAGAAGTTTGATATGTCTTACATCATTCTATTATTATATATAGATGGCATGCTTATTGCAGGCTCTAGCAAGGAAGAAATAACAAATCTCAATGCAACATTGTCCAAGGAGTTTGAAATGAGGATCTGGGTCTTGTAAAGAAAATTCTTGGAATGAAGATTAGTAAAGATATGAAGAACAAGAAGCTGAGATTATCTCAATCAGATTATATCGAGAAGGTAGTTGAAATGTTTAACATGAAAAATACAAAATCTACTCTAATATCTTTGGGGAGCTACTTCTAACTTTCAAAGAAGAAAGAACATATTCTGAAGAAGTAGCATGAGTACATGTCCAAAGTACCTTACCAGTCTGCTAGTAGTAATTTGACATGTGCAATGGTTTGCAATAGATCAGGAATCTCCTATGTAGTGGGAGTTGTGAGTAGATTCATGGCTAATCCTAACAAGGAACATTGTGAAGCTATGAAGTGGATTCTACACTATCTGAGAGGGACCTCTAACATGGCATTGTGTTACGGAAACAATGACATTTCCATTCGAGGTTATGTGGACTCAGATTTTGCATGGGATATTAATAGCAGGAAAATCACAATATGCTATGTATTTACCATGGAGAGTGGAGCCATTAGTTGGGTCTCTAGACTCCAGAAGATATTGACGATCTCGATCACAAAAGAAGAATACATGACGATTATAGAAGCTTGCAAGGAAATGATATGGTTGAAGGGTCTGACGAAAGATTTTGAATAAAGAAAGTGAAGATTGTCAATTATCCAACGACAATCAAAGTGCAATTCATCTTATAAAGAATTCTATCTTTCACTCGAGAACTAAGCACATTGATGACAAGTACCACTTCATTCGAACTTAGATAGAAGATGGGAAATTTAGTTGATGATCCCCACATTAGAAAATCTTATTGCCATGTTAACAAAGTACATGACGACGGAGTATGTGAATACATGTTCAACATTCATTGGTCTTCAAGCATGCAAGACAAGGGAAAGCTCACACCAGGACTATTGAAACCATGTCATGTACCACAAATCAACCTTCAAGTGAGAGATTGTGAAGGTTTATCTTGTGAAGACTGATTGATTGGATAATAGTGGAGAGCATTGTTGATGTGACCGATCTCCCTCCTGCCTTCTGATTGGCTGAGAGTTGTTGGGCTAGATTGCTGAGATGTATGATCCGCTTCCTACATCTTGGTTGTCTCAGAGCTGTTGGGATGGATTGTTGAGATGCATGATCTGCCTCTTACATTGGCTGAGAGTTGGTGGTGGGGATTATTGAATACAATTGGTATTCTTTTGTTACAGTATAAAAGGGACCCTGAGATACCACATATTGTATCCAACATCATTCAAGCAATAATAGAGAGAGTCTTGTATGAACAAGTGGAGCAGGCACATTGCCGAATCAATATAAATCATTGTCTTGTGCGATTGTGCGTGCTTTATTCTTCGATTGTGGTTCTATTCGTGTGGTGCTTGATCAAATCCGTCCCCAACACCAACAACTCCAACGACAATATTGCATCAGCAAATGTAACGACCACGAAACTCCTAGATTCTGACGAGCTTGTTTTGTTACATCATGATACCAAGATCATATGGAGCAGTTTCAATCAGCTCACGAATACACTCCTTCCTAAGTTAGATCTCCCCTTCGATCGGAGTGCAAACAGTAACAACACGCTCGTCTCAAGGAAATCAAAGTTCGGCCTTTCTCTTGGGAGCTACACGTGAAGCATCCTCTCGAACTCTCGAATGTGTTCGATCAAGGCTCTATATTAAGTAATGGGTCTAGGCCATATTGGCATATGGGTCCCTGGATCGGTCAGAAATTTATTAGTTTTCTTGACACGGCCACTGGATATTTGGATGGATTCAGTCTCCACAGGGGTGTGGACAAGATCGCCTCTAGGTATGTACTGTCCAATGACTCGAGTTTTTTAGACTTGTTCTTGATCATGGAGGAATATTGCTTAACTGGGGGGAGGGGGGAGGAGGGTGTGAATAACGGGCGGACCTTAACGAAGTTTTCTTTGTGCAATTCTACTTGTGGGAAGTTTGCTTTGTGCAATTCTTCCAGCTGCCCGATCTGTTCTTGCATGAGAGGCTTCCAGCCAAGATCAAGTGAGGATTAGGCAAGAGGTAACAAACAAGACGCATACACATGAATTTACAAGGTTCACCCGCAACTGAGCTACGTTCTAGGATAGAGGCGACCGATTTTCTACTATGTGGAGAACGAAATAATAAAGAGGATATTGTCCTAATCCTATGGAATTCACATAGTACTCTCATATAGACGGATCTTTAAAATAAATGGATCCATATTCCCGAAATAAATGGATCTTATACACAAGACCTCGGTCTTTTTAAGTAGATTACGATAGGAGGGGCTGCATACGTGATTCTTCAATCTAAGTCAGATGGTTAGTATTCAAGACATATCAACAAAGCGGATGTGTGAGGGAAAAGCAAATGGAATGTCTGAAAAATCAAAGCGAGAATTCATCAACATCGAGTGATGTGTTTTTCAAGTTGGAGAGGTTGAAGCTTCCCGATTCCGCATTGTGGTATGATGCAGATAACGAAACAGATTGCATGCGGTTTTGTTCAGTGAAATGTTCATGTTTGGCTTATGCATACGGGAGTGGCAATTGCATGTGGTGGAACACGAGGCTGCTCGATATGATGCTCTTCCGAGTATGGCGTACGGGATCTCAATGTCAAACTAAGTCCCTCAGAGCTGGATCATGTTATTGAAAGTAATATCTCACAATTTCTCACAACAAGCAGTAGCCTCAACTTTACATACTTTTACTTCCATAATATGCAGCAATTTGGATTCCCCAATACTCCATTAGGAACTGCTTTCTAGGTTTTCCTAATGATTTTGGAAATTACAATTAATCTGGTTTAGCGACTTTTATTTCAACGATATTTAGAAGAATGTTAAGAGCATTGGGGATTTTTTTATTTGATACAGATTTGGAGAAAGGAAAAAAAAACTAAACATAGCATTACCTTACTCAAGTTGTTTTATAGCGGATCATACTTTAAGAAGTTTTGAATTAATTAATTAATTAATCTGGAATGACCTTTTCCTCGATGCAGGTATAAGAAGACAAGGTCTGTCATTATTGTGGTTGTCGTTGGAACCTTTTCCATTTCTTGCATTGCTTTTTTGTGTATGCTTTAGAGGACGAAGGTGAGTGTTGTTAGTAGGATCAACACCGCATACAATAAAAGGTAATTATTCGGATTAACTAGAATCAAAATAACATCATGATAAATTAGCAAGTGAATAAACAACCGTAGATTCAAAATCCAATTACAGTATGCACTTAGGAACCAATAGATCAATAGATAAACCATTTTAGGGTGGGATCCACGAAAGACAATGCAATAAACAAATTACTACAAACAAAACAACAAATAAATTAGATAAGAGATCACTGAAGCCTCCGTGAAATGAAATGTCCTTGGAGAGGATATCATCCCTACAATATCGGTGTGAAAAGCACTGCTGATACACTTTCAGGATACGATGGCCCACGATCTGCGTCTGTGCACACCGACGAGATCGTCCCCGAGAGTATCTCAAAGAACTTACAAACGAAAGAAGGAAGAATACTGAAGCGGCTGAAAAATAAAGAGCAACGACAGCTGGAATGTTTTCTTGCAAGTGAAGAAAAATGGCGTCTAGGGAGAGAGTGTATATGAAGACATAACACACTGCTTTTCGTCTTCTGAAAATGCCCTCTAATGGGCATCTTTAGATTTTGAAACGACGACTATAAAAGAGTTGTTGGAGTCAAGTTGAATTCACTTATTGATGTGAACCACATTAGTATGTAGAATTAATTTATTCGACCCGCTAATGAAACCCATAACAAAAGTATCGAGATTCGAATTGACTCTCCCGAACCTGAGCCCGAGTCTTAGAGGAGCAGAGCGGAGTGCGCGCACGCGTGTGTGGTTCTCTATTCCTCTACTCTATCATTGCTACAAGAGCTTGGGTTACAGACTCATATATAAGTTCACCGAAAATTTAGAAATACTAGACGTGGTACCAAAAATTCCACCCAGCTCTTATTGTTTCAAATTTAAGAATTCTCAACTTTCCTCCAACACCGATTTCCATTTTAAAATCAATTTTTTCTAAATGTAATTGCATGGGTTTATCAATTTAAACCCTAATTACATTAACTCTAAATACAACAATCCCTATGAATTCATCAAGTTGAAAACGAGTAAAAAATCTTTCGGCTGTCACACTTTACTTTCAGTAACAATATCTTCCGGGTTGCACCTCTACTTGAATGTACTACTTTCACCTTAATAGGAGTGAAGTGAACTACGTCTTGAACTTCAGACCTTAGTGTTAAAGTATACGGTAGAAATAACAAAGTGTTGTTCTTGATACAATCTTCAGGATTGGTGCTCTTAAAGACCGTGAACCCTTATCACGTTTCATGGATGTAGTCAACAAAGGCCATGTTCCTTTATCCGTGACCCACAATAATACTCACATATGTGGTATTCTCCAAGGATGCACTGCTAACATCTTGCCCAAGGGTTTGAACCCATTCAGAGCCTACACTCTTCCTAATCTTGCATCTTAAATGGCACTCGAACTTCAAGGGATAAGACACTCATACATAAGCATCGAAATAAGAGTGTCAACTAGTCCTCCAATCAGCTTGTTATTATCCATTGAACGTACTTTATGAGATCTCCACTTAGATAGGTTTGGATTGCTACTTTAGAAGAACTCACAAGGGATAACCGTCACATCCCAAGTCTAGACTTTAGGACTAAAGATCTATCATGTCCCTAGTCAATGGATATGCCGTTTTTCTTTGGATCCAACAAAATTCACAGCTAATACTCCTCGAGACACCAAATCCCTTAATGTATTAAGTCTGATTTGTATGTGTCTCCTTGTTTTCTGATTGAACTTTGAACTTTTGATCTTGGCAATTGTGCTCATGTTGTCACAATGTACCGAGATCACATGAATTGGTTGACCTACCATGGGAATTTCAGAAAGAAGTTCTCTTAGCCATTTAGCCTCAATTCTAGTGGTGTCCAAGACACACAGCTCAACCTCAAAGGTAGATCGAGCTAGAATCGTCTGCTTCACGACCTCCAGGAGACTACACAACCTCTAAGAGTTAAAACATACCATATACACCATTACTCCCAGACTCCTCTATTTTCCCTATCCATCTTACATCACTATATCCTTCTAGTACAGATAGACGTCTACCATAATGCAAACTAAGGGAAATATTTTCCTTCAAGTACTTCAGCACTTGATCTAGAACCTCACAGTGAGTATGGTCAGGACAGCTAGTGTATCTACTCAGTTTTGCAACCGAGAATAAAATATCAGGTCTCGTGCAATTTGAAAGATACATTAAACTTCCAATGACTTGTGAATACCTTAGCTGAGCTATATGTACTCCACTCTTATTCTTAAACAATGTTTTGGATGAATCCGAATGAGTGTCTACAGCTTTACAATCTTGATATTTGAATTTCTCAAGTACCTTCTCAATGTAGTGAGATTGAGAAACTACAATCTCATCAACTAACCAAGTCAGATTGAAACCCAAGATTACATCAACGACACCCATGTCTTTCATCTCAAACTTGTTACTTGATAATGCTTTAGTTTCATTAATAATTCTAACATGTGATCCAAACAACAATATGTGATCAACATACATGCATAAGACAATATACTTATCACTATTTACCTTGGAATAAACACACTTATCTGATTTATGAACCTTAAAGCCACAAGGCAAAATAGTTTTGTCAAATTTTTCATGCCACTTCTTTAGAGCTTGTTTCAATCCGTAAAGGGATTTAACAAACTTGCAATTCTTTCCCTCATTCCTAGGAGTTATAAGCCCATCAGGTTGATCCATATAGATCTCCTCCTCAAGATCGGCATGCAAGAAGGTGGTCTTCACATCCATCTGGTGTATATCGAGATCATATACAAATGCCAATGCAATAAGCATTCGAATTGTAGTCATCCTAGTCATAGGGGAATATGTATCAAAATAATCAATATCTTTCTTTTGTCTAAAGTCCTTAGTAACCAATCTGGCTTTGTACTTTTCAATGGATCTGTTAAGTCTAAGCTTTCTCTTAAACACCCACCTACACCCAATGGTAGAGCACCCTTTGGGTAAATCAACCAATTCCCAAGTTCCATTAGCCATAATGGAATCCATCTCAGATATGATGGTTTCCTTCCATTATTTTGCTACAGATGAAGCCATGGCTTCCTTGTAACTTGGTGGATCGCCCTCGATCTCATAGACAACAAAGTCACCATCCAGATCCTTGGTTATCAGTGGTCGTTTACTTCTCCTTGGCTCAATTTCTTCTGAAATGTCATTAGATTCAGGTTGAGTCTCAACCCTCATATTCGTTATCCTTTCCACTTGATCTGGAATAGATACTGATGTGGAAGCACTCTCAATGGTCAGATTCTGAGGAATCCCGATCTTCACAGGAAAGACTTCCTCAAGAAGATAGCATCATGGAGTTCAACAGTAGTGTTGAAATCTATGCCTGGTATCTCAGACCGAATTACCAAGAACCTATATGTATAGCTATAGGTAATTTAAGAAGATCGCATCAATAGTTTTAAGACCTAGCTTCTTTCCCTTGTGTTCTGGAATTAAAACCTTATCAAGATAGTTGCACACTTTGAGATACTTTAAGCTTGATTTTCTATTTCTCTAAAATTCAAAAGGATACTTTTCATATGTCCTGGAGGGATCCTATTCAAAATATCACAAGATGTATTCAAGGCCTCTCCCCACACATAGGTTGGAACTCCAGAACTCTGTAGGAGAGCATTGATCAGGCCAGGTAAGATCCTATTTTTTTGTTCTTCTATCCCATTTGAATGTGGTGAATATGGAGCAGTAACTTCATTAATTATGCCAAATAGCTTGCATTGTTCATCAAATAAGTTAGAAGCATATTCATCCCCTCTATCTGACCTAAGGAGTTTAAACAATTTTCTTTTTTGTGTCTCAACCTCATTCTTAAAGATAAGAAATTTCTCTAAAGCGTCATCCTTGATTTTCATGAGATACACATAGCAGCATCTACTACCATCATCTATAAAGGTGATAAAGTATTTCTTATTGTCTCTGATCAATACATCTTTAAAGTCACAGATATATGTGCATACTATATCTAAGATCTCACTATTTCTAGAGATATACTGAAAAGACTTCCTAGGCATCTTATAGCTTGCGCACAAATTTCACGTTTTAAGTTTTATCAACAGTGTGTTTCGGGATCAACTCTAAATTCATCATTCTTTTTATTGAATTGAAGTTCACATGTCCCAATCTACCATGCGGCATATCACAAGATTCTAAATTGAAACGTAATTAACAACATGAGAAACGTAATTATTAACACTATGAGAAACGTAATTAGAACATTCAGAATTCAAAGCATTCATTGAATCAATGTTTACCGAATCACATCTAATTCTAAATAATAAATTGAAATATGTCAAATAGCATTTTCCATAAAAATGTCATGTCTCATATAATAATTTTATTACATTTAAAGTTCAACTCAAAACCATTTCTAACTAAAATGAAGTCAGATAACACATTCTTCTTTACATTAGAGACAAGCAACATCTTATGCAAAGTCCAGATACATCTAGAGAACCTCAAATTGACTTGATCTGATCCTAGAAACCTGGCCACAGAATTGTTCTCCATCTTCACAGTCCCACCGTTGTTGCATGTCTGATAAGAAGAAAATAAGGTTTCGTCAAGAACAGATATGTACATTGGCTCCCGTATTCACGAGCCACTCATTAGTATCATGGATATGGTATAGTTCAGGTTTTATAGAGACATACCCTTCGTTAGTTGTAAGTCTTGCATTGATCATATTCACTTGTGGACTCCCATCTGCAGCCTTAAGTTGATCCTTTAAGGATGGTCAATCCTTCTTCCAATGACCAACTTGATTACAATACCAGTATAGTTTATTCTTTACCTTTTGTGGACAATCCTTTCCCTTTTTATCTTTTCCCTTCGAGGTCTTGAAATTAACCTTATCCTGAACATCAAGAAGAACCACATGCTTTTGTTTCATATGTTACTCTTCTATGACGATTGCTATCATCAATTCATCCATAGAAATCTTCCCCATCTTGTGTTGCAGGGTTATACCGAAGTCTTCACAAGACTTGGAGAATTTTTCTATGATGCACATGATATGAAACTTCTCTAGAAGTTTCTTCTCGACATTTTCTAAATCTTGGAGAAGGAATAAAAACTCATGTGCTTGTTCAGAAACTAACTTCCCATCTGCCATGAAAAACTTTAAGAACTTAGTTTTGGAGTATTTCTCAATACTGAGATACTCGGTGTTATACTTCCAGTCCAGTTCTTCCCATAGCCCCTTTGTTTTCTGTGTGGACGAACAATATACGTCAAACAATGTGTTAGATAAAGCCAAAAGGTGCAACCATGACATATACGGTCTCATTACTTCCACGTAGATTACGCCTTCTGGTTATCGAGTGAGGGATTTTCCTTTTCCACGGAAGGACTGTCTTTGATGTGTGATATTTATGAATATTTTATATTGCTAACAACTTTAATCTTTTGCAATTACCTCTTGACCCTTTTAGACTCAGGCTGATGGGAGGGAAGCTCGCTTGCCACTTTTATACCCTTGTGTTTTTGGTCAAGGATGCTAGGGAGCATGTTCATTATATGGTTTTCTAGTGCAACGTCACCCATGTTCAATAAGGATTATGCAGCAGTTGCATTCATTATTGCTCGTTTTTGTTTGGTTGTTGTAGCATATGATTATTAGGTAGGATTTTGTTAGCTGTATAAACTTTTACCATTAGATGCTAACGTCTAGACTAATTTGATCTCCATGAGATTGTTGTTTTGATGATAATATTCTGCATATGTCATGTATGTTCCAGTTTAATCCCACCTTCATCGGTACATTTTCAAGCATTATGATTAACCCTACGGTGGTTAAGTAGATTTTCATGCGTTGCTGCCAACGTTTGAAGTTCAGACCACCGAATTTTTCAAGCATTCCAGTCATGTCCAGTCTCGATTTAAACATGATTTTCGACATTATTCTAAATCCAGATCCGGATATCCGCTCTAAGAAATCTAATTAGCCGGACCAATACTGCACAATAAAAAGTAATTATCCGGATTAACAAGAATCAAAATAATAGTGTGATAAATTAGCAAATGAATAAACAACCATGACAGATTTAAAACCCAGTTATAGTATGCACGAAGGAACCAATAGATCAATAGACAAACATTTTAGGGTGAGATCCATGAAAGACAATGTAATAAACAAATTGCGGCAAACAAAAAAGTAAATAAATTAGGTAAGAAATCATTGAAGCATCCATTAAATGGATTGTCCTTAAAGAGGATATTGTCCCACAATACCGGTGTGAAGGGTTGACGACGATCCGCTCTTAGGATACGAGGGCACACGATCTACATCCGCGCACACCGATGAGATCATCCTCGAAAATACCTCAAAGAACTTGCAATCGGGAGAAGAAGAACATTGAAGAGGTGGAGAGACAGAGAGCAATGACAACTAGAATGTTTTCTTCTAAGTGAAAAAAAATAACGTCCAGGGAGTGAGTATATGAAGGCCTAGCATGTAGCTTTTCGTCTTCCGAAAATACCTTCCAACATACGCCTCTTGGGATTCTGAAACGACGGCTATAAAAGAGACATTGGAGTCAAATCGAATTCACTTATTGCGGTTGAATCATAATTAATTCGATTCGCTAATGAAATCTGCAATAAAAGTTTCGAGATCTGAAATCTTATATGATTCTCCTTAGTCGGAGCCGGAGCGGAGTGGAGCATGCACGCATGTGGCTCTCTATTCATCCTCTCTACTATTTATACAAGAACTTCGGTTATGGACTCATATATAAGTTATCAATTTTTTTAGAAATACTAGATGTTATAATAAAAATCACTAGACTATTCCACAGGGTTCATAATTCACTACTTGTACTCTATAGTGTTTCTATTATTATTCATATCATGTGCTCATCATTTATACATTTGTGTGGATCCATTGGGATCTAATCATACACACACAAGCATACTATTCAAAGCGTATGCACTCTTTTAGTTCCTGAGTTCAAACCATGACAACATAAAGTCAACAATCACAACATATGTACTGGAGCAACCAACTCAAGCAAGCGAACTCCAATTCTAACTTCAATCCATTTCCCACAGCTTACCCACCATAATGAGAATACTCAGGAACGAGTAGAACACAACCAAACAGGATCGCACTGGGTACATCTATATGACAAACTACGAATCGGCAACTGAGTACGCCGCACCATTGTAGTACTATAAATCGAAATAATTACATTCCTACAATTTGGAAAGGATTAGTCCATCTCACAGATCTGGTAATGGAAAAACCATCAGAATCAAGATCAACACTCATCTAATATCTACCAAAATCATGAGAGCTTCACGTCACTCTCGGGTCTGTTAGCTTCTTTAAGCACAACATATGCAAATAAGCATTTCTAATATGGTCCAATCTTAATTTTATTTAGCTATATCTCAAAACCCTCTAGGCCTCTCTCGCTATTGGGCCTTCATCTATATCCAAGAAAATCTCCAAAGCGCACCAGCCCCTCACGACAGCATAACCCCACACGTGTGCGCACCTCCCCAGCATGGTCTCCAAGCATGTCCGCGCCTCCAGACGAGCTCCGAGCGACGACAGTGGCATATCCTCCTTCTCTCTGAAGTGGGTTCTTAACAAAGCGAAACCCTTGTTGATGAAGATGAGGACTAGGGGTGTAAACGAGTCGAACTTGAGCGAACCAACCCATGCTCGGTTCAGTTCGTTTAGCGTATTTTCAGGTTCGGGTTCGGCTCGGCTCGATAAAATGAAAACTATAATCAGGTTTGGTTCGGCTCGGATAAGATTCGTAAAGATTCAGTTCGGTTCGTTAAAGGTTCGTATAAGAATAGGGCAACATCATAGCTTGCAGGGGAGGGTTTTGTTGGGGTTTCGGGAATAAGGAATATGAAATTAGGGAGTGGATGCCTGGATGGGTTTGGGAAAATAAGGGAATAACCCTTATGTTATGATAAAATGTCTTTTTTTCCTTAACACACACACACACACAATATGTATGTAGAGGTCGGGGAGGCTGCTATATGTAGCAGCCAACGTGGCTGCTACATGTGGCAGTCCTCCAATTTTTTTTCAAAATTAAATCATGTATACTCATTTATATATCCCTCTTATATGTCATTCAAATTTCGTCAGAAACAGAGACTCCTATGCCCTTCATCCAGAACAGGTCGATTATAGCAAATCTTAGAGCGTTAAAATCACCTGTTGTAGATAGAGGGCACATGAGTCTCTGTTTTTAACGAAATTCGAATGATATATGGGAGGGATATATAGATGAATATACATGGTTTAATTTTGAAAAAAATAAAAAAATTGGGGAAACTACCACATGTAGCAGCCACGTTGGCTGCTATATGTAGAAGCTTCCCTTTTCACATGTATGTATATATAATTTTATATATGTATGTCGATATACAATCGAACTTTTAACGAACTGAACCTGAGCGAACCTATGTTTTTGAGGTTCGGTTCGTTTATTTAATCGAGCCCAAACTCATGTTCAAGTTCGGTTCGTTTATTTTCAAATCGAATTTGAACGAAACTTTTAATGAGCCGAATCTGCGCGAATGTCGAGCCTGAGAATTTTCTGATAGCCCCATTCTTTTATTTTACGTTTGTTTGGGTGGTTGGGCTATTATTGTGAAAACAAAGGGAAAAAAAGAGAGAGACGACAATAACCCACATATTAAACAAAAAGGGCAGAGAGTTAAACCCCCCCCCGCAAGCCAAATTTTTTTGGGCAACTATTTTATGAAAAAAGAGAATGGCTTAACAAATGAAAAGCCGAGGAGAAAAAACAAAAAAAAGGGGAAGACGACTTGCACAAAGGGAAGAATAGTAAAAAATGAGATGACATATGAAAAAAAGATATTCCCATGGCCATAAGTATAGGAGAAAGGTAGAGTGAATAAGTACATTAGACATTCACACATTGAATTCAGAGATTCTACTTAGAAACCAACTCAATGTAGGCATTGAAGACTCTAACAACCGTGAACTCCAATATGAGATCCTTCCAAAGTTCGCAAGAGAGAGAACCCACTTTGATGTCCCAGAAAACGATTCATATTCAAAGATCCTGTTATGGATATTCCCATGGCACGAAGAAAAAAGCATTCGATGACAGATCTCCCCATAGATGACGAGCTGATCTCCATGGGATTTTCTACACAAGATAGACTTATTACAGAGGCCATACCTCAAGTTCATCATCACTAGCATAGCGTGTGAAGCATTGTCCTCAACATCAATCATTAGATTATGTGTTGAGTCGTTGTCATTCGTAGAGTCATGTATTCATAGAGTGACTTCGTATCTTCTTCTGTTTATCCAAGCTGAAAATTGCATGCTTCGGCTTGGGAGGTGTTGGAGAATGACTTATAGATAGTCCCACATCTTCTCTTGGTGGGACTTTGGAGAGTTAGTGAGGCTATACAAAGAGCCCTACAACTTTGTACTCATTGAAAGAATGAAATAGAAGAATATGCCCTTTGAGACATTCTCCTATGCTTTCATCTCGCGCCTCATGGAGTAAGATTTCATGTATCGCTTCTGTCGTATCATTTTCCACATACTAGTTTTTATTTGCAATGTCTCTTGCAAAAGTTTATTATTTGTATGATTTATGTGGGCGATTACAAGGGAATTCAGGCAAAAAAATGAGTGCAAAGAAGGGGAATCATATATTCATCAATATTCCGAACTAGAATGTCATACCAACAATGCTTCTTCACTAAGTCCTCGCTAGGACTTCATCCCTCGCAAGGCACTCACCAAGTCCAATCCTTTATAAGACTTTAACATAAGGAAGAATACGGAGACAACTCCATTCACCACCCCACGCGTTGAGGTGATGGAGTAACCACAGCTTGAGCCACCTTGTCTCTGCGTAATCTTCGAGCCTCGAGACAAAATGCTCCCATAGATGCAGCCTTCGCAATTGAAGGCATTAAAACACAACTCTTAATGGGTATTTTCCAAATTAAGGGTTCTGAATCTAAAGTCAATTTCCCCCTCCTTAGCATTGTTATCTAGCTTTCCTGTCTGCTTTCCTCCTGCGTCACAAGGAACCCAAAGCTTAACTGTGAACCCTCTTCAAAGATGCACCTCGGATAAGATACTTGCCTACGACTGAGTCGTAGTGGGGGCTATGCAAGCAAAAGAACTAGAGAGAGTAATGAGTAATCAGACCTTTCCTAAGAGTTGAGAACAATAGATACAGCTTATCACTCATAATGTCCCATGTTTTGGTACATGATGATGGTAGGCTCTCCTAGTGCTGACCTGCTTGCCTTTCTTCTATCGGATTTCTTAGTGCATCTTTCTCTTTTGAAAATAAACGATGATAAGCATTCCTATTTCATGTCTTTCTAACTACACATCATAATCCAATTTCCTTCACAATCACGGTGGGTATCATATTCATAAATATACCACCTATTCAGATCACAATTTTGAAATAGTAGAAATGAAACCTAAACAGTCTATTTTTGTGATTATTTTTACTTTAATTAGGAGCATTTGTGAGTACTATTAAGGATATTAATGCTTACATTTATTATTATTTTTACTTTTTTGATGCTTACATTCAAGCTACGTATACGAGCTAGTTTTTTATCGGAAAAAAATATTAAAACCGTGATGCAAATCTTAAATTTTATTTTTTTGGAAACTATTATATTTTAAAACTTTGTTAATGGATTACCATTTTTAAAATAAAATAGATATAAAAATATATGAAGTCGTATATTTCCCGCATACTCTCCAGCATGCCATGTAATCTTATGTTGGGACGGCCTGACGAATCCACAAACTGCAACATTGGTTTTAATTCCCTTCATTTATATAATACTGTTTTGATTAGTAAGGCTATGGGAGCAGGACAGTTTGTGACTATTTTATGCAATTTCAGTGGAGGCCCGATTATGGAGATTCTAATCTTAACGCTCCAGTTATTTAGTTCATTATTGTTTGCTGCATCTACGTGGACGTGTATGTTGGGGATATAAGGATGCGGAACAATCAATCAACCAGGATATATCCCCCTAAACTGTCCTGCAGCAAAGCTGACACAACACAAGAATATATGTTCCCCACACGGGAACTCAATGGCAACAATGATAAACAACCACAAGCACCACAACAAGCAACCACACGAGACAGAGATTTTTACGTGGAAACCCTTACTCAATATGAGTAAGGGAAAAACCACGGGGCAAGACCGGCAACCAATCACTACGGTCAAATGGAGCCAAAGTTCTTCCCGGTTTTGTTGCCCATAAAACCGAGGTACAAGCCACACACAATGGATAGTTGTTCTACAAGTATCTAACTATCCCTAGGTATCCAAAATACCAAATGTTGTGCTTAAATCCAAGAAGGATAAAATGACTCCCCTTGTGGGCTCCCGGATGGAGACCCAAACACGAAGCTCGGCTTCTTGAGGTCGTTCCCAACGACCTCCCGCTGCTCCCTCTCGAACTCGCCCAAACGGTGCTCCACGCCCAACTCCAAGCCCTAGCCGCGGTGCCAAAGCTCGAGCTGCGCTGCCCTCGAGCACGGCCTCTCTCTCGCGCTCTCACGCTCGTGTGGAGGAAGACAGAGAGGATGGGTTCCGAAAACCCCTGCTGCTGGCGCTCCTGGAATCGGCGAATAGGGCTGGAATGGGGGCCGATGCTCTTCTCTGGAATGGGTTTCTTCCAAAGAACGAATTGGGCTGTTGTGCGTGAAATCCCCTGGAATTGGGGCTGCCCAAAATGATGGAAAAACTGCAGCAATGCCCCTTTCCAAAAGGGCAAACTATTGCCGCCCCCCAAGTTGGGGCTGGATAATTTCAAAGAAACCCAACAACCTCCCCCTCCAGCCCCAACGGGGAGGTGTCGTCCTGTGATGGAGATCAACAAGAGGTGACACCGCTCAGCTCTCTACAGAGCTGAAGCTTGTTACGAGTGACTGCCTTTGTCAACATATCTGAGGGGTTCTCATCGGTGTGAATCTTCTTCAACACGAGCTGCTTCTATTCAATTGCATCCCTCAGTCAATGGTATCTCACATCAATGTGTTTTGTGCGAGCATGATGCATGATACTCTTGCTCAAGTCTATAGCGCTCTGGCTATCACAAAACACAACCAACTCACTGTCTTCAAATCCAAACTCACCAAGGAAGCGTTGTAGCCACAACACTTCTTTCCCAGCCTTCGTTGTTGCAATGTATTCTGCCTCAGTAGTTGAGAGAGCAACACATTTCTGTAGTTTGGATTGCCATGATATGGCTCCCCCTGCAAAAGTGAAAATGTAGCCTGAGATGGACTTTCTCTGGTCCGTATCACCTGCCATATCTGCATCAGTGTAACCACAAAGTTTGGGATCTGACCTCCCAAAAGCAAGACACATACTTGAGGTCCCTCTCAAGTATCTCAAGATCCACTTCACTGCCTTCCAATGGTCCTTGCCCGGATTGGACATGAATCTACTTACCACGCCCACTGCATGGGCTATGTCGGGTCTAGTGCAAACCATTGCATACATGAGGCTCCCAACTGCTGACTGGTATGTGATCTTGGTCATCTCTGCTTTCTCCTCAGAAGTAGAAGGACATGACTCTTTGGTCAGCTTGAAATGAGAGGCTAAGGGCGTACTGACAGGCTTGGCATTCTTCATGTTGAACCGCTCCAACACGCGTTCAACATAGCTCTCCTGTGACAACCACAGCATGCGCTTCTTCCTGTCCCTTGTAATCTGCATCCCTAAGATGTGACATGCCTTGCCCAGATCTTTCATCTCAAACTCCTTGGAGAGTTCTTTCTTGAGCTTTGCAATGAGAATGGAATCATGACCTACAATCAGCATGTCATCCACGTAGATCAAAAGAATGACGAACCTGTCATTGGGAAGACGACGAACATATACGCATGGGTCGGCAGTAGTCCTCTTGAAGCCCTGCTTTCCCATGAAAGCATCAAACTTCAAGTACCATTGTCTCGGGGCTTGCTTCAAGCCATAGAGACTCTTCCTCAACCTGCATACCATATGCTCTTTCCCTCTCTCTTGAATACCCTATGGCTGCTCCATGTAGATCTCTTCCTTCAAATCACCGTGAAGAAACGTCGTCTTCACATCCATCTGCTCCAGCTCAAGGTCCATGCTAGCAACAAGTCCTAGCACCATTCTCACTGAGTTCATCTTCACCACTGGGGAGAAGATCTCATCATAATCCACTCCTTCCTTCTGGATGAATCCTTTCACTACCAATCTGGCCTTGTGCTTCACCTGCCTGCCACTGTCATCTGACTTCAGCTTGTAAACCCACTTGTTCTTCAAGGCTCTCTTCCCTTTAGGAAGCTCAACAAGGTCATAAGTGTGATTCTTCTTGAGAGATGGCATCTCTTCATTCATTGCATTCTGCCAATGACCCTTGTCCTTATGCACCCGTGCCTCCTCAAAGGTGTATGGCTCACCTGCATCTGTGAGCATCACATACCTGGAAGTGGGGTAGCGGGATGATGGCTGGCGTGTCCTCTCAGATCGCCTAACCTGAGGCTCTGCTGTGTCTGCAACTGGATGAGGTTGCTCCCCCTGCCCTAAGTCCCCTGGACCTGTATCAACGGGGTCTGCATCTGGCTCGCGCTGCTCTAGCTGCCCATCCTCTCCACCTGTATCAAGTACTGGAGAGGGATCTGTGTCCTCATCACTGTCATCATCCATGAAAAATTCATCTGCATCACCGCTCTTAGTGGTGTCCTCAACCAACGTCTGATTCTCATAGAAATATACATCCCTGTGCCTGGTGACTGTCTTCTTCCTTGGATCCCAAAGACGGTATCCAAACTCCTGATCTCCATAGCCAAGAAAAATACAAGGCACCGCCTTGTCATCCAACTTCTTCCGCTACTCCTTGGGTACCAATGCATAGGCCTTGCATCCAAACACCCTCAAATGAGCATATGAGGGGTCCTTCCCTGTCCAAACACACTCTGGAATCTTGAAGCCCAAAGGAACTGATGGAGATCGGTTAACCAAGTAACAAGCGGTGCGAACCGCCTCAGCCCAAAAAGTGTTGGGCAACTTCGCTGTCTTCAGCATACAACGAACTCTCTCAACAATGGTCCTGTTCATCCTCTCAGCTAGACCATTGTGATGGGGTGTACCTCGCTCTGTCCTCTCATGCCTGATGCCGTGCTCTGCACAATAGCCCTGAAAGCTATGGGAGGTATATTCTCTCCCATTGTCTGTGCGTAGACACTTCAACAATTTTCCTGTCTCACGCTCAACCATGGCATGGAACTTCTTGAAGCAATCAAACACTTGATCCTTCGATCTCAACACATACCCACACCTTCCTGGATGCGTCATCAATGAAGGTGACAAAATATCTGTTGCCTCCCAAAGAGGTTGTGTCCATAGGACCACAAACATCAGAATGTACCAACTGTAGAAGGTCTCCCTTCACCTTGGATCTCGCTCTGTATGGTGCACTCCTGCTCTTCCCAACCTCACATGCATCACAAGGAGACAAAGTGATGTCATTGTGGTAGAGGATCAACTCTCTCTTGCTAAGAAGCTGCAAGCCCTTCTAGCTCATGTGGCCAAACCGATGGTGCCACAAATCTGAGTTGTCTGCTTCACTTGCATGCAAACTGCCATCCCTGACCTTCACTCTAGTCATGTAGAGTGTGTGACACAAACTGCCTCTAGCCATGATGAGAGAACCCTTGCTAATCTTGCATCTGTTGTCGCCGAACTTCAGATGGTAGCCTTCACTATCTAGCTGTGAGCCAGATATAAGACTAAGCTACACATCAGGAACATGCCTCACATTCTGGAGTGTTATTGAGCACCCAACATCCGTCTGGATCGAGATGGTGCCCATGTCAATGATCTTAGAGTAACTCTCGTTACCCATCAAAACTCTCCCATAATCACCCCTAGTGTAGGTGGTGAAGAACTCCCTGTGTGGAGTCACATGATAGGAGGCGGCCGTGTCAACGACCCACTCCAAATCGCTCCCTGCGTGCAAGCACTGATCCTGGATGGTGAGAATCACCTCATCTGCACTTTCATCTGCCACAACTGCAGCTACATTCCCATCTTCCTTTTTCTGATCTTTCTTGGCATCAGCTTGTTCTCTCTTCCAAACCCTGCAATCTCTCTTCCAGTGACCTGACTTCTGGCAATGGTGACACTTTCCTCTGCCCTTGGACTTGTCTCTGGATTTCTGCCTCTCTTGTGATGCTCCTCTGCTGCTGGATCTTCCTCTCCTCTCAACAGCATACACAAGTGAAGAGGAGGATGCCTCTCCCGAAGAGCGACGTCTAATCTCCTCATTGAGGAGACTGCCCTTGACCATAGTTATGGTCAACTTGCTATCCTTCGCAGAGTTGCTCACGGTGACTACTAAAGTCTCCCAACTGTCTGGCAAAGAACCCAACAAGAGAAGTGTCTGCAGTTCGTCATCAAGTACCAACCCCATGGAAGTCAACTGGTTGATTATGCTTTGAGAGTCATTCAAATGCTCTGCCACCTTGCATCCATCCTTGTACTTCAAGTTCACAAGCTTTCTAATAAAGAAAGCCTTGTTGGTTGCGGTCTTCTGATCATAGAGCTCGGACAACTTGTTCCATAGCTCCTTCGCATTCGTCTCCTCGGCAACATGATGGAACACGGACATGTCAAGCCACTTCCGAATGGTACCAATGGCCTTTCGGTTCAACTTTGTCGACTCGCCCGCGGATATATTCTCCGGCTTGGCGCTCTCTCCCTCCACGGGATCGTGGAGGTCCTTCCAATATAGAATGTCTTCCATCTTGGCCTTCCAAATCTGCCAGTTGCTGCTTGTGAGCTTGATCATTGTGCCTTCATCATCTTTGCCCATTTTTCTCAAACCTGAGCTCTGAAACCACTTGTTGGGGATAAAAGGATGCGGAACAATCAATCAACCAGGATATACCCCCCTAAACTGTCCTGCAGCAAAGATGGCACAACACAAGAATATATGTTCCCCACACGGGAACTCAATGACAACAATGATAAACAACCACAAGCACCACAACAAGCAACCACACGAGACAGAGATTTTTACGTGGAAACCCTTACTCAATGTGATCAAGGGAAAAACCACGAGGCAAGACCGGCAACCAATCACTACGGTCAAATGGAGCTTAAGTTCTTCCCGATTTTGTTGCCCACAAAACCGAGGTACAAGCCACACACAATGGATAGTTGTTCTACAAGTATCTAACTATCCCTAGGTATCCAAAATACCAAATGTTGTGCTTAAATCCAAGAAGGATAAAATGACTCCCCTTGTGGGCTCCCGGATGGAGAGCTAAACACGAAGCTCGGCTTCTTGAGGTCGTTCCCAACGACCTCCCGCTGCTCCCTCTCGAACTCGCCCAAACGGTGCTCCCACGCCCAACTCCAAGCCCTAGCTGCGGTGCCAAAGCTCGAGCTGCGCTGCCCTCGAGCATGGCCTCTCTCTCGCGCTCTCCCGCTCGTGTGGAGGAAGACGGAGAGGATGGGTTCCGAAAACCCCTGCTGCTGGCGCTCCTGGAATCGACGAATAGGGCTGGAATGGGGGCCGATGCTCTTCTCTGGAATGTGTTTCTTCCAAAGAACGAATGGAGCTGCTGTGCGTGAAATCCCCTGGAATTGGGGCTGCCCAAAATGATGGAAAAACTGCAGCATTGCCCCTTTCCAAAAGGGCAAACTATTGCTGCCCCCAAGTTGGAGCTGGACAATTTCAAAGAAACCCAACAGTGTATACTTCATATTTATGTAAAGGACTTGCAATTCCAGGTGAAGTTTCTGTAGAAATATTTCGTCTCAGCTATGGGTTTCATTCAGAAACCATGATCCAATTACATACAGATTTTGATTGTTTCTTGCCGTTCTGTTGACTGGGCGGGACAACACTCGTTGTTTGAAATTTTAAAATGGACTCTGCTTGATTAGGTACTAGATAATCCAAAATCAATGAGTATGAGCTACGTAAACGATGGGCCATCTTGGTCAATTCAATACTCTACCCATCCTCATATATTTTAGAAACATTTTTGCATTAATGGTGTGTAGAAAACAAGCATGATCATCACAAAGAAAGAGACGATGATTTACGTGGAAAACCCTACAACGAGGGAAAAACCACAGGGGCACACACAATCCCTAATCTCCCTCACACGAGATTAGGGCTCTCTTCACTATCTTGATTTTCAATGAGGGGGGATGAGTACAATATATAAGAAGGGTAAATGGTCCCTCATCCCAAGATCCATTTACCCATTTAAAGAACAACTCAACACCCCCCCTCAAGTTGGGCATACATGTTTGCCATGCCCAACTTGCCTACATTCATCTCAAATTGCACGGTAGGCAGCCCCTTTGTGAAAAGATCAGCAACCTGATCAGTAGACTTCAAGTACGGAAGGCATAACAATCCAGCATCAATCTTCTCACGGATGAAATGTCTATCTATCTCCACATGCTTCGTTCTGTCATGCATTACAGGATTGTTGGCCAAGTTTATTGCAGCTTTGTTGTCACAAAACATCTTCATCGGCATACTCACTTTGATGCCCAAGTCATTTAACAGAATTTGTAGCCATAGAATTTCAGTAACACCAATTGCAAGAGCACGATATTCAGCTTCAGCACTTGATCTTGAAACCACATTCTGCTTTTTACTTCTCCAAATAACCAAATTTCCACACAAATATATCGCATAGCCTGAAGTGGATCGTCTATCATCTACGGAACCAGCCCAGTCAGCATCAGTGTATCCTTCAATTGTAACTTCAGGATTTTTCTTAAATATAAGCCCTTTTCCTGGTGATCCTTTTATGTAGCTTAGAATTCTATTAACTGCATTAGCATGAGAGGTGGTGGGTGCATGCATGAATTGACTCACTACATTTACCGCGTAGGTAATATCTGGTCTTGTGAGAGTAAGATAAATCAACTTTCCCACCAATCTTTGATATCTTTCTTTTCCTGCATCATCAAGGGGCTCACCATCTTCTTTACCAAGTTTATGATTTGCCTCAATAGGAATACTAGTAGGTTTACATCCCAACATGCCACAATCCTTTAGCAAATCAAGAGCATATTTTCTTTGACTTAGACACATACCCCCTGGAGATCGAGCCATCTCAATACCTAGGAAATACCTTAGCATCCCCAAGTCTTTCAGTTCAAATTCAGTTGCAAGTGTTTTCTTTATCTTAAGAAGTTCTACCTCATCATCACCTGTAAGAATCATGTCATCCACATATACTAAAAGAAGACACCTTTTGTCACCCTCCCTTCTTATAAAAAGAGTGTGGTCTCCATTCACTTGGGTATATCCATTCCTAAGCATGACCACGCGTAGACGTTCGAACCAAGCTCTTGGAGATTGTTTTAGTCCATATAAAGCTCTCTTTAGTTTGCAACACTTACCATCATTCTCGAACCCAGGCGGCATTTTCATATATACTTCTTCTTTAAGATCACCGTTCAAGAAAGCATTTTTCACATCTAATTGGTGCATTTTCCATGAAAAATGAGCTGCTAGGCAAATAACAACCCTAACTGTATTCATCTTAGCCACAGGAGAAAAGGTCTCAAGGTAGTCAATCCCATATTTCTGACTGTATCCTTTTGCCACAAGACGAGCCTTGAATCGGTCAACATTCCCATCAGCATCATATTTGATTGTATACACCCATTTAGACCCAACAAGATGAGCACCCTTAGGGACATCAACAATATCCCAAGTATCATTCTTCACCAATGCTTCCATTTCTTCCCTCATTGCATTGACCCATTTCTGATCATTTCTGGCCTCATTAATATTTTTAGGGACATGATGAGCATCTAGAGAGGTAATAAAGCATCTGTATCTTGAACTCATCTTGGTGTATGCAACAAAGTCTTCCACAGGATAACGAGTAGAGGCTCGAACGGTTCGAATAGCTTTTCTCACAGCAATCGGACGGTTATCCATTAAAGGCTCAGAATTATCAACAGGAATATCGGGAGTGAGAGGAATGCTTACAGAGTCTTCGTGTCCCAAATCATTTGAGGAGATATTGAGATCATGGCTTTGTATAATTTCTTCTTCAGTATCTACTACGGGGAAATCATGGCTTTCTATGATCTCTTCTTCAGTCTCCACCACCTTATCCATTTCCTTTCGTCTGCTATAAGTTTGACCAAATCGACCTCTATCGTCATCTTCTTTTCTATCTTGCTCATTGCCATTCGTTACATGTATATTCCCATGTATATCGTCAAGAAAGTAAATCCCCTTCTCATTTTTCTCAAGATCTAGATTGACATACTCCTGTTGAGAAAAATTACTAGGAAAGTATGACTCATCTTCAAAGAAAGTAACATCTTTACTCACATGAAGACGACGTGCCACGGGATCATAACATTTGTATCCTTTTTGTGTTCCAGAATAACCAAGAAAGATGCATTTCGTAGCTCGAGGATCTAACTTTCGCACACCTGGTCCAGAGTTATGAAGAAAGCAGACACATCCAAAGACCCGAGGGTCCAAACTGAAAGGAGAGTTATTGGGATAAATAATAGAGTAGGGAGTTCTCTTTGCGATCACGCTAGAAGGTGTCCTGTTTATCAGATAAGCTGCAGTTAAGACAGCCTCTCCCCAAAATATCTTTGGTATATTTCGTTGAAGTAAGAGTGCTCTAGTTACATTCAGCAAGTGACGATTTTTTCTTTCAGCTACTCCGTTCTGTTGTGGTGTATAACTACACGAGGTTTCATGAATGATGCCCCTCTCATCAAGAAAAGTAGACAGAGATCCTTCTAAGTACTCTTTGGCATTATCTGTCCTCAGCTTCTTAATTCTAGCTCCATACTGAGTGACAACCATATTTGTGAAACTTTTGACTGCTTTAGAAACTTCACTCCTACTTTTCAAAAGGTATACGAAGGTACTTCGAGAGAAATCATCAACAAAAGTAATATAGTAGAGATGACCACCAACACTCCTTATATTTGAAGGTCCCCACACATCAGAATGAACAAGCTCAAAGGTATGAGTAGATTTACCGGTAGAGATGGGATAAGTGCTCCGAGTTTGCTTTGCAAATTGGCAGACATCACATTGCAAATCTCCTTCAGATAATCTTGAAAAAATATCTGGCATCAACTCTTGCAAAGAAGAGAAATTGATATGACCAAGACGCTCATGCCATCGTTTCACTGTCATCGAACAATCCTTCTCAAGTCGAACCTTCATTGCAGAAGTAAGAACTTGACCAACCCGAGCAGGAAGACGATATAATCCATCTTCAACTCGACCAATTCCAATCTTCTTTCCTGTCTCCAGGTCTTCTAAAATGCACGATCTTTGGTCAAAAATTAACTTACAGTTCAATTCTTTCGTGATCTTGCTAACAGATAAAAGATTTATTGGAAAATCAGGTACATGAAGAGCATCATGAAGAAGGAAACGATCCACAACCGATATGGTCCCTTTCCCAGCGACAGTAGCAGGAGATCCATCTGCGACAGTAACTTTCTCTCTTCCCGAGGATAATTTGTAATCATGAAACATTCGCGGATCACCTGTCATATGGTCCGAAGCCCCACTATCAATGATCCACTCAGTAATGTCTGGATTATTCTTATTAGTTCTCCTCGTATTAAGAGCAAAGTTGGTTTCAGTAAAATATTTAGAGCCATGATTTCCGGTTATAAATCTCGTCATCGAAAAATTCAGTTCACTAATAGCGTCCAAATAAATAAGGACTGCTGGATTCAGAAGTTCATGCTGCTCGAAATCAATCTCAAGATCTGATTTCCAACGGATTATTCAGATCTCCAAGCAAATGGATTTTCAGATCTCCAGTAATTCTGAAGAGAATAAATCTATTACAATCTGAAGCATATAACTATCAGAGATAATTTCAACGTGCTGGAATATAGAGGGCAACTTCCTCTTCTACGAATCTCAACGTGTCTCAAAATATCAGCAAAACTCAAAGAAACAGACGGGAAGTCCCCCCGATGACAACGGTGAATCCATGTCTGCAGTTTGTACCTTGTGATTATTATAAGTTCACAATTTACCTCACTGGCACATCAATCTCCGTGCAAATCAATTTCCAGGCAAGACTCAAAATGACTTTTGAGTGCACATCAGCCTGGTTGTCTACATTGTTCCAGTGGATACTGTTGATTGATTTGCAGGTCAGCTTTATCAATCAGTGTGCCATGTTGCGGAAACAAAACCTTGTACTGATAGATCTGCAGGTAATGGATGAATGGAGAGAATTAAACACTGGTTCCAGTTTCAGTTCTCGTTTTCTTTGCAAAAAATTGGCTCATCTTTTTTATTGAAATGGATAGCAATCAGATCAGGAAATGCTTCTTTTTCTGGGTACTATCAGCATTCATTGTTTACTCTCAAGGTAATCTCTCTTCTGCAACAGATACCATCCCGGCGAATGCATCCATCTCCGATGGGCAGACCTTGACCTCTGCAGGTGGGAGATTCAGACTTGGCTTCTTTAGCCCCACAAAGTCCTCCAGCAATCGATATGTTGGTATATGGTATAACTTAGCTGTCCATGAGCTTATGGTCGTATGGGTTGCCAATAGAGAGAATCCAGTGAATGACACATCTGGGGTGCTCAAGTTTGATGGTGTCACAACCAACCTCATTCTTGTCGATGGAAGGAACCAGATCCTCTGGTCAACCAACGTCAACCACAACAGAAGTACTGCCCTTGCAAATGTCTCAGCAGCAAAGCTCATGGATTCGGGTAACCTTGTCCTGTTACATGCAGATGCCACCATCATTTGGAAGAGCTTCGATCATCTCACGGACACTCTCCTACCTGGAGCTGAGATGTTTTATGATTGGAGGACAAAGAACTACAACACACTGGTATCATGGAAATCGAAATCCGATCCATCTCCTGGGAGTTATTCGTTGGGCATGTTACCCAGTGATTTTTATCAAGGATCCATTTTGGTCAATGGGTCTATACCACATTGGCGTTCCGGACCATGGATCGGCCAAAAATGTATCGGTGTACCCGGCATGCCCTCTGGATATTGGGATGGATTCATCCTCAACAGAGGTGCAAACAACCTCACATACAGGTATGTACTGTATAATGATTCGATTCTGACGAGAGTCGTTCTCGATCCAGGAGGACAGTTGTCCTACTGGTGGTGGGATGAGGTGAAGAAAGAGTTGTCCATGCTTTGGAAAAAGCCAGAGGATCAGTGTGACCTGTATGGAACTTGCGGTGATTTTGGTCTATGCAATTCTTCCAGCTCTCCAATTTGTTCTTGCATAAGAGGCTTCGAGCCTAGATCTAAAGAGAACTGGGCAAATGATAATTGGTCAGATGGGTGTGTAAGAATAAACGAATTGGCATGCAAGAAGAACCAAAGCAACAACGTAACAGGGGGTGATGGATTCTTCAAGTTGGCGAGATTAAAAATTCCAGATCTTGCATCATGGATTAATGAAAACAATGAAAGAGATTGTAGGTGGCGATGCTCTGCGAACTGCCACTGTTTGGCATATGCCTTTGTAGAGAGCAATTGCATGATATGGAAGAAGGAACTGCTGGACATGATGGTCTTTCCAGAAGGTGGAGAGGGTCTCAACATAAAAGTGAACCCCTCAGACCTGAAAAATGCGTTTGAAGACAATTCATCAGGTTTGCAAAATTTCTAATGCCTCAAAAATAGCAATATTGGACCAAGGCATGCCTAAATAAATGAAGAGTTGAAAGTTTTTTGACTGGAAGGTTTCAAACCATGCGAGATATCAAAAGTTTACGAATTTTTGGCTTCAAGTTGTCTTAAAAGAAATTCAAGAAATCTGTTTTTTTACTGGTAGAAACTAGAAACATACGAAAGCTTTTCCTCTTTACGCTTTCAGTTGCTATCAGGTTGGTTGCGTTCGATGAAATTTTGAATTACTAACCTGGAAAAACATTTTCTCGGTTGCAGGTAGCAATAGACAGAAGAAAGTTCTCGTCATGATAACTCTTGTGGTTGCTCTTGGAACGGCATGCGTCTCTTGCCTCATTTGCTTCAGAAAATATATGGGTAAGGTTTTGAACAAAGACTACTAAATTATCCACAACAAATACTTTACACCATAGTATGTCAAGTGAATATCTAAAACATCTACTGTGCAGTTACTGTTCAAATATCTGATGGCTATAGAATTAATTTAACCAGTTGCCTTACTCACATAGGATTAGAAAAGAAAAATGAACCAAACGAGTTCATTAAAACCGGCCAAGCACCAGTTCTTGGAGTGCGAGAACTTGCAGATGCTCTAGATAGTACACCAAGTGAGATCAAAGGTCTGGATTCTCTTCTGTATGACATGGGAAAAATCATAACAGCCACTGGTGATTTCAATGTAGACAACAAGCTTGGAGAGGGTGGTTTTGGTACCGTCTACAAGGTAGATCCTTTTAAACTTAAAACGGTTCTGCTTTTCTGATTTTTTTTTCATGGTGAGAATTACACAACAAATTTCTGCAGGGAGTGCTTCCAGGGGGTAAGGAAATAGCAGTGAAGAGACTTTCAGCGATGTCCAGACAAGGGCTGAAGGAATTTAAGACTGAAGTCTTGCTGATTTCCAAACTGCAGCACCGGAATCTCGTCCGGCTATTGGGCTACTGTATCAATGTTGAAGAGAAATTGCTCATCTACGAGTACTTGCCAAACAAGAGTTTAGATGCGTACCTGTTTGGTGAGATATTTTACATTAGTCTTCGAATTTAAAGAATGCTTCTGAAATACCTCCTAATCGAGATAAAATTGTTATTCATATCAAATCGCGGATATAGTCAGATGAGTGTTTCTTATCTCACAGCTTGATGAAGGGAGTTCTCTTTTGAGCACTGGTCATTCTCTTAATGTGGCCATCTTCTTGCCTCTATTTTCAATGCAAGACACTTTTACCGGTTATCGTTTGTTACCATGATAGTTGCATATTTTATATGGTTATGATGATTTAGAACATTTTTTTCAAGTTTTTTTTTTGAAAAATATGCTAACAAAGCATGAGGCAGGGGCTTTGAAGGAAAACCTTTTGGACTGGTCAAAGCGCTTTCACATCATTGAAGGAATTGCTCAAGGGTTACTTTATCTTCACAGAGATTCAAGACTCAGAATTATACACAGAGACTTGAAAGCAAGCAACATATTACTAGATGCAGATTTGAACCCCAAAATTTCAGATTTTGGTACTGCAAGAATATTTGGGGTGGATCAGATTCTAGAGACAAACACAATTGTTGGAACACAGTAAGTCTTCTCCACATATACTTCCAGTGGATGAGATAGTGATGGAATTTCCTATCATTCTTTTATATAGAGAGTGTCGTGCTTTCCTTCAGTTACTTATGCCTTTTGGTATTCAGACCATATGGGATCAGATTGGAACAACATATTGAATTTGGTTTTTTTATCAATATAATCAACTTGTTTATGGTCTGGATTGACCTGGACCCGGGGGAATTGAACATTCAGATTGCTGTATGAAGTGGAAAGTATATAAGTGGGATTAAACTTTTGCATATAAATTAGATATTTATACTTCAATTGAATGTAACAGCACCCATCTTGCAGTTATTTATTCAAAAATAAGCAAGCACTGAAATTATGCATGTTGGTTTATAGTGGGTATATGTCACCAGAGTATGCGATGCAAGGGCATTTTTCAGAGAAATCTGATGTGTATAGCCTCGGGGTACTGATTCTCGAAATCATCAGTAGTGAAAGAATCAGTTCATTTTATGATGATCTGCATTCCCTCAATCTCTTGGGTTATGTAAGTCTGTATTTCAAATACCAATACATTCAATGTTGTATCTTTATATCATGTTAAAACTAATCGAATTTATTTTGGCATGTAGTCATGGAAGTTCTGGGAAGAAGGAAATGCTTTTGAGCTTGTCGACTTGAACTTGCGCGATTCATGGCCCCAATCTAATGCAATGAAATGCATTACTGTTGCACTCCTTTGTGTGCAAGAACTTGCGGCCGACAGGCCAACCATGTCATCTGTTATCTCCATGCTTATCAGTGAAAATGCAGGTCTTCCCACACCAAAACGGCCGGCTTTCGTAGGACGAACAGATCCCTGGTGTTCGAAGTCAATGGAAGACAAGAAACAAAACTCTTCTATGTGTGGCCTTACCTTGACAGAATTAGAAAGTAGATAGATATATTAATTAGAATTTTAATGATTGTGACTTACGGCCAGAATAATGTTTGTTTTAAGTGTTTCCATTCATAAGCTTCTTATGTGAACTAATATTGCAATCGAGGTAAACATTAAAATCAAATACCTGCTTCTATGATATATTTGACAAGCCCAAAAAGTGAAGCATGATTCTATCTTTTCATAGAGAGTTTACCATTGAATATTTTTAACATGGTTCATTCCCCTTTGTAAGAATTGTTCAAGGGAAAAATAGTGAGATCTGGTGGTGTATATGTAAGTCCAGATGCTTCCAAACTGTTGAGATGTGCCGTAAAGACTCAACCATCGGGGTCAATTTCAAGACAAGATAAAATTCCAAAAAAGGATAACATGTTTTGACTTCAAAACGTGCCTTGCTAAGCGAATGTTAAAACTGGTTGCTAAGCCAATGAAGGAGACCTATGCAGCTGTTATGTGGTTGAAGCTTGAGAGTATGTACATGACGCAGATCTTCACCAATCGTCTAGATCTCAAGCAATGCCTCTTTATGCTTCGTATGACCGAAGGTACATCAATAAAATCTGATATAGACGTCTTCAGTTTCATCATCTCTATGTTAGAAAATATGAAAGGTTGTATTGAAGACGAAGATTAGATGTTGATATTGTGTTTATTTTTGCCATCGTATAAGCACTTAAGAGAGATCCTACTGGAAGTATGCAATCATGATGGATGATGTAAAATTATCCGTTCTCTCGAATGACTCAATGGACAGTGATAATAAACGATTTGTCAACCAACAAGAAGGATGAGATGCTCCATACAAGGGTGAAATACATCGGATGAAAGAAGTCTCAGAAGTCGCAGGATGAGAAGAAAAAATGCAAATCAAGTTCTATTGAGTAACGAAAAAGTGCATATAGAGAAGGAATCATGGAAACTCTATCACAAGGACAAAGACCATAATCAATCTGGTAAAGAAGGTTATGCACCATAAGCAAGTTATCTGAAAATAGAATGCAATGACCAGTACACCACATAAATCGAAGAGCGTGTGGATCCTCGATTACGGATGCTACTGACATGTTACACCCAATTGCCAAAGGTATGAATTTAGGGTCTTTTTTCCTACAACAGTTAAAGTAATCCTCGAGATAGTGATACAAATGCTTGAACGCATTCATAATTGCATAAAATTTTACCCAAATAAGATATGATGTTTGTGTCTAGTTTAGATAAATTGGTGATGGCTCGTTCATTTTTCTACTACTTTATGTCGATGACATGTTGATAGCATACAGAAATAAATCTGAAGTGAACAAGTTGGTCGTCCTATTTTGTGGAAAATTCAAGATGAAAGATCTCGGTGTAGCTAAGAAGATACTTGGCATAGAGATATACAAAGATCATAAGGTTACAAAGTTGTGTTTGAGTTAAAATAGCTACCTATAAAAAATTTTGGAGCATTCTGGCACGACAGATGCCGAACTTGATAAAATTCCATATGCCTCTTATTTTAAGATATCCACACAGATGTCTTAAACTGTTGTTGTTGGGAATATCGTGTATGTTATGATATGCACTCACCCAGACATCGCCCAAGCAGTCATTATTGATTGTCAATCCATGTCAAATCTAGGAAAACACCATTGGCTTTTTTCGAAGTGACTAATGCTACATCCGAATAATAATGATAATAGCAGCTCGGACTGAGCTCGAAATGCTCAATTCTCTTCACGCATGAAAAGCTGTTAAACGCCCTAACTAATTCGTATGAATTGTTAATGTGGTGTTTCATTGCAGGTAGGCAAATTGTGATTTCTCAAAAAGACCACTTAAATTAATTTCTATCAATTTTAATGAAAAGGGATCAAATTTATTTTTTTACTTGGGCAAACCTAAGGTCGAACACATGGAGACAACTTTCTCCTTAGGTCAATTTTTAGATCTTTTAGCTACTAGGTTTTTAAGGGGGTATTTTTTGGTATTTTTGTATGTTAATTAGATGAGATGCAATTTAAGACCACGTGTAGGGGATATTCCATAGTTTTTTAGTCAAATTGAATTTACAAATCCTAAAACTTGGCCAGAAGGTGAATGCATGCAAATTTAAGCTGCTATATTTTTGCAGATTTTTCTGATGAAAAATGAATATACTGTAAAATAAACGATGTAAGATTGGTGATTATGAATAAGTGAACTTTAATAAATATCAAATGCAAATATTTTCCAAAGATCAATTCATCCTGGATATCTCTATATAATAGGAATCTAGAACTCTGATTTCCTAAAAATACTCATTAGTTGATTAAATAAAATTCAATTACGAAAATCACTATACTAATTATTTCAAAAAAAAACAATATGTGCAAATGATGTGATTTTAGAGCATATTAAAGAACTCAATTAGATGTACCTAATATTATTTTGTAGGAATTTTCAGATTAGCAATTGATTTATTACTAATTACTCAAGCATAGATGGGTAAAATATTGATGTTTGCACCAAAATGATTCTAACAAATCAATCTCTGATCAGAAAAATACAAATAAATATCCACAATAAATATAATCAACTAAGCTAAATGATGCAATTTTAGATTTGAAATGTGATGATAAATGATGTTAAAATACAAATGTAGGGTTCTAGATGCAAATTATAAAATTAAAACAAATAAATTAAATGTGCCTATGGCACTTCTTGCAATTACCAAGACAGATAGGAGCTCATGCAACCGTCAACCGGCAAAATGCAGCCCTGCAATGGCGGTGTTTGCCTGGCTGTTGCGAAGAGGTGATTCTCAAAGAGGAGGAGATGATAGCGTGGGGCTGCTCGTAGTCGGATCTTGGATGAGATGTGAAGCTCTCTTGTAGTTGGTCTGCACAATCTAGCTGTGCATTGGAGGTGTTGATCGTAGGAGTTCTTGATGCGATTGGATCTTGCAGCAATAGAGGTCGACAGGAAGGGGCTGGTTTGCTGCTCGAGAGGATTCGACTCCTCTCTTCTCGTATCGGATGCGTGATTCTGGGTGGTTTGACTTTGAAGCTCGGTGGGAAAGATCGCCGATGAGAGGGCACATGTTGATACACAACCACGACAAGGGGCAAGTCCCATCTCGTTGATGTTGTTGTTGCTCAGATGGTGTCTCCGACGGTCGACACACGATCGAGCACAAGGGTGTTGCTCCGGGTCTGGCTCATGAAGATGTAGTCGGGGAAGATGACCTGCAAGAAGGTTTGGTTTGCTCGACTCTGGAGCTCGGCTCATGGTTACACGAAATTGGAGGAAGAGGGTATGATGCGCACCTGTTTGAAGTATGGAGGAGAAGGATCGTGGCTCTGGTCTGTACGAGACCAGAGATGCTAAGCTTGTACAGATCGTAAGAATTTTATGGGGAATATGAGGTGCTTGTGACTCGATCGTGGCGGTCGGTGGTTGATTTCGAGATGCTCGAGGACGATGATGTGGATCTAGAATGGGGAGATGCTGAGGCGAACTACACCATTTCGGAGGCTCTGTAGATGAAGATGAAAGGTCGATGCTCTGATCAGTGAGGGAGAAGGGGTTCTCCTCGTTGATTAATCTCCTGTAGTAAATGCACTGGGCTCTATGGATGTTTATTCAAAAAAAGACGAATCCCCAAGTGGTACGAATGATGCTCGGTGACTGGGTCACAGACGAGACGTGAATGGTGCTCCGGTGTGGAGGAAAGATCTCGGAGCTGAGCTCCGTCAAATGTGTTGAACGGAGATGTTGGGGGTTAGGAAGGTAGAAAATAAACAGCGAGGTTGAACGAGATGATGATGATGGTAGCTCGATTGCAGTGGTTTCTGATTGGAATAATTACACCCATAACCTTGAATAATTTCGCAATAACATTTATAACTCTACATAATCGCGAATTACGTTCAGGACCCTGAATAAGTGTGCCGTCTTACACCTATAATCTTCTGTTACTCTACTACGTTAACTCAACCAGATGATTGAGTTAATCTAACCATCAAACGATCTAACGGCTGAAATTTAATCTAAAAAAAAAAATAAATATCCTGTCTTTTTCTGGAGTCAAGAGCCTGTATCCGTTATCGCAGCTTGGCGATGGTGGAGGGATGCGGCGGGCGGGTGCAGAGGAGGGAAGCCGCATGACTGGGTGGGCGTTGCAGGTATGTCGACCGGGGGGGCACGTTGGTCGCAGGGGAGCAGTTCGGTTGGCGCTGGGTCGGTTGCATGGGTCAGGGTGCGGCGGTCGGTCACGATCGCGGGAGCGACGATGGGTCAATCGCAGGGACCGGGGGGTGGGTTGGCGCTGGGTCGGTTGCAGGGGCCGGGGTGCGGCGGTTGGTCGCGAGCGGGGGAGTGGCGCAGGATCCATCGCAGGGACCCGGGGGGGACGTCCGGTCGCGAGCAGGGGGGGTGGCATTGAGTTGATCGCGGGGGGGGGGGGGGGGGGGGGTTGCAGGGGGGGTGTCGGTCGGGGTAGCGCTGGTTCGATTACAGGAGTTTGGGTGGGCGGTTGGTCGCGAGGGGGGTGGGGGGGTCGCGAGCGGGCGGGCAGGTGGCGCTGGGCCGATCGCGGGGGAGGGAGGCACTAGGTTGGTCAGTCGCAGGTGGGTCGATTGCAGGGGCTTGGGTGGGACTTGCGGGGCGGCGAGCTTCTGGTCGGTCGCAGGGGGCGGAGGGATGCAGGTGCAGGTCCGTTACCGGAGGATCGGACGGTGGCCTTCCAGCATGGAGCGAGGAGGGTGGGGTTCGAAGGGGATGGAGCTCGCCGGTGCAGGGGAGCGGATTTGCTCAAAGATCGAAGGGATGAGCTCGGCGGCGGAGCACTAGACCCATGGTGGGTGAGATAGGAGTTTTGATGGCATATTTTCCAAATAAGAATGGATATTAGGGGTATTTTGGTAATTTTTAATGGAATCCGTCGAACTTAACGGGCATCTTAAACGGAACATGACATAGGGTTATATCATGTAAGAGTTAACCATTACTAAGGGTTTCTCATGTAATTCGCAATTATGCAGGATTATGAATGTTATTGCGAAATTACTCAGGGTTATGGGTGTAATTATCCCTTTATGATTTAGATCACCTACAAAAAGGGACATACTAAGATGCATTAAGAGAGGCCCACGGGTAGGGATGGAGATTGGGCTGGGCCGGCCCGACCCAGCCCGTAGCCCAGCCCAAAAAACTCGGCCCGACCCGAGCCCAATAGAGCAATGGGCCGGGCTTGGGCCACAAATCTCGACCCGAAATCAATTTGGGCCGGGCTTGGCTCGGCCCAGCCCGGTATGGCCCGAGGCCCGGCTCGTTCAAGGGCCCGAGCGTTGGCCCGATATTTGGCCCGGCGTAGGCCCATGTACTAGCCCGAAGATCCGACCCGGGGTTCCAGCCCTTTTGGCTTTTGCCCTAACCCGTACGCGCACCCAGTACGCTCCTCCTCTCATCCCTTTCGCAAGTCGCGAGTCACGACCCGCCGCCCCCTCCCTAACATCACAAGTCGCGAGTCTCGCGACCCGCCGCCCCCTCCCTGATCGTCACCCTACCAGAACAACCCTACCTGATCGTCACCCCGCCGTGCCTCCTTCGTTCTCCCGAAGATCAACCAACCTAACATTCGCCGGTTCGCCCACAACGCCTTCCATCCTCCGCCCCCCTCGGGCCCCTCCTCAGCTTCCTGAACCTCCCACCTCTTGCGCCTGCCCGACGAGCCCGCAAGGCCGCAAAAACCCCTTCAAGTTTCAACCTTCAACAACTGCAGCGACGGAGGTATATGAATATGATTTCCTCATATTATTTTGAACTTATGATATGTGTTATGCATCCAAAGATTGAAAGAATGAACATATGTAGACGTAAAAAAATTCCAAGAACTTGTGATAGAAATATTAATGATTACTTGTTCCGTCAACTGCATTAGATGAACATGTAAAGTATCATTTTTCCGTCACTGCAGTGATCTTTAGAATGTGATTTGTTCAGTACAATTACATTGCATATTTGTTGTATGCAGTTTTCTTTAAAATACATATTCTTGCTATTTGGCTCTATTTTTGAAAACTAAAATCTTTGAAATGCAACTCTCGCAGGTAGGGATGGGCGTGCATAATCTCCGTGATTTCTTTTAACTCATTCTCTTCCTACAACCCATACATGTCAGTTTCTTCTTATTGCCACTTTTTTTCTGTCAAGATCTGTCAAGAGATATTTAAAATTCTAACTAGACGTGGTGAATATATCATCATAGAGAAGTTTGACTTTGATTGCACTTATAGAGATTTAGCGAACTATGAAAAGCTATCTAACTGTACACATGTCGAGGGTTGGGCCAGCCCGGCCCAAGCCCGGCCCAAAGGAAATGGGCCGGGCCCGGGCTTGGGCCGAACAATTTGAGGATTTGCGAGCCTAAGCCCAGCCCAAAGCCCGAAATATTTAGATGGGCTTGGGCCCTTCAGGGCCCAGCCCAGCCCGACCCATGCCCATCCCTACCCACAGGTTCCTTATATAGGAGAAGAACCATTGGGTAAATTACAGAAAGATGAAACGAAAAATAGGAAATTACAAAGAGGATAATATTAAAAATAGTAACTATCTCAACACTCCCCATCATGTCGGAGCGTAGATATCAATAAGACTCAGCTTGGAACAACATCTCTGATAAGGTCCTCTCGTAAAAGTTTTTGTAAGTATATCCGTTGTCTGGTCTCCAGAGCTGACATGCGTAGTAGTGATAATACCCTTCTGTATCATGTCATGAGTGTAGTGACAATCCACCTCTATGTGCTTCATCCTTTCGTTAAGGCTGGGTTATTTGCAATGAAGAGAGTAGCTTGATTATCCTTTCAGGTCAGTAAAGATGGATCTGACCCACATCATCTCTGTACTAGCTTGTTCCATGGCCCTGTATTCCGATTCAACACTTGATCTAGCAACCACAGTCTGCTTCTTACTTTTTCATGAAACAAGAGAATTCCCTATGAACACAACAAATCCAAACGTAGAGTTTCTATCCTTTGGGCACCCAGCATAATCTGCATCTGCGCATGATGTTACTGAGAGAGATATACCTCTGCTGAAAAGAAGTCTAGTACCGAGTGAAGTCTTCAAGTATCTCAAAATCATATGGACTGCATCCATATGTGCCTGTCTGGGCTATTCCATAAACTGACTCACTTTGCTCACAGCAAATGCTATGTCGGGCCTGATAATAATTACATATAGTAGCTTGCCAACAAGCTCTCTATATCTTCTCTTGTCCACCTCCTCAGTATCATCATCGTAGAACTTCATGCTTGGGTCAAGCGGAGTAGTGGCAGGTCTGCAATCTGCCATGCCTGTCTCTGAAAGAAGATCTATAACATATTTTCTCTGGGTCATTACAAGACCCCGTTGATTTCTGGCAAACTCTATTCTGAGGAAGTAACGTAAATGTCCAAGGTCCTTGGTCCCAAGCTGCTGACTTAGGAAGTCCTTGGCACTCTGAATACCCTGCTCGTCATCCCCTGTAATAATAATGTCATCAAGATAAACAAGAATGACTGTAATACCTCTCTGGATCTTCTGTATGAACAAGGAGTGATCAGTAGTTGATCTCACAAACCCCTGCTGCTCTATCAAGTCCAAGAGCTTTTGGAACCATGCTCTCAGACTCTTCTTTAGGCCATAGATAGCCTTGTGTAACATGCAAACCTTCTGACACCCCCCTCAGCAGAAAACCCAGGTGGCTGCTGCATGTAGACCTCCTCATGTAGGTCACCATAGAGAAATGCATTCTTCACATCAAGCTGATAAAGAGGCCAATCTTGTGTCACAACAACAGCCATGATAATGCGTAGAGTAGAATATCTGGTAACTGGGGAGAAAGTATCGTGATAGTCCATCCCATATGTCTGGGTAAATCCTCGTGCTACAAGTCTCGCCTTATAGCGATCCACATTGCCATCCGCAGGGTGTTTCACATTAAACACCCATTTGCATCCCACGACTGATGTATCAATAGGAGCAGAAACAAGACTCCATGTACCACATGACTGTAGCGCAACCATCTCCTCCTCCATGGCTAACCTCCACTGACTATCTTTGAGAGCGTCCTGATACATCTTTGGTATCTGCACGACTGATAGTGCTAATGTAAATATCTTGAAATCCTCTGACAACCTGCTCAAAGAAATTTGGGCTGCAAGAGGGTAAGTAGCACACACCCGTTTCTGCTTTCGCAGAGCAATTGGTATGTCAAGATCATCTGCCAAGTCCTGGGCATGTATATTTCACTCTTGAGAGGGTACCTACTCCTCCTGTTGTACAGTTAATTCAGTAGTGCCATCAGTAATATGCTCATTACATACCTGAGGCGTGCTGGATGATGGGCAAGGCTTGTGAGCATGACGGGATAGAGCGAGATCTGCAAGGAACAACACGAGGTAAGAACTGAACCAACGGAAGTGGTGGAGGAGGTGGTGGAGGTGGTGGAGGAGGAGTAGGTGAAGGTGAGGAACCAACTATAGGAGGTGGTGGCATGTATATCTCATCAATAGAGTCATATGGAGTAAGTCTGTTACCTCTAGGAGAAAAATACATGACCGACTCAAAGAAAGTAATGTCAGCACTAACAACATATTTCTGTCTTAGTGGATCAAAGCAACGATACCCCTTTTGGGTACGAGAGTAGCCGAAAAACACACATTTGACAGCTCTAGGAGAGAGCTTGTCACTCCCTGGAGAGACATCATGAACAAAAGAAACAGATCCAAACACACGAGGTGTAAGAGAGAAGAGATTCTTCTCGAGAAACGCAATCGAGTAAGGAATCTTCTCTCCTAACATGGACGAGGGCATATGGTTTACCAGATAGCAAGCAATAAGGACAACATCACCCTAGTAAGAATGAGGAGCACGACTCTGTACCAACAATGTTTTGGTCACATCAAGTAAGTGACGGTGTTTGCTCTCGGTAACATAGTTCTGCTGGGAAGTGTAGACACATGAGGACTGATGAATAATGCTATGGGATCTAAGGAACTCAGAAAGATGTAAGGAGCAAAATTCCAAGGCATTGTCAGAACGAATATACTTGACATTGGCAGAAAAATAATTTTTATTTTATTAATAAAATACTTGATAGTGGATCCAGCCTCAGACTTGTTCTTCAATAAGAAGACCCGGGAAAGTCTGTAAAAATCATCGATCGTTACAAGATAAAAACGGTGTCCTTGGAGATCATGAACACGACTAGGACCCAAAATATCTAAATGAAGGAGCTCAAATAGCTGAGAACTGATCCGACTCTGAGGGGATGGAAAAGATGAACGGTGATGCTTCCCAAGTTGACATGCTTCACACTGAAAGGAGGATCTCGTAGAAATCTAAGGGAGAACATGACATAAATTCTGCAGAGGAAGATGCCCAAGCCTAAGGTGCCACAAATAAGGATAGACAGGTCCAATAGGTATAATAGAAACACTAGCATGAGGAGGTTGGACCAGTCTGTAGAGTCCCCGCTGCTCACAACCACTTCCAATCATCCTGCCCGTGAGTATGTCCTGAAACACAAGAGATGGAGGGTCAAAGATGGCATGATAATGCTGATCCTTAGTGATCTGACTAATAGAAAGTAAATTCATCTGAAAGGCAGGAGCATATAAAACATTCTTCAGGCACATGGACAGTGTCAACTGCACCTTCCCCTGTCATGTAACGGGTAAGTGGTTGCCATTAGCAATGACGACCCATTTGCCAGGTGGTATATCCCTATATGACTTTAGTTGTGTTTTGTCTCCACATAAGTGGTGAGAAGCACCCGAGTCCACAATCCATTCTGTCATGTCTGCATTCGTACTACCAGTAAAGGCATAGGTGATACCTGAGGAACCCGAACTCTGGCTGCTGCAGCAGTATCTATGGTGGTGTCAGCAGTAGGAGTCATGATCTCTCGAATACGACAGACAATATCATCCAGACGAGGATCAGCCTGGGGAGATGAAGTCTCTGAAGACACAACCTGCTATGCTGCTCGACCAGAAACATGATATCCATGCTTCTGATAGCATGTATCCTCTGTATGTCCAGGCTTGTGGCAGTAGGTGCAGGGACAACGTTGGCATACACCGCCTCTTCCTCGAGGTGTCGACCTCTGGACTAGATCGCCCCACCTCGACCACGAGAAGCGGCCATCGCTGAGGAGTGCGAAGACGTGGTTGTCGAAGGGATGATGAGTCGGCTGAGATGGCTATAGGCCTCCTCTATGGTTGCTCCAGTAAGAAGATGAGTACGTGCAACATCATATTCAGCATCAATTCCATCCATGAAAACTCAACCATCGTGGAGTTCCTATTTGTCTTCTGTTGTTCAATAGACATTGTAATGGGCATGTAGCTATGAAACATTTCAAACATGCCATGCAACGAAGAGTAGTAAACATGTAAGGGGCGGCCATTCTGCTTGGTGTTGTAGATATCAAACTGTAGTTGAAGGATCTTGGCCTCATTCTTCGCTTGGGCATAGGTGGATGCCAAAGTGTCCCACATTGCCTTCGCAGTTGGCTGAGTTAGAATATCATTGTCTATCTCTGTAGTAAGAGTCCCACAAAGCCAAACACGTGCGTTTGCATCATTTTGCTTCCAAGAAGCAATTGTCCCGGTCTTGTCCGCTGGCTCTAGATCTGTCAGGATGTGTTCCTTGTTGTTGCACTGCATAGTGGTGAGAAATTGCATGGACCACAACTCATAGTTGGTCCCATCCATCTTAGCGATGGGAGCCGGGCCCTTGAAGACTCCGCACGAGAAGATGTCACCCTTGTTGTCTGACATATTGCAAGATAGCTAAATAACAGAATTCAACTGGGAAGTAGACTGATATAAACGAATCTACAGACTCATACAAAGGATTTGTTACACGTGTATACTCATACAACCATCCTTTCTAATCCTCTTTGGTTGACAAAACTCCATATCTCTGATGGAATTCAAATCACATACCTATCCGCTGATAGGATCAGGGTCAGGGCAGGGGACATCCCGATTGCACGGCGTGCAGGGACTCAAGAAACTGGATGCGCAAGGGCCCGACTGGGCAGAAGGCGCTTACAGGCACGGCTGGGCACATGGGCGCAAGGGCACAGACCGTTCGCGGGTGTTGCTGAGCACAGGGGCGCACGCACAAGGGCGTTGGGCATGCTCAAGGGTGCAGGGGGTACGGGACAGGATCCGTGAGTCATGACAGCACGGTGGGGGCACGGTGGGCGCAAGGGCTCACGCGCAAGGGCGCAAGGCCTGGGGCACGGGACAGGAGCCGCAAGGCGTGGAGGCACAACGCCTGACATGCACGCTGCACGGGCGTGGGGGCGGACAGGGTGGGTGCAGGGGCCTGAGGGCAGCGGGGTGGGCGCGGGGGCCTAGGGATGGCGGGGTGGGCACGGGGGTGGCGGAGGGGGGGGGAGGTGTCAAGTAGGGTAGGGATAGGGATGGATACGGTAACTCCGATCTAGGATCGTAGATCCAATACCATATTAAAGGGACATACTGAGATGCATTATGAGAGGCCCATGGGTTCCCTTATATATGAGAAGTACCATTGAGCAAATTACAGAAAGATGAAATAAAAATAGGAAATTATAAAGAGGATAATACTAAAAATAGGAACTATCTCAACAAAGGAAAAGAAAGGTTGACGACAGTAGCAGAGAAAATGGCTTGGAGAAGAATAAAACAAAGGGAAGAGAGGAATCAGAGATGTTTACTGGAAGGGGCTCTTCACTTGAGGTTTGGAGTGTCGAATGCCCTCTGATTCTCGTCTCTAGAGACCGACGAAGAGAAGGCATCGAAGCTCTGTGAGCAACACCAGAGTATCGCTGCTACAAAGTTCAAGATCAGACCTTGGATCTCACAAAAGGATCAACCCTCACTTGTCATTGCATCGGAGACTTCGGGTAGTTGTCACCGACCGAAGCATTCTTGGGAACATGAAGTTACACATGGGTTTCTCTCAAGGATGGCGGATCCTTTGCGATGGTGGATCTTGTGGGGTTCTGAGGAGTCACCTTTAGGGTTTTCGAAGAAGGTGGGGGATGGAGGAGAGAGAGAGTCATATGGTTGAAGGGGCTCAGTTAGCGGAGAATGAGGCGAGTGGAAGAGCATCATCAAGAGACTCAGCTATGGGAGGAGGAAGGGTAGAAATACCGTGAGGATGAAGTCGACCAAGAAATTGAGGAAAATTCGTTTGGAGGGTTTTTTGAAAAGTTATTCCACATGACCTTAGTGCGAATATGTATTTTGTTAAATATATTAAGGAAATCGTGACTTAAGATCAAGGCTTCGTTTGTAAGGGAACCATAGTTTGAAGTTATGGCTCCCACTCAAGGAGGCCGTGACCTCAAGTCATGGTTGGGGCTTGAATATAGCCTCAGCCACGATCCTCCCCCTCCACCCACATGAACATAATCACACCAGCCGTGCGCCCCCTCCCCATCAGCTCCTTTGCCTCCTCAGAGCTGGTGGCCAAAACCTCGGCCTCCATCACTCTGACCATCTCCTCCATCGTCATCCTTTCCTACGGTTGAAATCTCGGCCTCCGTCATTCTGACCATCTCCTCCATTGTGAATATACCCTAATCACATATGTTTACAACAGTATTTTTTTCATTTATGTTTTGTATATGTCACATGGTAGTGTCTGTTATTATGTGTAATGTCAAATGTTCTCCTTTTTTGAAGAGAGTCAAAGATATGGAACTAATGTGCTTGTGCCATGTTGGTGGAAAGATAGTAAAGGATGGCAAAGAAATCATATACAAGGGAGGTCGGGTGAAACCTATAAGAATAGGGATGGGTTTGACCTTTAATGGATTGGTCGAGTTGATTGCATCCTCATTTCGTGTCGACATAACCAATGGTACATAACTTCATGTATTTCACATGATGTTGGAGAACAATGACATATTTTTGGTTGATGTCGAGTATGATGGTCACGTTGATGATATTTTGAAGTATGTTGAGATGATGGAAGGCTCATACTGATCAATTTTGTTTACTGACCTCATATGCACACGAGATCGTACGTTGATACTTCAATATGTGGCTACGGTTCCAAGAAGGCATTCTGTATCCCATACACCTAGTGTGAGACGCCCCACTTCTGTCAGGGCCCAACTTCTTCATGTATCTACAACTCATATGGAGATGATTACATCAGCATATTTGCCCCAATCTTTGGGACCCTACCCGAATGACCCATCTCCACTATAGGGGAGGACCACAATCCCGGAATTGATCATATGATAAAGGATACCTTGTAGAACACTGATGTTGAAATGGAAAATGATGATGGTGAATTGCCGAAAGATGAGAACCAAACATCACATGTTGAGTCTGACATTCCTTTCTATAATGCACGCAGCGGTGATGGTTACATTCGAAATAGTGATGGCGTGATGGGTATTTATGATGGAATGACTATTTCAAAGGAGTTAAGGAATGGGATAACCTTCAGGTCAAAAGAAAACTTGATTTATTCAGTTAAATTGTTTCACATTAACCACCACTACAATTTTGAGGTCCATGAATCAAATCGTCATGGATGGGTTATTTATTGTAGCAAGAAGGATGCTTGTGGCGGTTGCGTGTACATCGCCGCCCACTTGATGGCCTCTTTGTGATATCCAAATTGAATGCACCACATACTTGCTTGCATCATGTAGCAAACCAAGATCATCATCAGCTTGATTACAACTTCATGGTACATAAATTTCTAAACTAAATCAAGATCTCAACAGCTGTGAAGATTTCATACTTGCAACAATCTATTTTTTATGAGTACGGGTACATGGTGAGTCGTAGGAGGATATGGTATGTTAGGAGAAAGGGAATAGAAATAGCATACAGTGATTAGGTTGAACAATACAACAAATTACCGTATCTCTTTCGTGCATTGGAGACATCAATCCCAATATCGTGACCGATCTCCATGGGGTTCCTGTTGGTGGGTACAAGAAGATTTTCACGTGGGTATTCTGAGAATTTTTTCCATATATCAATTCGTGGAGACACTGTGGGCTCGTTATTAGCGTCCATGTGTATGGTAGGTACAAGTAGAAGGCGCTCATCACATCCGGCGTCGATGCAGCAAACCACATCCTGCCTCTTGCATTTGCCTTCGTAAATGGGAAGGATGAAGATAGTTGGACTTGGTTTTAAGAGAGAATTCATATTCATATTTTTTAGGATAGTATTGCTCTAGTTTGTGTCATATCAGACCACACACCTGAAATTCATTCTGCTATATGTCGCCCAGAAGTCCAGTTCAACCGCCTTATGTGCATTGGTGTTTTTGTCTATGTCAAGTTGTTGGTAACTTCAATGATGTTATGAAAAATCAGGCATTAAAGAGCCTGGTATTGAGGGCTAGAAAGGCTTATTCACAGAGAAAGTAGACTGCTTACATGGGCAAGATGAAGGAGATGTGTGAGAATGCATTTTAATGGTCTGATACACACAATTGCCCAAAGATCAATGGACTATGGATTTTAATGATAGTGTAACAGATGACTACGTGAGTTGGTATAACCGTATCACCCGATGGTTTATTAGTAAACACGTGTGAATAATGGACTTTGTTGTATGTAACAATTATAATATCCTTGCATTTTATCTAGAATATGACTCAAGTCTTTCTCCTTTTTAGGTATCAAGGTTTTGGAAGATCCATCTGACGAGGGATTACCCAGATCGTGTGACCTTTTTGGAGGTTGATTTTAGCATCGACTAGTGGAAGCCGTAGAGAGACAGTTTAGAGATGGCTGATGAATCCATGATTCATTAACTTTTCTGTCGCATTTTGTCTTAAAACCCTTAACAAATGCATGTAAATATCCATTAGTTCTCATCTTTTAACAAATCATCATTCATGTATAAATATTCATTTTTAACCACTAAAATCATGTAAATAAATAAAGAACAAGAAAAGAAAGAAAAGACAGATTGAATATATGTAAATATATACAATATGACTTAAAATATAAATATAACTGTAAGGTATATTTATTACCCAATCCCCGAGACCAAGTCAGTATGGATTGGTCGACAAACCGAAAAGTAGGGGGAGATAAGGAAAGAAAACCAGAAAAAAATAAATTAACACACACACACATACACCTTCTACTATTTATCAATAAATACAAAATTTCAAAGATTTTTAATTAATCCATATGAAATATTTTTCACCAAACTCTTCTCCTAATTATTTCTAAAAATGTATATAAAAATATAAAAATAAGTTAAAAATATTACCCTGTATATATACCAAGAAACTTAGCCCGTAAATTGTCAAAATCTCAACTTCCGAACATCATAACTTCCTCATACGAACTCCAATTTCACTCTACTCTCCTTTAAATTTCATAAAATAATATTCTCTAATTAATAAAGGTGGTTTCATCGAATTCGGAGTCCGTTTGCAAAAAGTCGGTTTTGGGACCAAAAGACAACGGGGTTTCTGGGCTATTTATTTTATATAACAAACCTTATTTATAGTTTTCTCAATTTTATAATTTTTAAATTACTTCATGATCTTGTATTTTCACCCTAAATTATTTCATAATTTTTGGAGCGTATTTATTATTTTAATAAAATCAAAAACCCTAAAATATAGGTATAAATGAACTAGATAACTTATACCTCTATTTATTAAAATATGTAAATTAATTTATAAAAATCTACAAAAATTCTCATAAGTCTTATTTATTATTCTAATCATTAAGAAAATATAAAAATAATATTTATTTGTTTATTTATAAAATTAAAAATCTAAAATCTATTTATAAATACATATTTATCAATATAATATTTATATTTTGAATAATAGTTATTATTTATAAAAAGTATTTATTTCATAAATTAGATAATTAATTTTTCTACATTTATTGTATTTATACCTAATTAAAATAACTCTATTTACTATTTATTATCTATTTTACAAGTAATTAACAAGATCTGGGCCAACCAGGTGCTGACACTTGTCAACACCTGGCTTTTCTTCTCCAAGAATCAGTTGGCCAGGCCTGCTCTGACCGGCCATCTTCCTCCATTTATCCAGCTCACCTCCTAACCTCTCCAGCCGATCTAAACCTTCGATCTCCTTCTCCTAACTACCACCTCCATCGCCAGCCCTTAGATCTATACTAGGAACCCACGAACCCCATCTATTTAGACCCCTAAAGTCGCCATTAACAACCTGAACTCTCCTAACCAACTGAGCTCCAACTCCAGTTTACCCGATTTCCCATTTTCCTCGCCTTGCTCCGCTTCGCTCCGGTGGTGACAGCACCTACAAGCAGGCTCGCGTGGAGGAGGAGACATCGGAGGAGGTTCCAAGGAGGTCCGCCGCCTTGCATCGCCACCACACGCGCGTCACGCTCCGGCCAAAGGTCGACCGTCGAGCATTTTTGTCCAGGTAATACACCTTGACTCCCCAGACCTTATCCCTTCACTTCTTTAAATTTTCGCCTCGATATTCGTGCGTCGATTAGCGACGCTAATCCTGTCATTAGGTAGCTTGATCATCTAGATTAGACGCCCATTCGATTTCATCTTCAAAGCATTTCAAATCGTATTCGAATCACGCTTCTATTTCGTCACCATTTTCAAATCATTTCTAATAAATCTGGAAACCACATTTTCTTCATATTTTGAGCTTGCGATTTCATAACATCTAAGCCGATTCTTCTTGAATCGAGCACATCAATCTTTCATCTGCAGGCCCACCCTTCAATTTGGAGCCAAACGCCACACATTTGGAAGCCTCGATCATCAAGAGATTCAACCTCAAAGAAGGGTCGCCAGAACTGAAACATCCTCCAAGTGAACGAGACCATCATCTTCCAAACGCCTTTGCTGTCGCCTCGAGCTGCCTCCGCTAGCCCCCTACCGCGGGCGAGCTCAAGGGGTGGAGGAGCCACCCCTCTGGCCCCGCCGGAGTGCCAATGACATCACCGATTGGTCGGAAGAATTCGAAGAAGAAACGCTCGTCGCCAGACTTCTAACGAACTCAAGAACAACTCAAGATCCGGCGAGCTACAGTTTCGCGACACTTGGCAAGAGCATACGCGTCGGATCGCGCCAACTTCTAATCTTGGCCCTTCATTCTGAACCGGCAGGAAAATTGCATCATAAGACCAGAGAACTTCCAGATTTTTAATCCCGCTCCTCAGGTTTCCGGATATTACATTTAGGTCCCTCTACAGGGACCTAAATGTAATACATTTGTATTTTGTTTACAATTCAGTCCCTGCGAGGACCTTTTTGCAAAACATTTTAATTAGTTTTTTACGCTTATGCCCCTGGGCTGTAGGGGTTGGTTTGACCTCGTTTGACCTCTGTTTTTGACGATTTCTTTAGGGTAGTTATGCAACTACCCCATCTACCTAGTATTAAATTTTCGAGAGTTTTTCTCGTGTTTTTGTCGAGTTTTGGTTCTTCGACTTTTGCATTCGTTTTGTTTTGGTTTCTTGTGTTGTTCGAGCTCGCTGCTCGACCCGCTTCACCCTACTATAGTTTACCATCTACATATTATTCACCTATTAAATAATAAATAAATATTTTTGAAAAATATCCCTTTTTGAAAATTAAATAAACATCGGAAAAGAATAAAAATTAAAAAGAATAAAAATAAAAATCAATAAAAAAGAGTTTCTTCCCTAGATAAATTTTAGAAGAGATAAAAATAAAATCGCAAAAACTAAAATTGAAAAAATCAAAATATTCTATTCTGCCTCCTTGAGTTTGACCCAGACACACTTACCTGGTTAAAAATTTAGTTTAGGTTTTTGACCAGAAAACCGAATTTGTTTGATACGAGTTGAGATCGTATTTGTTTCGCGGCTTTTTCTACATCGACCACATTTTCTCTAAAAAAGCCGCGAAACCGATTTTCAGCTTTATCAAAATGGCGCAGTTGCCGGGGAGGCGTTAGAACTTTTTGATTTTTTTTCTCTTTATGGTTTTTTTCTCTTCTTTCTGTTTCGCTTTTCATACGGTTTTTCGTACGGCTTTTTCTTCGTGTTTTGTTTTTGACGTTTCTCTTGGTTTTTCTTACGGCTTTCTAAGCTTTCTCGATCGGTTTTCTCTGCTAACTATCTTTGCAGGGTCTGCAGGATCAGCCGGCTTCTTCAGAAGCCGAATCAGTTGAAAGAGTAGAGGCCGGCTCCTTCTTCACGAGTCGGCTGCAGAGGGCAGAGTAGTTAGAGTAATTTTTTGTAAAAGAGAGAGAAAGGGAGAGAAGTTGTAATAAACAATAAACAAGCCTCCCCCCCCCATTTTTTCGGGGCCTGATTCGCCGGATACCGTGTATCCGAGGATCAGGTCACCTACCGCGACTTTTATCGCTTATCGGCTTTCCGCGGTTTTCTAGATGCTTGTTTAGGATTTTTGACTCTATCTGATTGCGCCTACGTAGTTAGTCTTAGGACTTGCAACCTAGGTGCATGCTTTTAGGGTTCTTATAATAAAAGAATAAATCGGTAGACGTTGTTTGAAAAAACCAAAAAAATTACAAAACCGTAAAACTAAAATAGGGACTGCTAATCCTATCTGATCTAAAAGCTATAAAATGACTCAATTGATTTGGGAGAGTAATCCCCGCACACTTCTCAGAGTGCACGAGCTAGAGAGCCGACCCATAAGGATAGAGCCCAAACCCCGTATTTCTCGCGAAATACTACTGGGTTCATACACCTGATCACTGTTCCTCAGTGGGTAAGCTCGGGTAGCCAGAATCGGTCCGGGTTTACTTAGCAGAGTGGGAGATTTAGAGGACACTGCGCAAGGCTCCGTCCTCAAGTAACACGGGTAGCCGGAAACGGTCCGTACTTACTCCCATACTGGCTGAGTGCGAGTGGTATTTTGTAAGGACTCGGGCCAGTGTTTCGGAGAAACCATCGGGCACCTATTGGCTTGCTCAGCCTGCGATAACCGTAATACTTGTTTGCTAATTACAAACCTAAAACCGAAAAGATAAAAAGACCGAACTCTTACGGTCTACATTGGGTTGAGTTGGTGAACACGGGGTTTGCTTTGTGTTTGTTTGCGGGACGTGAGTTTCCGCAGCTTTCGCATTTCTCTCTCTCACTTGAATCGTAAACGTGCTCTCCCGACTATTCCTCTTGACATCAAAGATGACGTCTCGATGGCTTTTCGGCTCAGACTCCGTGAGATTTCGACCGTCCACCGTCGAGCGTACATCTTCACAGGCTCGGGATGACCCTCTTTCCGAGCCGGTTCCATCAGATCTCGAGGCGAGTCAGACCCAGACTCCCTCGCCTCCTGGCCAGACTATTGAGGCAGCCCCTCGCCTCAATACATCATCTAGATCTCTCGCATACTTTTCGCTGAGTTCTTACGAGAGTTTTCATTTCACAGACGATCAGATGGCTCACGATAAAGGACCAGCATCAGACGAGAGGCCACCAGCTGGGGAACATCAGGAGGGAAGATTGGAACCAAATGCAGATGTTACAACGAGAATTATCGACACACTTAAGTAGATGAACTTATAGATTTTGAGAACAATTTAGAGTTCAGAATGAACTGCAGGCTGAATTAGCCGCACTGAGAGCAGGGGCCGGGAACCAATTACCGCCTACGGTTCCCGCAACTTTACGGGACAAGTATGACCCGGGCGCAAGAACGCTTCACCATTGGATTCGGCTACCGCCGAATCAAGGGCCATATGAGTTGAGACCGTCCTTCATCTCTTTGCTTCCCAAGTACTATGGGAATGCTGCAGAGGAGCCGTTCACATTCTTACAGCAGTTCGAAATGATATGCGGAACAGCTTGCTATCCAGGAGTGACGCAGGAGGCCGTACGCCTCAAAGCCTTCCCTTTTGCCTTAGACGATAAGGCCCTTTATTGGCTGAGTCATCTGGGGAGGGAAATCTCTACATGGGACGACCTGAATTCCACCTTCCTGTGCAAATATTTTCCTCTGGGAAGGATGAACATGATGAGGAGCCAGATCTCCAACTTTACGCAACTACCGCACGAATCATTCCATGAGGCATGAGATCGATTCAAGGACCTAACAGAGATATGCCCGCATCATGAGATCCCGATGAAGGTGCTCGTGCAAAACTACTTCGGAGGACTCCAGCCAGAAATCCAGGGGCTCATGAGTGCCGCATGTGGCGGCGGCTACTTGAACAAGGACACCGAGTCAGTCTGGGCCATCTTCGAAGGGATGACCAAGAATTCGAGAGTCGTAGACTCTACTCGGGCATTTCAGAAAGCCCCGCAGCCACCACATCACCGAGAACATCACAAGGTGGCTAACATCTCAGATGCTGAATCCAACACCAACATGGGATTTATTAGCGAGAAATTGATGTTGGTGGATGTGATTCACAAGCAGGTCCAAGACCTACAGCCGCTGCGAGAGTTGGAGAAACTCTCATCTCTACCTCATCAGCTGAGTGATCTCTCGAAGGTCGCTGATCTTCAGATCCAGTACCAGCAGAGCCAGACTTCTTTGAATGCGCATCCAGCACGGAGGATCGCACCCGCTCCACCCACCCGTCAGATCCACTACGTTCAGAGCGAGTCCGAGATTTTGGAAATCGATTGGCACGAGGATCAGTCTCATGCCAATCCCGGCCAGATCGCCAACACCACAGATATGGAGGTGGAGCCGCAAGCCACTCTCGAGATCAATGGGATTTGGTATACTCCGATGCAGCAGCCGAGTATACTGAATCAGCAGCCGCAGCAGCCGTACGGTCATCCACAGCATGGACGTCCGCAATTCCAGCACCGCCAGAGCTTCACGCCGCAGCAGTCTCATCCGAATGTCTACCATCAGAGATCGCAACATTCATATCAGCACCCTGCTCATTACTCACCAAATTATCCTTATCAGCAGCCGCAACAGTCTTCCTCCACACCTCAGCGATACTCCCAGCCTTCCACCTCTCAGCATTACACGCCATGGCAGGAGAGAGGAGCAAGCCAGGGCCACCATACCGAACCAGAGATGTCTTCACAGGCCCAGACGCTGAACCAGATCATGGACATGCTGAGTACACTCCAGATAGCACACAAGACTGATATGTAGCAGGTTAACCGTCGTCTAGATGAGTTAACCATGCCGAAGACCACTCTCCCAGCCCAGCCTCAGATGAACCCGAACAATAAGAGGAGGTATCCAGATCAGGTAGACACTACAGGTAAGATCTCGTTTCTTGAATTTTTATCTAACTTCATTCATCTCAGGAGCGGTAGATCACCACAAGCACCTGTTGGAGAAGACGAGAGGGCACTAGATGAGCACGAGCAGAACCGTGACTCTGAAGTTGAGGAGGAGAAACTGCAAGATGATGAGGACCACTTGCCAGATTCAAGAGACGGGAGCGATGCCGAGACAACAGATATGGACACTGGTGAATCAGACGATGACATCACGCCAGATCAGGCAGAGAGCCCCGACAAAAATATTTCTTCCCCTCTCAGAGAGTTTTGTAAATAATTCTGAGACTCTCGATGTACAAGATGATTCCTCATTGAATAAAAAGTATGGCATTCTGACTTCTGATTTTGTTCCTTTTCCCGATGCTTTGTTTGGAAAAGGAAAGAAAAATACCAAAAAGAATGTTGATCATCCAGAGATCGAAAAATTACTCAAAGATCATATCTTTCTGAAGATCCCGCTTCACGATGCCTTAGATCAGTTTCCTACGCTTAAGAATCAATTGAAAAACCGATGCACCATACGTAGGAAAAAGAGATCCCGAACAAAGAAACATGTCTTGACTAAGGCTACATCCTGTGCGATACAGAATAAGTTACCGAAGAAGAAGAAAGACTCAGGTGCACATTATGTCAGATGCGAGATCGCAAAGCCGATTTTGATCGCACTCTATTAGATAATGGGTCCTCGATCAATCTGATACCCTATTCCTTACTCGATAAGCTCGAGTTAGGTCCTCTTTACAAATCCCGCGCGATCCTTCAGTTTGCTGATAGATCCGTAAAGAGACCTAAGGGTATACTTAGGAACGTTATCGTAACCGTGCAGGGTATGCAATTCCCAGTGGACTTTACGGTCCTGGACATGAATTGCCCTGCACAGTTACACCTTACCCCGATCATTCTCAGGAGGCCTTTTCTAGAGACCGCAAAGGCTCTCTTCAATTACGATACAGGGAAGGTATCTTTCGCACAGAGGGCGAAAAGGTACATATAGAGATGTCGAGAGAATCAAACACTTTCAGTGATGCATCTTCAGATTTTCTGAGTTCTTTAGCCTCCTGTGATTACATGGATGAGGTCCGTCTTGACGACCTCGAAAGATATCAGGTAGAGACCCAAGAATGTTTGACAGAGGACGGGTCCGAGACCTTAGGGGGTGATTCTTCCGATGGAACTTTATATTTTAGTGTGGATGATGAGAAGAAAAAGGGATCTGAATTCTGAGGAGTTTAATGCAAATCTTTCAGACTCAGAAACTCTACACAATTCCTCCATCTCAGATGATTCAGAGTTTTATTTAGCTGACTTATTCTCTTCTGATCATTCTGAGGAGTCATATGATATCTTGAATAACTTTTGTAGTCCGACTCTAGAGCACATCGAGATGGTGGATAATCAGAATGCCGACAAATCCACAACCGATACAGATCCCCGTACACATACAGAGGATGTTTCGGCAGATACAGATACTACCTTACCAGAATTAAAGACTTTGCCACCAAACATGAAATATACTTTCCTTGCGGGTCCATATCAACGGTTTCCGGTCATTATCAGCTCAACTTTGACCAATGATCAAGAATCTCGTCTGATGGAGATTCTAGAAAGAAACCGCAAGGTTATTGGGTGGACTATATCCGATCTCCGCGGGATTAATCCTGCTTTATGTTCACATCATATCTATCTCAATCATGACAGCAAACCCTCCAGAGAGTTTCAGCGTAGGCTGAATCCAGTATTACGAGAAGTTGTCAAGAAAGAGATCACAAAATGGTGTGACGCAGGGTTCATTCATCCCATCTCCAACTCCGAATGGGTTAGCCCATTACATGTTGTCCCGAAGAAGTCGAGAATTCAGATGGTGAAGAACGAGAGTGGAGAGGATATTCCAAAGAGAGTAACCTTGTCGTGGCGAGTATGTGTTGACTACAGAAAGCTGAACACCGCGACGAAGAAGGACGACTTCCCTTTGCCTTTCATCGACCAGGTCATAGAACGGTTGGCAGGGAAGGGGTACTTCTGTTTCCTTGACGGTTAATCCGGATACAACCAGGTATCAATTGCTCCTGAAGACCAGGAGAAAACTACCTTCACATGTCCGTTCGGCACGTATGCCTTTAGACGGATGCCCTTTGGATTGTGCAATGCTCCTGCTACTTTCTAGAGGTGCATGCTTGCTATTTTTGCGGACATGGTCGATGATTTTTTAGAGGTTTTTATGGATGATTTTTTGGTCTATTGTGAGTGCTTTGACGATTGTTTAGCGCACCTAGACTAGGTTATGAAAAAGTGTTGTGAGGTAGATCTCGTTCTGTCCTGGGAAAAAAGCCATTTTATGGTTACTCACGGGATCGTGTTGGGGCACGTCATCTCCCAGCGAGGCATGGAGGTTGACCCTGCCAAGGTGGATGTCATCAAGAAACTCGAGCCACCATCCAACATCAAACAGTTACGGTCATTTTTAGGGCATGTCGGTTTTTACCGACGGTTTATCCAAGACTTCTCCAAGATTGCTCGACCGTTAACTGAATTGCTAGGCAAAGATATTGAGTTCGTGTTAAATGATAAATGTCTTAATGCCTTCCTCACTTTAAAAGAGAAGATAATCAGTGCTCCTGTCCTACAACCTCCTGATTGGTCTCTACCCTTCGAGATCATGACGGATGCTTCAGATTTTACGGTCGAGGCTATATTAGGACAGAGGAGGAATGGACTTCCCGTTGCCATTCACTATGCCAGCAGAACCTTAGACGATGCTCAGAGAAATTACACAGTGACAGAAAAGGAGATGTTGGCAGTAGTGTTTGCATTAGACAAGTTTCGATCATATCTGCTTGGCTCTAAAATAACAGTATACACATATCACTCAGCTATCAGATTTTTAATGGAAAAGAAGGATGCTAAGGCATGCCTTCTTAGATGGATTCTATTACTTCAGGAATTCGATTTGGATATCAACGATAAACCTGGAGTAAAGAATGTGTTAGCTGATTACCTCTCCCGATTACAGTCAGATCAGCCTTCAGATGAGTACACGCTAGAGATCGCAGAGAGATTTCCTGACGAGAGCATCTTTGCGGTTACTGAACTTCCGTGGTATGCAGATATATTGAACTTTCTGGTCACACAGAAAAGTCCTCAGGGTTGGCCAAAGAACCGAGTTGAGAAACTAGTTTCTGAGGCACGATACTACCATTGGGAGGATCCGATTCTTTTTCGCGAAGGACCGTATTGCGTTTACAGGCGTTGTATTCCTCAGGAGGAATATAATAGTGTCCTCACTTTGTGTCATTCTTTAGAGTCAGGAGGACATCATTCAGGGAAGAGGATAACGCAGAAGGTACTACAGAGCGGATTATGGTGGCCGACTCTTACTAGAGATGCCTGCACATTCGTGAAGAGTTGTCCAGATTGTCAGAGAGCTGTTGGGACAGTCAATGCCAGAGATGCAATGCCGATGCGACCCGTCATTATTTGCGAGATCTTTAGCGCATGGGGCATAGATTTCATGGGACCGTTCCCTTCTAACAGCGGCTTTGAGTACATCCTTCTCGATGTAGATTATGTTAGTAGATGAGTGGAGGATATACCCACACGAACCGCAGACAGTAAGACCGTTTGCAAGTTCCTAAGGGAACACATTATTTCGTGGTTCGGGATCCCACGTATTCTCATTTCTGATGGGGGTAGCCATTTCATTAATAAGGAGGTGAAAAAGCTAGTGAAACAATACAACATCGATCACAGAGTAGCTTCTCCTTACCACCCACAGACGAACGGCATGGCTGAAGTCTCAAATAGGGAGGTGAAATCAATTCTTTAGAAAGTAGTACTACCAGATAGGAAGAACTGGTCATTGCTTCTAGATCAAGTTCTTTGGACATATCGTACTGCATATAAGACTCCCTTAGGTACTTCACCATTCAGACTGGTTTATGGAAAGCCGTGCCACTTGCCCGTAGAGATCATGCATAAATCTGAATGGGCATTTCGAGAGATATTGATGGATACACAAAAAGCAGGAGCCAAGAGAAAGATAGATCTGAATGAGATGGTAGAGATTCGAAATCAAGCATACGAGAACACACTCATCTATAAGGACAAAGTGAAGAAATGGCACGACAGACATATTCGGCACAAAAGCTTTGTCCCAGGGCAGAAAGTCTGGTTGTTCAATGCGAGGTTGAGAATTTTTCCCGGCAAATTAAAAAGCAAATGGGAAGGACCGTACATAGTCAGAACGGTGCACGACAATGGTAGTATAACAATATCAGATGTGTCACCTGGTGCAGAACCGTTTGTGGTTAACGGGCAGATGCTGAAGCACTTCATCGAAACTACTGATCATCTGGCCCGCACTGAAGTGATCTATTTTGTACATGAATCATGATCATTCTTTCACTTCTTCCTATACAAATTCTTTTGAGCCATTCGTTTCTGGAGATCCACAACACTTGTACATTCTTCGTAGACCACAATCGTCCCCATTTTTGCTTGTCTTTTATGCTTAGGATACCAGATCCTAAGTATAGGGGGGACCGATTGTTAGTTGATTTACGTTGTATTTTTTGTACTGATTCTTTTGTATAACCTTTCTTTTTCACAAATCACTGGTCTCCGATTTTTGGCTACACTCTTTTCTATACATAGGATGCCTTATCCTAAGTATAGGGGGGACCGAGTGATTCCGATGATTTCGTACTCTTTTCCTTTTGAACTTTCGTTATTTATTCTTTTCATTCAGTCATCCCGTTTTTTCTCTCCCGTGATACTTACGATGACCTGATTGTAAGTATGGGGGGGTTGACTGACTTGTACTTGATATTCTTTTTCACCCACTTTTACTTAGCACGAGTTATGTCCTCCTTTTTCTCTTTTGACGCTATGAGGGCATAGAACAAGCTAAGTATAGGGGGGTGCGTATATATTGTATATATACTTTCGTCCATAACTCGTACTTTTATGTATTTTCTATATCTATAAAATCCATAAAAAGTGGGTAAGGGTTAATTAAAATCCACTTATTTATTTATTATTTATAAAATCATTATAAATAAGTAAAATATTTTTATAATTTGTATTTAAAACTTGTAATTAAAAAATGTATTTAAAATTTGTACTTAAAATTTGTATAATACTTATTTAAAAATCCTCTTTATTAAAACATGTGTAAAAACCATTCAATCCTTGTAAAATACTTTGTAGATAAAATTTGTAAAATACATTAGATACTTAACCCGAATAAAATATATCTTGTAAAATTCTTGTATAAAAACTTGTTTATAAAATCCATAAAATCCATAAAAAATACAAAGTCTTAAAATTCATAAAAATTACAAAAATCCTTAAAATTCATAAAAATGAGTAAAATTCAGAAAATATACTTCACAAAAACATGGTTGCATTTGCATTTGCATTTTTCAGAATAAGTTTGATTTCTGGAACTAAGGACTGAGTCTAGCCTAAGGATGGAGCTTGATTACGGCCTTTAACTCTCGTTGTAAGGAGCCTGATTAGGATCTGGAATTTAGACTCTTCAGGTCTTGTGACTTAAAATCTTTGGGTTCCGTAAGACCATATTCGAGAAATCAAATCATCTATGCTTAAGTAGACCATTTGGAGTCATCCGTACAACTCTACACCAGTGAACCAATCTTGAATACAAGCATTCTGCACTTAGCTCGACTTGCATGGAGTTCCGAAGGGCAGTTGCCTTGGTAGTGTGATTCTATCCTTATCTTTGCGGCATTGACATCTAAAGACGGGAGAGACTGGGGTTGCGATAGTTGCTTCGGATGAGGGAAGGATCTGCTGACACAATTTTTCTAAGACCTCAAAAAAGGGACGGACTAAAAAGATGCTATATCCGTCAAGGCACAAAGGATGAATGCAGTGCAAGCAAATTACAAATCCAAAACAAAGCAGAAGCCACCAAATAAGACCACAATGGTCCAAGCTTCCACCAAAAATGGCTGCACATCTTAGTGGAGACTCAGCTACACCGGTTGAGCTTCACAAGGAGATGCGTCTACACTGGTCGCACTCCACTTCTTTTCTCATTCTTCTAACTTATCCCTATATTCGATTGTGGACATAGCAGAACTGAACTCAGAAGGGAATACCTCCCTCCCCTAGGAAAGAGTAGCGGGATGAGGAATCCATAGAAGTGTATAGCCAGGGTTGACGGTTTCTTCGGTTCTCTAAGCAGGAAGAGCTAAATCAATTCACACATTGTACAAGTTGACTTCAAGAATGATAGAGTTTGCGATATGAATAAGTGAGTCTGAACTAGCCGATGAAGTGATCTTGAGTAAGGAATTTATGGAACTTGAGGACTGTTGAGGATAAAATCCTAATCCTAGTTAAGGTTCCGACAAAATGCTTGTTTCAGGTCCGATCGAGCTCTGTCCTTTGTCTGTTCTCATGAATTGGTTTAGGAAAACAAATTCATTCTAACTTTCTTTCTTTTTCACTTACTTTTTCAAAATAAGTGTTTGCTAAGGGACTAGCAAAGTTTAAGTATAGGGGGTTGATGAATCCATGATTCATTAACTTTTCTGTTGCATTTTGTCTTAAAACCCTTAACAAATGCATGTAAATATCCATTAATTCTCATCTTTTAACAAATCATCATTCATGTATAAATATTCATTTTTAACCACTAAAATCATGTAAATAAATAAAGAACAAGAAAAGAAAGAAAAAACAGATTGAATATATGTAAATATATAAAATATGACTTAAAATATAAATATAACTATAAGGTATATTTATAACCCAATCCTCGAGACCAAGTCAGTATGGATTGGTCGACAAACCGAAAAGTAGGGGAAGATAAGGAAAGAAAACCAAAAAAATAAATTGACACACACACATACACCTTCTACTATTTATCAATAAATACAAAATTTCAAAGATTTTTAATTAATCCATATGAAATATTTTTCACCAAACTCTTCTCCTAATTATTTCTAAAAATGATATAAAAATATAAAAATAAGTTAAAAATATTACCATGTATATATACCAAGAAATTCAGCCTGTAAATTATCAAAATCTCAACTTCCGAACATCATAACTTCCTCATATGAACTCCAATTTCACTCTACTCACCTTTAAAGTTCATAAAATAATATTCTCTAACTAATAAAAGTGGTTTCATCGAATTCGGAGTACGTTTGCAAAAAGTCGGTTTTGGGACCAAAAGACAACGGGGTTTCTGGGTTATTTATTTTATATAACACACCTTATTTATAGTTTTCTCAATTTTATAATTTTTAAATTACTTCATGATCTTGTATTTTCACCCTAAATTATTTCATAATTTTTATAGCATATTTATTATTTTAATAAAATCAAAAACCCTAAAATATAGGTATAAATGAACTAGATAACTTATACCTCTATTTATTAAAAAATTTAAATTAATTTATAAAAATCTACAAAAATTATCACAAGTCTTATTTATTATTCTAGTCATTAAGAAAATATAAAACTAATATTTATTTATTTATTTATCAATTAAAAATCTAAAATCTATTTATAAATACATATTTATTAATATAATATTTATATTTTGAATAATAGTTATTATTTATAAAAAGTATTTATTTCATAAATTAGATAATTAATTTTTCTTTATTTATTGTATTTACACCTAATTAAAATAACTCTATTTACTATTTATTATCTATTTTACAAGTAATTAACAAGATCTGGGCCAACCAGGTGCTGACACTTGTCAGCACCTGGCTTTTCTTCTCCAAGAATCAGTTGGCCAGGCCTGCTCTGACCGGCCATCTTCCTCCATTTATCCAACTCACCTCCTAACCTCTCCAGTCGATCTAAACCTTCGATCTCCTTCTCCTAACTACCACCTCCATCGCCAGCCCTTAGATCTATACTTGGAGCCCACGAAACCTGTTGTCACCACCGGAGCGAAGCGGAGCAAGGCGAGGAAAATGGGGAATCGGGTAAACTGGAGCTGGAGCTCAGTTGGTTAGGAGAGTTCAGGTTGTTAATGGCGACTTTTGGGGTACAAGCAGGCTCGCGTGGAGGAGGAGACATCAGAGGAGGTTCCAAGGAGGTCCACCGCCTTGCATAGCCGCCACGCGCGCGTCACGCTTCGGCCAAAGGTCGACCGTCGAGCATTTTTGTCCAGGTAATACACCTTGACTCCCCAGACCTTATCCCTTCACTTCTTTGAATTTTCTCCTCGATATTCATGCGTCGATTAGCGACGCTAATCCCGTCATTAGGTAGCTTGATCATCTAGATTAGACGCCCATTCGATTCCATCTTCAAAGCATTTCAAATCGTATTCGAATCACACTTCCATTTCGGCACCATTTTCAAATCATTTCTAATAAATCTGGAAACCACATTTTCTTCATTTTTTGAGCTTGCGATTTAATAACGTCTAAGCCGATTCTTCTTGAATCGAGCACATCAATCTTTCATCTGTAGGTCCACCTTCAATTTGGAGCCAAACACCACGCATTTGGAAGCCTCGATCATCAAGAGATTCAACCTCAAAGAAGGGTCGCCAGAACTGAAACAACCTCCATGTGAACGAGACCATCATCTTCCTAACGCCTTTGACATCGCCTCGAGCCGCCTCCGCCAGCCCCCTACCGCGGGTGAGCTTGAGGGGTGGAGGAGCCACCCCTCTGGCCCCGTCGGAGTACCAAAGACATCACCGGTTGGTCGGAAGAATTCGAAGAAGAAACGCTCGTCGCCAGACTTCTAATGAACTCAAGAACAACTCAAGATCCGGCGAGCAACAGTTTCGCGACACTAGGCAAGAGCATACACGTCGGATCGCACCTACAATTTCTAATCTTGGCCCTTCATTCTGAACCGGTAGGAAAATTGCATCATAAGACCAGAGAACTTCCAGATTTTTAATCCCGCTCCTCAGGTTTCTGGATATTACATTTAGGTCCCTCCGCAGAAACCTAAATGTAACACATTTGTATTTTGTTTACAATTCAGTCCCTGCGAGGACCTTTTTGCAAAACATTTTAATTAGTTTTTTTACGCTTATGACCCTGGGCTGTAGGGGTTGGTTTGACCTCGTTTGACCTCTGTTTTTGACGATTTCTTTAGGGTAGTTATGCAACTACCCCATCTACCTAGTATTAAATTTTCGAGAGTTTTTGTCGTGTTTTTGTCGAGTTTTGGTTCTTCGACTTTTGCATTCGTTTTGTTTTGGTTTCTTGTGTTGTTCAAGCTCGCTGCTCGACCCGCTTCACCCCTACTATAGTTTACCATCTACATATTATTCACCTATTAAATAATAAATAAATATTTTTGAAAAATATCCCTTTTTGAAAATTAAATAAAAATTGGAAAAGAATAGAAATTAAAAAGAATAAAAATAAAAATCAATAAAAAAGAGTTTCTTCCCTAGATAACTTTTAGAAGAGATAAAAATAAAATCCCAAAAACTAAAATCGAAAAAATCAAAATATTCTATTCTGACTCCTTGAGTTCGACCCAGGCACACTTATCTAGTTAAAAATTTAATGTAGGTTTTCGACCCGAAAACCGAATTTGTTTGATACGAGTTGAGATCGTATTTATTTTGTGGCTTTTTCTACATCGACCACGTTTACTCTAAAAAAGCCACGAAACTGATTTTCAGCTTTATCATTGGCCCAGATGATGATGGGGAAGTTTGAGGAAATGAAGAAGGGGAGTCCATAGAATCAACTCCTACTGAGCAAGGTCGATGACGAGGACATGGGCGAGGACATGATGGTGCAAGAGTAGGAGGAGGTCGGCGGTGGTATGTCGAAGCATCTGGTAGTGATGATTTTCAGACTCCTTTTCAATTGCAATTCACCCTAGTAGCCCGTCCACACCAGCAACCCCTGTGAAGGCGGGGGATCCTACTAAAGATGGCCCTTCACGTTGCTCCCCGCTTCTGGCACTTCATAAAGACGTCGTTGAGGTTATCGGTATAATCTCGGATTTCAATGATTGACCAAGCTAGCCAGATCTTGCCCGTAATCCAACTGCAGACTGAGGCGATACCGCAAGAACTCGATAAAAGTCCACCAAAGCTTAGATTCTTTCATAGGAGGAAACATGTGTGATGTACTTGTGTTATTGATGAATCACATTTTTACCACATAATGATCGTATTTTTATCGTAGTATAGGTGGTAAAAATGATTCAGCAAAAACCACACTTTTGAATATGTGGAAGTTATTTTACTTGGCAAGTCTGCAAAGGTCGAACATAGGGACACAAGACTCTTCATCTATTTATCAAATTATATTGTTTAATTAATGAGTATTCTCTAATCCTAGGTCTTCATGCAGATGTGATACAAAGACAACATGATGACGCAATAGTACAGATAAAAATACAAGAAATGATGCATGCATTTTATTTGATTTATAAATGTAAATGAAAGATGATGCAATGCATGCACACAACTAATGTGATGCAAATAAGTATGCAAGACAAGACATACAAATATGCTCTAAATTAGTTGTATCTACGAGCAATCAAATAAGCCTATAATTCAAAGACAAATTGTGCAACAATGATAAGTAATGGCATTCAGAATAGGAGCAACGGACTCTAAATGTAAAGCTTTGAACTTGGCATCTCTCGGATCCAATATCATAAGATTCGACTCGTCAAGAAAAAACCAACGGAATTTGTTTCGAGTGAATCGGACTTCGATTCGATTTGTTATGATTTTCGGAAGAAAGAGAAGTAAGGAGGGTTAAGACGTTATTAACCCATAATGATTGTCATTAAGACTAATTAAGCATGATTAAAGAAACTAATGACGTATTGAAAGCTGCTAATGATCATTAGCAAACACTAATCAATAGTTAGAAAAAGATAAGCGTAAGCTCGTGAAAGTTAAATCACGATTAGTGAAAGTTAATCACGATTAGTGTTAAATAAGCATCATTAGCGAATCTAGAATCCTCTGGAATGTTCTAACTTAAGCCCTAAGTTTTGGATAAGTTTTGGCCAAAACCATGGGTCGCAGGTCTAAACCATGGTTTCTTAACCATGGTTAGCGGTTTTCTGGAGAGTATAAATAGCCCCCTACCCATTCATTCTCTACGATTTCCACTACCACCATTACCCCAAGGGCTAGGGTCAAGAGGTCGGGAGGAGGAGTGGGAGGCGAGGAAGGAGCGCTAGCGAAGCGCTGCCGGGAGAACGAGGAGGAGGAAGGTACGATCCTCTCTTAGTTGCTTCGTGTACTAGGTTTTCAATTCATCCTCTTTCCTTCCAAGTTTTGTTCTTGATTCATCTTTCTTTCAGATTCGTTTCCTGTTGTGTTTCGAGGAGAAATCTATGTAACACCCTACTTAGGTGCGGGCGGCTATGCATGTCAGTGAACCCTATGATTCGTCACATCACTCACCTAAGACGCATGGTGTCTACCGATTCTCCATTGCTTATTGTTTTTTCTTTTCTGCTTTTATAGTTATTTTGATGGAGAAATCCGTGTAATACCATACTTAGGCACGAGCGGCTATGCACGTCAGTGAACCCTGTGATTCGTCACACATTCACTAAGACGCGTGGTGTCTACCGATTCTCCATCGTTTGCAGTTTAATTACATTCTTTCAGTTACGTTGTTGTTTTCCTCTCGATTGATTTTATAGAGGAAACTTTTTTTGTTTTATTTTGAAATATATCTTGATATAAGGAGAAATTCTGCCGAATATTTCCGAGAAATATGTCCTGATATAAGGGGAAACTCTGCCGAATTTTTCCGAGAAATATGTCCCGATATAAGGGGAAACTCTGTCGAAATTTTCCGAGAAATATGTCCCGATATAAGGGGAAACTCTTCCAAAATTTTCCTAGAAATACCACCATGTATAAGGGAAAGCTCTGCTGAAATTTCAAGAGAAAATATGTTCTTGGCGTTCTTCGTTTTCTTTGTGTTCTTAGCGTTCTTCGTGTTCTTCGTTCGTTCTTCACGTTCTTGACACATTCTTAGATTTTTGATATGAAAATGAAATTCGATCATTTCAGGAGTCTTAAATCATCCTTTCTAAAAACGAAACACGATAAAGCACTGCATACGTGAGTGAGAGCTCGATTAGGTAACGAAATACTTCCTTTTGATGTTAGGTTTTCATATGAGATTATTAAAATTCCTGATTTTATGTTCTTCTCTATAAAGAACCCTAATTTGGCTATTTTTTTAGAAATATGAAAAGTTGCTTTGTGATTCCCACTAAAATAAGGTTTAAGCATCAAATTGATGCAGTGGATTGGAAAGATAGGGTTTAGGAGTTAAAAGAGCATAAATTGAGTATATAAATATATGAATTAATATATGTGTAAGTATGTACTCAGTATATGGTTACGCTAATCCATGACTTGACAGAGGAATTACATCATGGGAATTGATGTGTTTTAAGTTGGATCCTGAAACGGGTCGTGAGTCACGATAAGGATGACTGGGAGTAGAACTACAGGTTGGGCATGCAACTTGTAGGTTTGTCGGAAGGAACCCGCATTGACGTTTCCCTACCTAGGTGGTACACGGTTTCCCTATTTTGATAATTGCGCACGAAATAAATGATTTGCAATGCGTGATACTGGGAGCTAATGTATTCGAGTTGAAAGACGGAAGATGTGGTCGTGCCATGTAGAGGCACGTGTGGTTCAATATCGGCTAGGTCACGACAACATGTATTTAAGCAGCTAGGTTATAATGTTAGCCTGAGGTTTTAAGCAACCGAGTCCTCGAGGACGATGTGCTCATTTGTTTTCTAGGCTGAGGGTTTGAGACTCTAATTAATAAAAGAAAAGAAAATTGTCAGGGTAGTATTGGAGGATTGGTTGAGGCGACGTGCGGTGACATACGCTTACCAAGATCAACACAATCTCCAATCCCGAAGGGTCCACAGCTTCGGAGTCCAAGAATGGTGGGGTTCCCCTGGACTAATCCCTGACATGGAATAGAAAGGAATATGACTTAATTAATGAGAATGAATGAAACTTTTAGTGATAATCAAGTTTTAAAAAATTACACAATTTATTTGTTTTTCTCTTCTGCATTACTTAGCATTCACTAATTTTTATCCTATGATTTATGGAAAACGACAACAAGTGTCGATGAGTATCATAAGAACTTTAGTAATCCTGCCAGCTTACATAGTAGACATCCAGCCAGCCAGAGTAGCTTTACTTTGTAAGGTAGTTAGTAATCTTTCTGTGTATTTCCTTTCAGCTGATATACATGGAAATAGTTGTAGTGGGATAATGGATCATGTAAACTTTATTTTGTGAATGGAAAAGTGTTGAAATACTTTCTTCTGAGTATTTTATTTGCAATCTGTTTCTGAATGTTAGTTGTGATTGCTGGATAAATTATTTATGAGTAACCAGATCTAGATATGGGAGGATCTGACGGCCCAGGCATCGGGGTCGGGGCAGATTGGTATCAGAGCCTGGTTACTCTATTAATTTATTTAGTAATTAACAACTATGAGCGGTATTCATAAACTAAGATTGTATTAAGATCCTTTGATCTTAATAATTGACTTCAATACCATTCACAAGTCATTGTCCCTTACGTACATCATGTTAAGATATATAGGACCTAACCTTTGGCCTTGACTTATCCTAGGATCATGGCAGACCAATACGTGTCTAGACAATTAGAGGCTATGATGACAATGCTCCAAGACATGGGGCAAAGGCAGCAAGCATTGGAGGAGAGACTCAATGCACAAGATGAGATGCCCGAGGCATCTAAGCCTGCGGATGCTAGGATTGAAGGTTCCATCCATCTTTCCGTGGAAGAATCTAGTTACCATCCTTCAACTGAGTCTGCTCCTACCCCGGTCGAAGGAGCAATGGATAAGGCCCTTCTTAGACATCAAACATTACTAGACAATTACTGAAAGGGAAAGATTCCTCAATTTAAAGACATAGAGACACCTACTGAGGCAGAACTATGGCTTGATGATGTCAGCAGGATGTTGAGAATAATACACACACCAGCAGATACTTGGGTTCACTTTGCTGATTACTCCTTAGCAGACTATGCAAGACGATGGTGGAGAGCCATTTCCAAGAAATTAGTAATCCTGTTCCATGGGATGTTTTTGAAGAAAGGTTCCAAGCTCACTTTTGTCCCTCCCATTGGGAAGAATTGAAGAGGAGGGAGTTAGCTTCTTTGACCCAAGGATCCAAGAATGTACGAGATTACCATATTCACTTTACATAGCTGCTACGTTACTCCCCAACTTTAGAAGCTTCACCACAAGAGTGTCTTACCAAATTTGTTAGTGGTCTTCGGGAAGATTTAAGAGAGAAGCTTGCAGGTTTTAGAGCCACCACTGTAGATGAAGCCATGGACATCGCATCTCGTATTGAGATGGAGAGGGATGAAAACCACCAAAGAAGAAGCTTTCACTTTACTGGTGGATAATCCAAACGTAAGGTGAATTATAACCGAAGAGACATTCATTATCATCCAGTCGGGTATAATATAAGCTCGCCACAGACTTTGGTCTAGGAATTATCTGGAAGAAGGGGTTTCTCTAGACCTCCACTATATCCTCGCGACTCAGCAACAGGAGCTAGCACCTCTGTGGCTAGGTCTTCAGCTCAAACAGGAGCTCGTGTGTGTTTTTACTGTCATCAGGAAGGCCACATCAAGAAAGATTGTCCGAAGTTGAGAGGTTCAAGGTTTAAACCAACCCCAATTAACAGTATAACATCCACCTCGAGCAATGGAGCAACATGCGGAGGAAAACATGGTAGAGGTCATGGCTCAAAAGGAGCGTCTCCTACACAGCAACCACCACAAAGTGTTGCGGGTTCTAGCTTGCCTATTCCTAATGGCCAGCTCAATGCAATTACTAAGGAATAAGACTAAAACTCAGGCATGGTCATACGAGGTACCATTACTATTCGTGGCTTTTCAGTACATGCCTTATTTGATTCTAGTGCTTCACATTCAATTATTTATCGACGGTTAGTACCCACTTTGGGTAAGATACCAGTAGAAGCAGAATAGTCCTATCTGATCAAGGGACCAGGAGGACAAGTATTTATAATCCAAGAAATCCTGGATAGTTGTATAGTACTGATAGCGAGACATTAGTTACATGTTTCACTACTACTAATCGAAATGGAGGACTTTGATCTTATCCTAGGAATGGATTATTTAGAAAGGCATCATGCATGTCTTGACTATTTCAGAAGACAGTAATGTTTTACCTTCCTAACTCGATAGAGTTCCAGTTCATTGAAAAGATATCCGATGATAGTATCGAATATATCTCTACATTGAAGGCACAACAGTTGTTAGAGCAAGGGTGCTAAGGTTATTTAGCCTATGTAATCACTACATCATGGTTAAACAAAATGATGGAAGATATAACTATAGTGTGCGAGTTTCCTGATGTATTTCTAGAGGAACTACCTGGATTACCACCTGAGCGAGAGATTGAGTTTGAAATCTCTCTCATACCTGATACTCAGCCTATCTCTATCCCTCCGTATAGAATGGCACCAGCTGAGTTACGAGAGTTAAAGGTACAGTTGCAAGAACTGTTAGATAAAGAATTCATTCATCCTAGTACTTCACCATGGGGTGTACCTGTCTTATTTGTCAGGAAAAAGGATGGGTCAATGCGGTTGTGCATTGACTATTGACAACTAAACAAGAAGACCGTAAAAAACAGGTATCCTCTGCCAAGAATAGAGGATCTCTTTGATCAGTTACATGGTTCAACCGTGTATTTGAAGTTTGATTTAAGATCTGGATACCATCAGTTGGAAAATAAAGATACATATATTCCCAAGACAGCTTTTCGAACTAGATACGGGCATTATGAATTCTTACTTATGCCTTTTGGACTGACAAATGCCCTAGCAGCCTTCATGGATCTCATGAATAGAGTATTCAAGGCGTTCTTACATCACTTTGCAGTAGTCTTTATTGATGATGTACTTATTTAATCCAAGGATAAATATCTGCATGAACACCATCTCAGGAAGGCACTTAAAACTCTAAGGAAGAACAAACTGTATGCTAAATATAGCAAATGTGACTTCTGGCCATCTGAAGTATCTTTCTTAGGCCATGTTATTTCTGGAGAAGGTATATCAGTTGATCCTACAAAAGTTAGAGCAGTGATGAGTTGGGAACGCCCAAAGACTGTCACAGAAATACGATCTTTTCTGAGATTAGCTGGATATTATAGAAGATTTGTGAAAAACTTTTCACGAATAGCATTGCCAATGACTAGGTTAACCCAGAAGGAAGTTCCATTCATATGGTCCGATGCATGAAAAACTAGTTTCCAAATACTGAAAGAATTCCTAATATCTGCACCCATCCTTACTCTACCCTCTAGGAGTGAAGGGTTTATAGTGTACACTGACACATCTAAAGAAGGACTTGGGGCGATTCTTATGCAACATGGTAAGGTAGTTGTATATGCATCACGACAACTCAAGATACATGAGGAGAACTACCCAACACATGACCTTGAATTAGTTGCCGTAGTTTTCTCTTTAAAGATATGGAGACACTACCTGTATGGTATTACTTTTGAAATCTTCACCGGTCATATAAGCTTGAAATATCTGTTTGATCAAAAGGAGCTCAATATGAGATAGAGACGGTGGCTAGAGTTATTGAAAGATTATGATTGCACTATCTCCTACCACCCTGGTAAGGGGAACGTCGTAGCAGATGCCCTTAGCAGAAGAACTTATTCACTTAGGTTAGTGAGTGCTATATACTTCTGGGGTTTACTATCAACATTAAATGAATGGAAACCATTTGATAGTAGTGCTGATACTATAACTATTCCTCACCGATACAAACCAGAGATCTGGGATAAAATAAAGAAAGGACATGAGGATGATCCAGTCCTTAAGACTTGAGACAACAACTTGAGAAGAATGAGATAGAGGGATTCCATACACAAGATAGGTGACTATATAACCATCACAGAGCTTGTGTACCAAATATACCTGAACTGAGGAAAGACATCTTACGTGAAGCTCATTGTTCTACATTATCTATTCATCCATGAATTACGAAGATGTATAAGGATCTTCATTCATACTTTTGGTGGTCAGGAATGAAGAAAGATGTTGTTGAGTTTGTGAATTCATGTTTCACTCGCCAATAGATAAAAGCTTCACACCAAAAGCCACCAGGATTATTGCAACCTCTCCCTATACCTGAGTGGAAATAGGAAAACATCTCCATGGACTTCGTTACTGGTTTACCTCAGACGAATGGTGGTAAAAATAGTATCTGGGTAATAAAAGATCTTCTGACCAAGGTAGCACACTTCATTCCAATAAGCTTATCTTTCACTCTAGACTAGCTTGCTGAGTTATATATTACACATGTGATCCGCCTCCATGGTATCCCAAAGGAAGTAGTTTCCGATCGAGATTCACGTATCACCTCACACTATTGGGAGAACTTCATGAAAGCCTTCGGCACACAACTATGATTGAGCACAGCACATCATCCACAAACATATGGTCAATCAGAATGTACTATTCATACTTTAGAGGATATGTTACGAGCATGTGCCTTATAATGGAAAGGATCATGGTTGAAACATTTGCCTCTTGCAGAATTCACATACAACAACATTTACCGTACAAGTATTGGCATGGCACCATTTGAAGCACTTTATGGATGTAGGTGTACTACTCATTTGTGTTGGCAAGAGGTCAAAATAAAGAACCTTTATGATTCAGATTTACTCCAGGAGACATGTGAAGCTGTAGAGCTTGCTCGAAAAAGACTAATAACTGCCCAGAGTCGCCAGAAAAGCTATAGTGATACCTGGCGAAGAGTCCTTGAATTTGAAGTAGGTGACTTTGTATTTCTAAAAGTATCACCTATGAAGGATGTTCAGAGATTTGGCTTGCGTGAGAAGTTAGCACCCAGGTTCGTAGGTCCCTTTGAAATTATTCAACGGATTGGAAAAGTCGCCTATAGACTTGCGCTTCCTCCACATATTTCGGCAATACATGATGTTTTTCATGTATCAAATCTGAGAAAGTATGTTAGGGATCCAGAGCATAAGATAAGCTATGATGATTTACATGTTGAGCCTGACTTGACATACCAAGAGATACCTGTGCAAATACTTGACATAGATATCAAGAAGTTGAGAAACAACGAGCTACCTCTAGTTAAAGTGTTGTTGTGCAACCAAGAGTTTGAAGAAGCTACGTGGGAACCTGAGGTGGAAATGAGAAAAAATACCCATACTTATTTGAATGATAACACTATGTACTGTGTATATCTTTATTGTAAATGAAATGCCGTTCATCCTCTTTAAGGTTATTATGTTTCAATCCTCTTTAAGGTTGTTATGCCTGCATTTCTAGTCTCGAGGACGAGACTTCCTTTAAGATTGTTATAATTGTAAAGCTTTGAACTTGGCATCTCTCGGATCTAATATCATAAGATCCGACTCGTCAAGAGAAAACCAACGGAATTTGTTTTGAGTGAATCAGACTTCGTTTCGATTTGTTATGATTTTCGTAAGAAAGAGAAGGAGGGTTAAGACATCATTAACCCATAATGATTGTCATTAAGACTAATTAAGCAGGATTAAAGAAATTAATGACGGATTGAAAACTGCTAATGATCATTAGCAAACATTAATTAATAGTTAGAAAAAGATAAGTGTAAGGTGCAAAAGTTAAATCGCGATTAGTGAAAGTTAACCATGATTAGTGTTAATTAAGCATCATTAGAGAATATAGAATCCTATGGAATGTTCTAACTTAATCCCTAAGTTTCAGATAAGTTTTGTCCAAAACCATGGGCGCTAACCGCGGTTAAGGTCTAAACCATGGTTTTCTAACCATGGTTAGCGGTTTTCTGGAGCCTATAAATAGCCCCTACCCATTCATTATGTACGATTTCCACTACCACCACCACCCCGAGGGCTAGGGTCAAGAGGTCAGGAGGAGGAGTGGGAGGAGAGGAAGGAGCGCTAGCGAAGCGCTGCTGGGAGAACGAGGAGGAGGAAGGTATGATCCTCTCTTAGTTGCTTCGTGTACTAGGTTTTCAATTCATCCTCTTTCCTTCCAAGTTTTGTTCTTGATTCATCTTTCTTTCCGATTCTTTTCCTGTTGTGTTTCGAGGAGAAATCTGTGTAACACCCTACTTAGGTGCGGGCGGCTATGCATGTCAGTGAACCTTGTGATTTGTCTCACATTCATTCACCTAAGACGCGTGGTGTCTACCGATTCTCCATTGCTTATTGTTCTTTCTTTTCCGCTTTTATAGTTATTTTGATGGAGAAATCCGTGTAATACCCTACTTAGGTGCGGACGCCTATGCACGTCAGTGAACCCTGTGATTCGTCACACATTCACTAAGACACATGGTGTCTATCGATTCTCTAGCGTGGTGTCTACCGATTCTCTATCGCTTGCAGTTTAATTATGTTCTTTCAATTTTGTTGTTCTTTTCCTCTCGATTGATTTTATAGAGGAAACACTTTTCATTTTATTTTGAAATATATCCTGATATAAGGGGAAATCCTGCCGAATTTTTCCAAGAAATGTGTCCCGATGTAAGGGGAAACTCTACCGATTTTTTCCGAGAAATATGCCCCGATATAAGGGGAAACTCTACTGAAATTTTCTTAGAAATATCATCCCGTATAAAGGGAAGCTCTGCTGAAATTTCAAGAGAAAATATGTTCTTGGCGTTCTTCGTGTTCTTCATGCTCTTTGCGTTCTTCGTGTTTTTCGTTCGTTCTTCACGTTCTTGACACGTTCTTAGCGTTTTTTATACGAAAATGAATTTCGATCGTTTCAGGAGCCTTAAATCATCCTTTCTGAAAATGAAACATGATAAAGCACTGCAAACACCCTTTACTTAACATCCGCTAATTTTTATCCTATGATTTATGGAAAATCCCAGAGGTGTCGGTGAGCCATCACAAAGACTTTAGTAATCCAGCCAGCTTACATAGTAGACATCCAGCCAGCCAGAGTAGCTTTACTTTGTAAGGTAGTTAGTAATCTTTCTGTGTATTTCCTTTCAGCTGATGTACATGTAAATTGTTGTAGTGGGACAATGGATCATGTAAACTTTATTTTGTGAATGGAAAAGTGTTGAAATACTTTCTTCTGAGTATTTTATTTACAGTCTATTTCTGAATGTTAGTTGTGCTTGCTGGATAAATTATTGCTGAGTAACCAGATCCGGATATGGGAGGATTCGATGGCCCGAGAATCAAGATCGCAACACTGAATACATCAAAATATAACATACATAATAAAGTACCAAATTAATGAATAACATACACCATTAGATATATATTTTAAATTAAATTAGCAACATAATGAAACTGAAATCATGGAGAACGGAGTTCATATGCTCAAGATATGCTAAATGGAATGCAATGGCATAAATGTAGTAAAAAATGCATGGAAATATAAAGACAAATAGTAGAAATCAGTCCCTGGAGGGACCCATTTATATTAACCAAAACCTAAAGGGGCCCAAATGTAATTTTTCCTTGTGTGCAGGAGCCTCTTTACAATTATTGAAACCCGGTTGGGCCACCATGAAATTTATCCCATGCACGCACGTGAGGCACGCATCTGATGACCTCGATATATTTTTGTAGAAGGTAGGGGCATCTCTGCAAATAACCCAGCCCCTCCATGTATGTCACATGAGGGGGACGTTTGGAGGCACGAAGTTTTGGTTGTATGCTTGGAATGCTGAAGCTACAGGTGGTGCGCTACGGTAGATCGGGCCCACCCGAGGCTGGGACGCGTAGGTGGTAGGATCGAGTGGTTGCTGATCTATCTCCACCTAGGATCGAATGGCTGGAGATCCTTTGATGTAGATACCCTTGGATCAAGATCCAAGGGCATATGGTGATTCATCCTCCGCCACAGGTGGCAGCGAGGAGACTTGGTTCCAGTGATCCCTCCTTTCCTCCACCATGCTCCCCAAACACGTCTGGTGGTCGATGAAGACTGTTGGAGGTTGTGCAAAGGAGGTGGAGGCGAGATGAAGCCTTGGAGATGGATGAAGATAAGCATCGGTGAAGCATCGCCGAAGGAGAGGAGCATGATAGGAGTTGGATGCAGGCTCCGGCCAATGAAGGAGAAGAGGACCGACAATTGTCAACAATAGCCGAAGCAAATCGTGCAGGGGATTGTGAGTGAAGTGGAGGTCCTGTGGAGGTGGGTGGAGCGAGGGACCAGTGAATTCATCTCCGGCAAAGTAGAGAGGAAAGGGGCGCAGGTGATCGGGGCTCTGGAGAAGGGAGAGGGCCATTGGGGGATTGGCGAAGGTGAGGGATGGGTGGCGGAGCTCGTAAGGTGGTCAGGCGACGATGAGGATGGCTGTATGTGACGGGAAAATTATGAGAAAACAATAAGAAAAGTAAGAAGACTGGCCTGGAGGATTCGAGGAGAAGAATGATGGCGGGGGAGGCTTGTGCTGAGGTTTTATGGGAACCTTCGACCATCGCTCAATGTACGCAACCGATGCATGGAGCTCGGCAGAGCCAGAGGCATCGAGATACGTTAGAGAGCCATGGGTTGACACCGGAGCAGGGAGGCGCCATTATGGCCCTAGAGAAAGGAGAGGGTGGTTGGGGTTTTTGACGAAGGTGGAGATCGAGGACGTTATCTCTTTCTCTTTTTCTTTATTTATTTTATTTCTTTCTCTTATCTCTTTTTCTTTTTTTACTCTTTCTTCTTTTCTTTCTTTTTCTTCATTTTTCTTTTTTTCTTTTCTTTTCTTCTATAGTTTTTCTTTATTTATTTTTCTTTTTATTATTTTTTCTCTTTTTCTCTTTTTATTTCATTTTCTTACTCTTTTCCCTCTTTTTTTTCACATTTGATGTATCACATTTTTACCACAATAATGACTGTATTTTTATCATAGTATAGGTGGTAAAAATGATTCAGCAAAAACCACACCTTCGAATATGTGGAAGATATTTTACTTGGCAAGTCTACTAAGGCCGAACACAGGGACACGTGCCTCTCCATCTATTTATCAAATTTTATTGTTTAATTAATGAGTGAGTATTCTCTAATCCTAGATCTTCATGCAGATGTGATGCACATACAACATGATGATGCAATAGTGCAGATAAAATTACAAGAAATGATGCTTTTATTTTGTTTGATTTTTAAATGTAAATAAAAGATGATGCAATGCATGCACACAATTAATGCGATGCAAATAAGTATGCATGACAAAATGTAGAAATATGCTCTAAATTGTTGTATCTACGAGCAGTCAAATAAGACTAGAATTCAAAGATAAATTGTGCAATAATGATAAGTAATGGCATCTAGAATAGGAAACAATGGACACTGAATACATCAAAATATAGCATACAGAATAAAGCGTCAAATTAATGAATAACATATGCCATTAAATAGAGAATTAAATTAACAACACAATGAAACTGAAATCATGGAGAACGGAGTTCACATTCTCAAGATATGTTAAATGGAATGAAAGGGCATAAATGTAGTAAAAATGCATGGAAAAATAAAGATAAATATTACAAATCGGTCCCTAGAGGGCCCACCCAAATGTAATTTTTCCTTATGTAGAGAAGCCTCTTTACAATTATTGAAACCCGACTAGACCTCCCTAAAATTTACCTTAGGGATACACGTAAGGCACCTGCCTGGGGACGTCAATGTAATTTTGGAGAAGGCTAGGGTATCTCTGCAAATAACCCTACCCATCCATGTATGGCACACGAGGGGGAGGTTTGGAGGCGGGCGAAGGTTCGGTTGTAGGCTTGGAATGCCGAAGCTATAGGTGGCGCGCTGTGGTATATCAGGCCCACCCGAGGCTGGGAGGCATGGGTGGTAGGATCGAACGGTTGCTGATCTGTCTCCACCTGGGATCGAATGGCTGGAGCTCCTTTGGTGTAGATACCCTTGGATCAAGATCCAAGGGCATCTGCTCCTTCATCCTCTACCATAGGTGGCGGCAAGGAGACTTGGCTCCAACAAACCCTCCTTTCTTCTGAGAGGCTTGGTTGAGGTTCCATGGGAACCTTCGGTCACCACTCAACGTACAGAGCTGATGCACGGAGCACGGTGGAGCCAGAGGCACTGCGACACGGCTGAGCACTGGATCGGCACCGGAGTAGGGAGGCACCATTATGGACCTAGATAAGGGAGAGGGCAGTCGGGGGTTTTGGCGAAGGTGGAGATCTAGAACGCTTTCTCCTTTTCTTTCTTTATTTTATTTCTTTCTCTTATCTCATTTTCTTTTTTTACTTCTTTCTTTTTTTCTTTCTTGTTCTTCTTTTTCCCCTTTTTTCCTTTTTTCCTTTTTATTTTTTATTTTCTTTTTATTATTTTTTCTCTTTTTATTTTTTATTTAATTTTATCTCTTTTTTTCCCTTTTTTTCCATTTGATGAACCACATTTTTATCACATTAATTATCGCATTTTTATCATAGTATAGGTGGTAAAGTTAATTCAGCAAAAACCACACATTCGAATATGTGGAAGTTATTTTACTTGGAAAGTCTACCGAGGTCGAACACAAGGACACGAGCCTCTTCATCTATTTATCAAAATTTATTATTTAATTAATGAGTGAGTATTCTCTAATCATAGATCTTCGTTCATATGTGATGCATAGACAACATGATGATGCAATAATGCAGATATAATTACAAGAAATGATGCATGTATTTTGTTTGATTTTTAAATGTAAGTAAAAGATGATGCAATGTATGCACACAACAAATGCGATGCAAATAATTATGCAAGATAAAATTTGCAAATATGCTCTAAATTAGATCCAACGGTGTGGGGAATGGCGAAAATGTGCGGTACAGATCTGATCTAGGATCAAATCGGATGGCTGGGGGCTTAACGCATGTCAATGGCTTAGATCAGATCAGAAGATCTAATCTAAGGCTGTAGGATGAGGTGGTGATGAATGGTCCTGATGCGAAGTTGGGGGTGGACCAGATATTGGGATAAGGAGAGGTGTCGTTGAGGTTTGTGACTCGCTAGATGCAGTTAGATTGGATGGCTGAGAGGAAGGAAGGAGTCGGTGGCCTAGTTCTGATTTGGGATCAGATCTGAGGGCTAAGGAGAGAGCGTAGAAGGAGGTTAATGACGTAGGCAGGATAGGCCAGATCATACGGTGTAGAAGGGTGGCAGGTGGCATAAGGAGAGGCGACCGCGTGGTAGCTCCAAAGAGCACCACAGGACCGGTCCAGAAAATTTGAAAAAAAACAAAGGAATTCAAAAAGAAATAGTAGGAGGCTGAATTAGAAGAACATCAAAAATGAAAGTTGTAGATCTCAATGAGATCTACAAGTTTATGTTGAACAAAAAGTCAAAGGTCATTTGTACAAAGAAGAACTTTTGCAAGTATTTTTAATGTGTAAAAACAATGTTTTTTGTGGTTTTGATATTTTTTGTATTTTTAATTTCTTTTAAAAACCAAAATAACAATATAAAATATTTAGCCCAATTTTAGGGATTTTTTAATAAAAATGAAAATGAGAAAAGGGTTAGTAATTAAATACAATAAATTAGGATTAGATATATATGCAGAAATTGTATTCATTACAAGAGATAGGTTATTCACAAAGATGTAGAATTAATGAAGTTTTCTCATTAAGTTCTTATTATCGAGGATGAAAATAGAGAAAAATGATTACGCAACATGGATTCATCATAACCCTATACTTAAACTATGCTCGTCCTCGAGCATCTAAAGAATGAAGGAATCAGATTAATTCCTGACAGTGCATGTGAAATTTTCAAGGCTCAATTTATCGAAGACCCTCAATTTGAGTGATCCTAAAATTCTAGGCTCAACCATACTCTAATCAAAAGGAATCCAACTTCTCTATTTATCAGACTCTCTATTTTTACATAAAATATAAGGATATGATGATTAGTGTACTGCAATCATGAGAGTCGAGTCGAGTTGTTGCCTAAATTTCCAGGTCAAGAGACTCTCCTCTAGACCTACTCCTCCACACTAGAGAATAAGTCTGTTCTTGCTTCAATCAACCGTCTCATTAGTTCGTCAGACTTGAAAGTGTAGATGGATGGACAGATGATGAAGGGCATAGTATTGTGTCTATTTTTCTCTCCCTCACGTTGGAACAAGGGACATCTCGAGTGCCTTATTAATCAGTACTTATATTTTTGTTTGTTGATCAATGTGTCCATCAAGAGAATTGTGAGTCATATGCACTTGTTTTCCTGGGAGTACACCGGAGTTTGTCTCTTTTGAGTATCTAAGATACCTTCAACACCCAGACTTGTATCACTATATGATGCAGAGCCCTTTCTTGGTGCTAGACCGACTCCTTGGTCCTAATAGCATTTAGGCCAAGTGGACACTTTGAAATGATTGGGAGCACTTGCCTTTGGTGGAAGCTCATAAAATTTGTATTTGTAATGATTGAGATTTTCTTTACATGAGAGAACTTCTCTAAAATTTCATTTCAATATTTAGCTAGCTCCACTACTTTTCCAAGAGTTGACGCACACTGATCAACAATTATTTAAGTTTCATCACACCTGGCACATAGGTAGATATCAAACGATAGTATACGAACTTGTTCACATATTAGATAGGGTTTGCTGACACTTAGGTTTCTTGAAGCCTTCATTAACTTTATCCCATCCTCGAGCATCATTAAATCAGGTCTAGACTCAAATCACCAGTCCTAGTTCCTTAAGTGATAACTCAACTCATCTTATCAGTCATGTTATTGTGAAAGTGATGTGCTAATCACATTCTTTAGAAGGTAGAGATGAAGAGTACAATATAGTGCTCAAATCTTTCAAACTAGGGAAGTGTGGATTATTAAGTTCAAAACCCTAATGACTAAAGCTGGCTAACTCAGTCTCTTAAGATCTCAAAAATCATGTGTCCTCAAATCCTTAAGCCTTGGGTGATAGTGAATGTGTCAAGAATAAACCAACTCCTTGGTTAGTGAATTTTGCGATTTTTATCTTTTGCAAATTTTTATGAATTTTAATTTTCCAAAATTTTTAATCTAAGAGAGATACTGACTAGCCTAGACTCACATGAATAGTTGCATCTCCTCCTGCCAGTATGGGTGTAAGTACGGACCGTTAGACGACTACTTGTGTTAGTTGAGGACAGAGCCATAGATAGTGTCCTCTAAACCACCTACTATGCTAAGGGAGACCGTTTTTCCTCACTGAAGAGTAGCTACTCATTTTTAAGCCTAGTGGTCAGAGTCCCTATCAAAGAATTTTTTAAATTTTTTTCAATTTTTTATGGAGTTTATGAATAAAGTTAATCTTTTATTTACAAAAAGTTACTCCCTCAATTTTTAAAGATTTTGGCATAATTTTTTCAAAAATCAGTTCACAGGTAAACTTAAACCCTAGCCTGAAAATATTTCAAAAATTTTAACATACGAGCTATGGCTAAAGTATATATACAGTAATATACGGTATACCCCTATACATAACTTTTTTTATGTCCTTATAACACAAGTAATATGAAGCCATAGCTCCGGTTAAATATAAGATGATATAACAGAACTGACTCGGAGGTCCCCTAATACTTAGGTAAAAAATGACCTAAGTATACGGAGACAGATAGAGGGAAGATGGATGGGTCGGGTCCCCCATATATGTTGGCTGAAAATAGCCTAAGTATAGGATGTGGAATTTGGGTTGGGGGCCCGTGATTGGTTAGTGTTAGGGGGTGTACTTACACATATGAATATCATGGGGGGGTGCGAGGTGGTGAATTTTCACATATGAAGATGAAGATGTGGGAGGGGGTAAGTTGTATGCATTATGATGGATGTGCGAGGGAGAGGTTGGGGGGTATGAATATAAAGAGATGAATGTGGGTGCGTGTGGGGGGAGGGGGGTAGATCATCGAGTGATCTACTCTTTTTTTTTCTTTTTTTTCTTTACACATGCGAGCCCTCGAACTTGGACTGCTAGAAATGCACATGATACAACTTTCGTGCAACAAAAGGCATGAATGAAGAGCTGACTAAGGTTACTTGAATCCTCCTTGATTTTCTTTTGCGGCTCCTCACAACGGGAGCTCCCAACTCCATGCCTCCATGGGTCTCAAGCGTCCTCGATCTCCATGGGACCTAACACATTAGAAAAATTAAGAAATTTAATCAACAAATGATGCAAAAAAACAACACGATGAGAAGAACTAAAATTTTGAAAATATCAACATAAAAAATAATACAATAAAATTCAACAAACAAATAAAGATGAGCCGTGTCCGCAACAACGGTGTCATTTGATGAACCACATTTTTACCACATTAATGATCGTATTTTTATCGTAGTATAGGTGGTAAAAAATGATTCAGCAAAAACCACATATTAGAATATGTGGAAGTTATTTTACTTGGCAAGTCTACTAAAGTCGAACACAGGGACACAAGCCTCGTCGTCTATTTATCAATTTTTTTAATTAATGAGTGAGTATTCTCTATTCCTAGGTCTTCATGTAGATGTGATGCGCAAACAACATGACGACGTGATAGTGCAAATAAAATTACAAGAAATGATGCATGTATTTTATTTGATTTTTAAATGTAAATAAAAGATGATGTAATGGATGCACACAATTAATGCGATGCAAATAAGTATGCAAGAAAAAAATTACAAAAATGCTCTAAATTAGTTGTATATACGAGTAATCAAATATGCCTAGAATTTAAAGATAAATTGTGCAACAATGATAAGTAATGGCTTTCAGAATAAGAAGCATTGGACATTGAATACATCAAAATATAACATACAAAATAAAGGGTCAAATTAATGAATAACATATGCCACTAGATAAAGAATTAAATTAGTAACACAATGAAACTGAAATCATGGAGAATGGAGTTCATATATTCAAGATATTCTAAATGGAATGCAAGGGCATGAATGTAGTAAAAAATGCACGGAAACACAACAACGACAACAAAGCCTTTTCCCACAATTAAGTAGTGTCGGCTACATAGATTCTTTGCCTCCATTCAGATCTATCTTGGGTCAATCTCGGACTTATATCCAAAAAAACTAAGATCCCTTCGTGTAGTCTCTTTCCAACACTTCTTGGGATGTCCTCGCCCTCTCTTAGCCGGCTCTACATCCCAACACTCGCATCTCCTAACCGGTGCATCAGTTGATCTTCTTTGCAAATGACCAAACCATCTTAAGCGGTTTTCTCGCATCTTATCCTCGACCAGAGCTACACCAACTTTCTTTTTGATTGCATCATTCTGAATCCGATCTTTACGTGTATGTCCATACATCCATCTTAGCATTTTCATTTCTGCTACATCCATTCTCTGCACATGTCTATGGTTCACAGGCCAACATTTAGAACCATAAAGCATAGCAGGCCTCACGGCTGCTTTGTAAAACTTTCCTTTAATTTTTAAAGGAATTTTCTTATCACAGAGAACAACGGAGTCTCCTCTCCACTTTAGCCAGCCTGCATTTATTCTATTAGTAACATCTCCATCAATTTCCCCATCATGTTGCAAAATAGATCCCAGATATCAAAAAGAATCTCTCTTCTGAATGTTATCGTCACCAATCTTCACATCGATTCCTTCATCATTGCTTCCATCAAAGGTGCATTCCATATATTCCGTCTTAGCCCTACTTATACGAAAGCCTTTAGTCTCCAATGCATGTCTCCAAACCTCAAGCTTCTCATTTACTCCATCTCTTCTCGTCAATCAACACAATATCATCAGCAAATAACATACATCAAGATAACTCATCATGAATGTGACTTGTCAACTCGTCCATAATCAAAGTAAAAAGAAATGGACTCAAAGCTGAACCTTGATGTAAACCAATATTGATATCAAAATAGTCAGTCTTCCCCGTCGGGGTCCTTACACAAGATAAAGCGCTATCATACATATCCTTTATGAGATTAATGTATAGGACATGTACTTGTCTCTTCTCCAAAACTCTCCACAGTATCTCTCGTGGGACGGAATCATAAGCCTTCTCCAAATCAATAAAGATCATATGGAGATTCTTCCTTTTAGATCTATAAATCTCCATTGTTCTCCTCAGCAAATGGATGGCTTCAATAGGTGAGCGACCTGGCATGAATCCGAATTGGTTTTCTTTTACTTGGGAAACTTGCCTCAACCTTATTTCGATCACACATTCCCAAATATTCATATTGTGACTCATCAGCTTGATACCTCTGTAACTTGAACAATTTTGAATGTCTCCTTTGTTCTTATAAAGAGGCACCACGATACTCCTCCTCCAATCTCCAGGCATTTTCTTGTTTTGCCAAATAACATTGAATAGATTTGTAAGCCAAGTCAAAACACGCTCACCTAAAACTTTCCATACTTCTACAGGGATGTCATCCGGTCCAACACCTTTCCCATGTCTCATAACCTTCAAAGCCTCCTCTACTTCTTTTCTTTATATTCGTCTATAGCATGCACGATTCAAGTAACTTTCACTACTAGCTAGATTACCCAAAGTGATCTCTCTATTTCCTTCTCCAATGAAACGTTTATGGAAGTACTGCTCCCATCTAGTCTCTATATCCTTCTGAGTAACAAGCACGTGACCTTCATCGTCCTCAATGCATCTCACCTGAGAAAGGTACTTGGTCTTTCTTTCTCTTGCTTTGGCCAACCTGAATATATCCTTCTAGCCCTCCTTAGAGTTGAGATTTTTATACAAAACCTCATAAGCTTTTGACTTAGCTTCGCTTACAGCCTTCTTTGCTACCTTCTTCGTTATTTTATAGCATGTGACAGTTTCCTCTGTTCTATCCTTAGACAAAGCTTTAAAGCAAGCTCTTTTAATTTTTAGCTTCTCCTGCACCCCTTCACTCCACCACCAAGCCTCCTTTTGACTCGGAGCTCCTCCTTTTGACTCGCCTAGCATCTCTTTGGCTACCTTTCGGATACAAGATGTGACTGCCTCCCACATCTCGTTTGCACTACCGCTACAATCCCAAGATAAGTCTTCTACAACCTTCTCCCTGAAGCTTGATTTCTTCAGCGGAAGATTCCACTGCCTAGTTCTAGTGATCTTAGGAATCTTCCTTTTCTTTTCAAGCCCTTTTATTTGTAAATCCAGGACTAACAAGCGATGTTGGGTTGTCAAACTCTCTCCAAGGATTACTTTGCAATCTTTGCAACACAACCGATCTCTTCTCTTCAACGCAAAGTAATCTATCTGTGTTCTAGTTGAGCCACTCTTATAAGTAATTAAATGCTCCTCCCTTTTCTTGAAAAGAGTATTTGCTATGAAAAGATCATATGCAGTTACAAAATCCAGAATGACTTTTCCTTCTTCGTTTCTATCCCCAAAACCATGTCCTCCATGCATACTTGCATACTCTAAAACATCTTTTCCCACATGTCCATTAAGATCTCCACCTATGCAAACCATATCTCTTTGTGGGATTCCTTGTAAAATATTATCCAGATTCTCCCAAAAAGCTTGTTTAGTCCTTTCATCTAAACCAATTTGCGGTGCATAAACTGAGATGATATTCAGAATTTCTTCTTCAAGCACCAACTTTAGCAAAATAATCCGATCCCCAAATCTTTGCACCTCAACCACACAATCCTTCAAATCTTTATGAACAACCACTCCAACACCAATTCTGCCCTTATCTTTACCTGAATACCAAAGTTTAAAGCCCGTCTTCTCGATCTCCCTTGCTTTCTCTCCAACCCATTTAGTCTCTTGATGACATAATATATGAATCTTCCTTCTTTCCATTGTATCCACTATCTCCATCAATTTTCCAGTTAAAGTACCGATATTCCAACTACCAATCCGTAACTTCCTTTGCAATCTCTTTTGCACTAACTACTTTACTCGCATGCGTCCATTATACGAGAACCCTTGCAAATTTTGGACTACATCCGGGCGGTGATGCAACAGAACTAGCTTATTTACCCGCATGTGTTCCTCATGCGAGAACCCTTGCAAAATTTGAACTACATCCATGCTGCGATGTAGCGGGCCTTGCCAATTTTTCATTGCATTCGGGCGATGCAACGCGTCGCAAGTAGGGAACGCCCCAATGAAATCTGTATGTTTGCTTAAATCCATGTTTAAAAGATAAATATAAATAAAGATAAATACTACAAATAGGTCTTTGGAGGGTTGGAGGAGAAGAATGGCGGTGGGGGAGGCTTAGGCTGAGGTTCCATGGGAACCTCCAGTCGTCACTCAACATGCGCAGCCGATGCACGGAACTCGGCAAAGCCAAAGGCACCGTGACACGATGGAGCACCGTGGGTCGACACCAGAGTAGGGAGGCACCATTATGGCCCTCCTCCGACCTCCTTCTGTCACAGGGAGGTGGAGGATGGCTAGGGCCTGAGCTCAGAGTTGGTGGATGAGGTCGCAAGGGAGCGGAAGTGGCAGCTTTATAAGGTGGAGATGGCAGTTACAATGGTGTAATATCAACACCTGTAATGACTGGTGGAGTGATGGAAGGAGGAGCTGGGGGTTATGTGAGGTAGAGGGATGTGCGGGCTATCCGGAGGTGGCGTTAGGACGATGAGAGAGGATCGAGGATGATGGCGAAAAATGGAAGGGGGTGATGGTGGTACAAGGCATAGCGGGTGTAGAGGGGGGTTATGTGAGGTGGAAGATGAAGTTTCCACCTTTGGATCATGCGATCCAACAACATTTGTAGAGGCACAGGTGGACGGTGGTGATCTGATCCATCAGATCAGATCCAGCGGTGCGGGGAGTGGCGGAAGCATGCGGTACGGATCCTTGATCGGATGGCTGGGGGCTTAGCGGAGGTCAACAACTTAGATCAGATCAGAAGATTTGATCTAAGGGTGCAAGATGAGGTGGTGATGACTGGTCCTGATGCGAAGCTGGGGGTAGATCAAACGATGGGATAAGGAGAGATGACATGAAGGTTTGTGAGTTGCTAGATGCAGTTAGATCGGATGGTTGAGAGGAAGGCGGGAGTGGGTGGCCTGGATCTGATCTCGGATCAGATATGAGGTCTAAGGAGAGACTGTAGATGGAGGGTCAGGATGCATGCATGATAGGCCAGATTAGATGGTTTATAAGGGTGGCGGGTGGCACAAGGAGAGGCAGTCGCGTGGCTGCTCTAGAGAGCACCACATGGCCACTCCAGAAAATTCAAAAATAACAAAAACAAAGAAAGTTCAAAAATAAATAGTAGGAGGTTGAATTAGAAAAAGGTCAAAACACGGAAGTTGTAGATCGCGATGAGATCTATAAGTTTCACGTTGAACAAAAAGTCAAAGAATTCCATTTATACAAAGGCATATTTTTGCAAGTATTTTTAATGGGTAAAAACACTATGTTTTGTGTTTTTGATATCTTTAATTTATTTTAAAAACCAATAAATATATATAATATTTAGCCTAATTTCTAGTGGTTTTTAATAATAATGAAAATAAGGAAAAGGGTTAGCAATTAAATACAATAAATTAGTGTTAGATATATATACATAAAATATATTCATTACAAGAGATAGGTTAACCACAAAGATGCAGAATTAATGAAAATTTCTCATTAAGTTCTTATTATCGAGGATAAAAATAGAGAAAAATGGTGATCCAACGGGGATTCATCAGTTATATATTCTATGTATCACAATGAATAGTTTCTTGTTATATTATGACTCTATATAGTTCAATGTATCTAGATCGAATGATGGTGAAAAAATTATTTATGAGTTTTTCTGCTACCAATTTTCTTGTGTGTGATATTATCAGTCCTAATGGTAGAAACTCAATAAAGTATAGGATTTGAATTGGAATCAACCCAAAAGTAATATAAATTTCTTAATTGAGAGGAAGAAGATCTGAGATAATGGGGGTTAACAAATTAATATATTAATCACAACCCAGTGAAATTGGATTTTTTAAGCTGAATTGGAACAGTTGCAGCTCCTTGAAAAGGGGAGCAGCCTAGTTAAGGAACAGAGAAAGCTGTGGCTTGTGGTCACACCTTGCTTGGGTGGGAGCCGTGACTTCAAACTACAGATCCCTTCCAAAGGAAGCTGTGCGCTCAAGTCACGGCTTCGTTAGGGTTTTAAACAAAATATATGTTCTCATGGGGGTCACATGGAATAACTTTCCACAAGAACCCCCCAAGCGAATTTTCCTCTGAGATAAACTCAGGGGAGGAAGATAAAGCCAGGGTCGTTGGATCGACAGGGATCGAATGACCACAAGGATGCATGTGGAATGTGGAGAATTAAAGAAAAGAAAATAAAAAAGAATAAATCAAAAAATAAAAATAAAAATAAAGAAATCATAACTATTGGATGAAGGGTTGCCTCATCCAATGACCTGTAGAGGTGGTGGCAAAGGGGACTTAAGTGGTGGATGCATGGCAGCTCCAGGAGCGGTCACGTGTCATCCCACAAAAATAAAAAAATAAAATCAAAGAAAACTCAAAATAAAATACCAAAAATGTCAAATAAAAAATATTTCTTCATGAAATTTATTCATCTCGACGAGATATATAACTTTCGTGAAGGGACCAAAACCAAAAGAAGTCATCTGTACGAAGCGAATTTTTTTGATGGTATTTTATGTACATAAAATACCGTATTCTTATGATTTATATTTTTATGATTTTTAAATAAATAAAAATTCCAAATAACCTCTAATAAAAAATAAAAGGAATATTTACATATTAATCTCATTTTTTAATTTTTAATAATTAAGAAATTAAAGAAACAAAATAAGATATACTTTTGTACAAACCCTATACACAAGCTCAGAATGATTCATTTTCTTTGATTTGTGAATTATTTTTGATTTGACTTTTCTGCACACATTATTAGAACATAAATCAAAGAGAATAAATGAAAAAGAAACAAAATGTGTTAATTATGTATATAAAATAATGAGTCAACATTAGTAAATATTTACAATATACAATGTGATCCAAAACCTAAGTTTCACATATGAACTCCTATTCTTTTGAATTTGATCTTGTGTTTTGTAGATATTTGAACGTGCATTAGATCAAAGGTGAGTAGGAGTTCAAAGGAGACTGTATGTGAGAGATATTTGACTGTGCAAGTATTTGTCTCGAAACTAGGGTTTGTTTTTGTTGGACATATATACAAGTTGGTATTTTTATGGTATTTTTCATTTATTTATATTAGTAGTATGTACACAATGGAATTGATTTTATTTGATTTGGAGTTCATATAAAGTAATAAAAATGTAGAAATTTGTGTTATTATATATGTGATTATATACATACAATTTGTGGCTTCTTATTAATGTCAATAGGAATGATAAAATAGGGATATTATTTACACATGTATGAATGATAATAATGCAATGTTAATTCCTAAATACAATTAATTACTTGAGAACGAAGGTCTAATTTCGGCTTTTAAAGTGATGAATCATAGATTCATCAACCCCCTATACCTAAACCTTGCTCGTCCTCAAGCAACTAAAATGACTGCATAAGTGAAATGAGATTGGGTTCCATAAAAAGGTCATGAACAAAAGGTGAAAATGGAGCTCGACATGGCCTTGAGATTATTAGTTTATTGGAACACCTATGGAGAATCAAGATCCTAAAATCAATAGTCTCTAAGTTGTACAGGTCATAGTCTAGGTTCGGTTGAGAAGCCATCTTAGATCCACCCCATCCCGAAGCATACTACATGAACATTGAATTACTATCTCTTATATGTGAGGGGTGTTAGATCTTACCATTAGAGATGCCAAACTACCGTGCAATCTCCTCTTCTTGTAACTCGTCCTTAAGTAGTCAAGTATTTCCTTCCAAGTTCAAGTACTTCTAGTATCACAAACGGAAGAAGGGAGAGAAGTTGGAGCCTAGCCAGTGTTATTAAGTCTCCTATTTGAAGCTTGGCTAGTGTAACCAAGTCTTCTCTATGCAAGCATTGGACCATTGTGGTCAAGAGTTTTGGGATTTTGATATTTTTGCACTGCATTTATTTTGGGGCATTTTCTTTGATTTTTTTTCTTTTGGCCCATTTATTCAGGGTATTGATTTTTTTATTATGTAAAACGTGAACATCCATATGAAGTGGTTGCATTGGCCCCCATCTCGACTGAAAGGCTAGGACTAGTAGACTATCCCTCATTCAAAGCTTTATTTCAACTGTTACTTCGGTCCTTAGATGTCCATGCTACCAAATAGAAAAACATGCAGTCTTCCAACACCTCATCTGAGGTGCGGGAGCACATATTAGTTCCCAATACAAGAGTCTATTCAGAATGAGACAATCAGGTTAGACATTGATGAATATGCATTTCGTCATCTTTACTCATTTATTTTACCTTAAAATCCCTTATAAAACACCAATATATAATACTAACTCCACATTCTTACTAACTTGCATCTGTGTGTAAATATTGTACATTTATTAATATTTTAATCTAAAATAAATAAATAAATAAAGGAAAAATAAAGAAAATAAAAAAGAGAATGTATATATGTAATAGATATAGGCTGATCCGAACCCCGAGAGAAGGTAAAGACTTGACCGGATCGACCAGGAATAAAGTAGGGGGAGATAGGGTCTTTAATTAGAAATCCAAAAAATGTTTTGTAAATACTTCTCATTTATACTATGTACATGTATAAAACTAGCACTATTTTATTTTTACATAAATTGAACTCAAATTAAATAATTTTCAAAACAAAATTTATAAATAAAAATGATTTCTAAATAATAAAAATAATTACAAAATAAAATCATGTATAGAATAAAAGTAACCACATCAAGAAAAAGCCATAAAGCGATAATTGGAAGACTAATTTCGGCTTCATATGAAATCAAATTGAATCAAACTCACTTCTATCATTTTCTAAATTAAATTATCTTTAAAATGGTTGTGATTTCATAATTTTTGGAGTTACAGTTTGAAAGATGGTTTTCTGGGTGGTTTGTGTAATTTTACCATTTATTTGTACATATTGTATTTGTAAATAATTGCAAATATTTTCTAATAATTATATAAAATAAAAATAATAAATAATAAATAATAAAACTTTTAAAACAAAAAAACTAATTTCCTTATTTAACTATGTATATAATGTACCATATGTATATAGTATATGTATATAGTTAAATCCCTTAAATAATCCTCACAAAAAAATAAAAAAAAATCAGCATTTATTATTTAATTTAATAAATGGATGAAAATAAATAAAAATAACTATGTAAATAATTTCAACACTAATTTCCTTTCTTATCTTTATCTCATTTCATTTTTTCTTATCTCTTATCTTCATTCAAATTTTCGAAATTCAAACTCCATTCTTTTATCTATTAATATGGCTGCTCCTACCTCATTTCGATTTTCAGAGAGGTGCCTAGCCCCCGAGCCATCCGGTGAAGCAAGTCAGCTTTCTTCGAGGCGATTACGGTATTTTCCACTTCCACTGTGAGATCCACATCCCTTTATTTATCTTTCTAGATTTATTTAGGTTTAAATTTCTTCTTTAATTCATCGTTCATTTTAATTATAGATCTTAGATTTTCATTCCTAATTTTCTGTAACGATTTGATTCACCCAATCTGATTCGATATTTCATCTTCACATCTCGATCTATCCACATTCACGTTCTACCTCACGCAATCTATCAACTCCGACCGTGTATGGTGACTGGAGACCCGGATCCATCTTCCATTCCGTCAGATCTAAAATCATTCACATTCCTAATTTTATTTTATTTTATTTAATTTTCTTTCTTTGACCAAGCCACTGTGCTCGAGTCGGTATTAGTATTTGCTTTATTGCAGGTACACAAGATTTCAAAAAAAATTACAAAAAATATAGCAGCTACTATTTATACAAAAAAGAAAAAAAAACTGCTTTTACAAAAAAATAAAAAAGAGAAGAACGCCCGCTCCCCATTGGCCAGCCCTTCCACTACGGCTCCACATCCTCACGCTGCCAGCCACCTGGCCAAGCTGCTCCGTCGATCTATGCGCTATCCGCCAAGTTCCACCGCTCTTTGTCAACCATCTCGTCGTTTAGCTGCCTCTCATCGCCCGCCGATCTTCAGCCCGCTCTCCATCACGCTGTCGCGTGCGAGATCCTCATCCCCTCCGCTACACGCGCAACTCCTCCACCACCGTTGAAGAACCAACCTGTCTCGCGTGCCCCAACTACCTGGCAACCGCAAAAGCTCTACGCCTCCACCTGGCAAAGCGTCAGCCCCACCTGCACCTGACTTCCCCACCATGCACCAGCCGTTCATCGACAGCTTCCGTTCCCTCGCGGATGCTCACAACCTCCACTCCACCAATCCACCAACCTCCCACTACCGTCTCTGCTGCGTGAATCCGTAGCCACCGCCCGCGGCTTGGGAGATAAGGATAAGGTAGGCAATGCCTTCCCCTTGTGCCCCTTTTGTGCGTGGATCAGAACGAAGAACCCTAACGGGTAATTGAATTCTTTTGGAAACATATCATTAACGCCCCCAAGTTTCTGAGATCTTCAAAGCAACTCCTAACAGGTCTAGACATGTGCAGTTCACGCCTCCTTTCTGGGTAATTTGCAGTTTCCACCTTGTTTTTTATTTTTGTTATTATTTAATGCAAAACATTAACTATTTGCATTTGAGTCCTGTTATCCATACAATTAGTTTGCATGTTCTTTTCATTTAAATAAAAATCTTTGTTGCTCAATAAATTCCCCAAAAATCAAGTTAGACTCCTGTTGTGTGCATCTTCATTGTATAAAAATTTTATTGCATTTTATTTTTATTTATTCTTATTAAAAAATCAAAAACATCATTTCTTTTACTGTTTGCAATTTGGAAAATCATAAAAATTCAAATATCGCATTAAAAATTCCAAAAAATAGATTAGTTCCATTTTATTGTCTTTTGATTCCTATCCAATATTCGTGACATAAGTATTTATAAAAGTCAAAAAAATGCAAAATAATAAAAAGTTTTAAAAAATCACAGAAAATTGTAGAAAAATTCAAAAAATGTGATCTTAATTCTTATTTATAGATAAATTCCTGTAGTCTTTAGGTAAAATAATTTTCTTAATTTTTGCATTTATTTGGCATTTTTAAATTGAAAAATATTTTTTTTCTCATTGTTTGCATTTTCTCCTATTTTTATTTATTATGAAAATCCTAAAAAAATCTAAAAATTTCTGAAAAATTACAAAAGCAGTAAAAATCATAAAAAAATAACAAAAGATTTTATTTTGATATTTTAAAGCCTTTGTCATATTTGAAAAATCCAAAAAAAATACATCTCTTTTATGTATAAAGTTGTTTTGAAAAATATATTTTCTAAAATTAAAAAATTTACAAAATTAAAATCACTTAAAATTTGAAAATAAAAAAATAAAAATAAAAAGAAAAAAATTAAAAATTAAAAAGATAATTTTTGACAAAAACCAAGGTAGTTAGCATTTGAGATTCCTTTTTCTTTTAATTTATTTTTTTGATTATTTGAATATGCCTCGGGAATTGTAGCCTCCATTAGTTCGATCATGTTGCTATATAGGTAAATTAAATAACTACATTTTTCTTGCTACATTTTTTTATAATTAATTCAACTTGAGAAAAAATAATTTTTTGTTGCGGGATTGTTTGGGTTGCGACGACCACTACACTTTTATTTCATATCTCTATTTAAAAATCTCAAAAATCCTGTCCAACATAATGGCACCGTTGGCAGGGAGGAACAATAAGGGTAGTTAGGTTTCTCTTTTGACCTGCTATACTTGGTTGTACATATTTATTTATATTTTTTCACATTTAGTTCATTGTTCATATTCATTGTATTTATTTCATTTTTCCCTGCTCATATTTTATAATTGTGTTTCTTACGCATTTCTTTCTTTCCTTTTTTTACGAGGGCCCACAGAGCGATGAGGGCGATCCTAGGAGAGATGAAGCACCCAAGCGAAGCGGAGGCTTCTTGATTCATCTCGAAGCCGCAGGAGAGCGTGAGAGGAGGAGAAGAAGATTTGAAGGAGACCAAGCAAAAAAACATTTTAGACTTTGTTTTATTTATTTTAGAACTTGAACTCTTGTAAACAAACATTCATTTGTTACAGGGTCTGTTTTGCCAAATGGCAGTGCACTTGGGGGACCTCATCGGTTTTGTTTTCATAGCCTTATTTTTCTTTATTTCACCCGGATTTCGTGAGCTACCTATTGATTACTTTAATTAATTTGCTTGAGTTAGGTAATTAATTAGGTCCAAACACCCTAAACAAGAATTTCTGTACCTATAGAATAGAGCGTAAATGGACTTAGTCAAATTTAATTGGTCTTGCCTGTTAATAGAAGCTATTGTTAGGACGGTTCACTTGCATCATATAGGTTAGTTTTTTTTATATATTTAAATTCTGCACGGATCACCCTACATGTAGAGTGCTGGTGACAAGGTAGGCATCTCTAACCCTGCATGCATCAATGTGTTTAATCGTGCATTGGCATTTCCGATCTCCTTCCTTGTTTTCACTCACATAAGTTAAAAAGGAAATTGGAAACTCGATAATAGATTCATTAAAAATATTCAAACCAAGTGATAAATGCATAAAATTTGGGGCTGCTAAAGAAAACTCGACCCTAAAATAAATGTAAGGAAAAATCATTGTTTTGGGGAGAGTCACCGTCTCCTTATTTAATTTATCTGCAATGAGAGAGCGACCGACACACTAGGATAGAGACACGCTCGAACTCTCTTTAGACTACCGGTCTTGTGATTAGTTGTTCTCCAGTGAGGACTTCACCGGGTAGCCGGTAATCGGTCCGGGACTTCCTTAGGCCACAACCCATACTGGCTGGGAAAAACTAGTTGTGAGATTGGGACACTCTACTGGGAGTATTGGGTTCCTAACAGCTCGCTTAACCGCTCTGATAGATTGATTTATCACCTAAAATAAAATTTGACAAGATAATTGATCGAACCTTCATGGTCTTCACTGAGTTGAGTAGGTGAACTATGGGGTGTGTTTTGATTTGTGTATATTGTTTGTGATTGATTGTGTGCATACTCGATCCTTCCACGCATTTGCGCCTTTTTCCTTTGCATAGCTTGAGTTAACTATCGTGTTCTCCCGATCCCCATCTTTTGTTTCGAAGATGGCCGACTGTAGTGATTTTAATCCGACCTTAACGGATCCCTCACACCCTCCATCCAGTCCACCTCCCTTTTTCCAGGAGGACTTTCCTCCTGATTTTTTGCATATCCTCCTAGTCCATTATTTCAGGAAACGGACTTTGATTTTTACCCACCCTCATTCCACTCACCCGATCTTGTGATTTCGGAGTCACCTTTCATGATGTCCACACTTAAGACCCTAAACCGGATGATGGGGCATATAAATTCGAGGATTAGCAATCTATTTAACATAAATAAGAGCCAGAATATCGCTCCACTATTAGAGGATATAGATTCACTTGAAGATAATTATGGGAACTTTCAATCTCCCAAAATACAAAAAAATAAAAAAATGTTTAAAAATTCAAAAAGATTTCGGGAGATACATTGTTGATTCATTTTGTGAGGAGAGGGCACCCATGCCAAACCATTTGCCCATACAATCATTCACCACATGTCCCATCTTTGACTTTGAGGATTCCACTGTACAGACTTCTCTTGAAAATTCTCGTGTATATGATGATTCCGATCTCCTCCCTTGTATGGAGGAGTTCTAAAAATTCAAAAAAATGTTGACTGAACTTGAAGTGGTGGTCACCATTCACGAGATCATTAAAGCCCTACTTCACCAGACCATGACCTATTTATCTGTCCCTCAACACAAGAAGAGAAAGCAGGGGAGCAGATCTGAGTGTCACATCTTGACCATGGCCACTGCCCACGCCATCTCTCACCATCCACATTCTAAGAAAGGGAACACTGCCATACCTCTTGTGAGTTGCTCCATCTCTGACTATTCTTGTGATAACACTCTCCTTGACGGCAATGCATCAATCAATATAATACCCTTCCCTATGGTACCGTCTCTTCATCTAGGGCCTCTCAAGAAAACTAGGATGATAGTTCAATTTGCTGATGGATCTATCAAGAGGCCGAAGGGTATTCTAGAAAATGTTGTCATTCTTATTCAAGGCATGAACTTCACTTCTGATTTTGTCGTATTGCCCATGGACACCTCCACCCATGTGGAGCACCCTCCAATCATCCTAGGACGTCCTTTCCTTGCCTCTGCAAGAGCCGTTATTTATTATGGATTAGGAGATATTCATTTCTATTCTGATGTAGGGAGCAATGTGTTTATTATACATCCATTACTGACCAGAGACCTGCATCCCACGCGAGCGTGTCCGTGTTAGCCACCCGACCCTAAGGACTTTGACCTTGATGATACTATCAGAGACTTTTGCTGTATGTTGGATGATACTGGGACCCAAGAATCCCTCTTCAAGGAGGAAGACTCGGAAAGCATAGACCTTGGAGTTCCCCCTTTTGATACGTGGCGATGCATTGATGACATCCACAGGATTGACACAATAGACACCCTAGAGCGGAAGGTAGAATCTAAGACTAGACAGAGCAAACATGATTTGACTAGTTTCACTGATGAGTCCATTCCTATTCATATTGATTTAGATGAGACTGGTAAGGCTAAATTTGATTTGATTTCTTTTATAAAGGAATTCGGGCCTTTTGATGAAGATGATGATCCAGTAGAGGCTCTCTAGGCTAGAATTGATCTTACTTTTTCTGATAATGATTTCAAGCCTTTTTACTTTGATAGTTGCGAGACTTCCCAGGCAAGACATGACCACAATACTTCCATTGACAGATCCGTGCCTGAATACTCGAAGACCGCTGAGGATACATTCATGGTTGATCCTAGTCGGTTTGTGTCTAATGTTGAACTCGATATTGACCGACACCTTGTAATATCCATTCCTCAGCGATCTCGCAAGAAGGTCCGCTTTTGACCTTCTTGACCTTTGTACATCCACTCCTCTTGTATATCCTTTCGTTTCATTCTTTCTTCTTCCGTTTAATCATTCACCCCTTTTCCATGTGTATATATGCTATACTCAGGATGCACTTTACCCTAAGTATTGGGGGGGGGGGGGTGAATGATTTGTCTTGTTCATATTCGTCTTGTTCATCACTCCTGTTGTTGCTTATACTTAGGGATACTCTACCCTAAGTATAGGGGGAGTAATGTTGTTCATATCGTCTCTTTTTTGTTTTTATTCTTCTGCTTTCTCGATTGTCCCCCAACTTATTAATATTCTATACTTAGGGCTATTCTACCCTAAGTATAGGGGGGCAAGTCGAGCCGTTTAGTCTGTACATTCTCTTCATCGATTTTTCCCTTTTGTACAATCTTATATACTTAGGATTACCTGATCCCAAGTATAGAGGGGATCACCGACTTCTATTCTTTGCATCTTTTCTTTGAGTCGTTGTAGCATAGGAGTCTTTTCACTTTTCTATGCTTTGCACGAGTTATGTCTTCCTTTGCCGCTCTCTGATCATTATGAGGACATAGTTCAATCTAAGTATGGGGGGTGTAGTCTATTGTATATATACTTTAGACATAACTCATACTTTTAAATATGATTATTTTTGGGATATGTATATAAATTTGTAAAATCCACATGTGTATACAGACTTTAGTCACCATTTATTAAAAAAACAAAAAAAAACAAAAACAAAAAAAAGAAGAGAAAAAAACAAAACAATAAAAAAACAAAAAATTCCTCTTATATAAAAAAAATCCTTGTATATACTTGTATATATTTTACTAACCCTTTTTCCCTTAAAAAAAGAAAAAAATAAAATCCCTAAAAATACAAAACCAAAAGTCTATAAAAAATTTGTATAATTAAAATTTCAAAAAAAATTGCATTTTCATCATTTTTTTAAAAATCCATAAAAAGTTCAAAATTAGAAAATTGTTTCAAAATTTTTTGCTTTCTTTATACATTGTACATATCTTCTTGCATTTGCATATGCATATTTCAGGATAGTATTGACATTTAACTAAGTCAGGAATAAAATTAAAGAATGAAGCTTAGTTGGACCTTAATCCACTTAATTTCAGTGGAATCTTATAAGAAATGGAATTAAGACTTTTCAGGTCCTAGCGACTTAATTCTTTGAGTCCGTAAGACTATGTTCATATGTCGTCTTGATTAGTCTAAGTAGAATATTTAACAACACACGCATGATTCTTCTATGCTGTGGCTTATATTGGGCAAGCACTCTACACGTAGTTCTTCATGGAGGAGGTAGTGAGGAGGCAGAATCTCTTGGATTGGAGTAGCATACGAGTGTAGTACATCTAGAATCTCTTGGATTGGAGTAGCATACGAGTGTAGTACATCTAGGCGGAACCTCTCGTCTTCCTCTAGGGAGGGTAGTGCATCTCAATTTGATAGCATTGAGGTCTAAAGACATGATGCTTTGGGGTTGCAATAATGCTTCAAAAGAGCGATAGTCTACTAGCTTAAGAAAAAAAACTCCGTATGTACATGCTACACATTGTATATATTTTTCAAAAAAAAGAAAGAGAAAAAATGCAGAATCTCCAAAAGTGAACATACCTGATTGAAAAGAAAAATGCCAGCCGGAGTGTATATACAAGGATGAAAATAATAATAAAAAGGAGCTTTAAAGTCAAATTTTTGTAAGTTGACAGCTTGATGACTTGACTACACTGTTCATGCATCCAAGGATAGGTAGCTACACTGGTTACTGTCCATTCTTTTCTCCATCCCCTCTTATTGAGCTGGTTGTACTTGAACTTAGAAGGGAATATCCCCGCTCCTCGAGGAAAGAGTTGCTAGACCAGGGGACTAGAGTTACCTTGTTGAGAGAGGTTGTTTCTTTGCTACTTTTGAGATGGGGAGTATATTTCACTTATTTCACTTACTCCGTACAAGTAAAGATTCATAGTCATAAGAATTTGTGTATGTAAACTTGTTTTGACCTGACTGTTGAGGAGACCTGAATAGGAGTCTTGTGGGAAGGCTGTTAGGTTTTAAATCCATTTCCCATTAATGTTCCGCCACACTAATAATCCAAAGGTCTGATTGAGCTCCATACTCCAATTTTCTGAAGATAAGTTTAATACTCAAAATTGTCCTAATTTCTTTATTTTTCCTTTCTTTTTCTTTTATTCACTTATTCTTTTAAATAAGTGTTTACTAAGGGATTAGCAAAGGTAAAGCATAGGGGCATGATGAATCTGCATTTCATCATCTTTATTCATATATTTTAGCTTAAAATCCCTTATAAAACACCTGTATATACTATTAACTCCATATTCTTACTAACTTGCATCTGTGTGTAAATATTGTACATTTATCACTATTTTAACCTAAAATAAAGAAATAAAGGAAATGTAAAGAAAATAAAAAAAGAGACTGTATATATGTAATAGATACAGGCTGACCCGAACCCTTAGAGAAGGTCAAGACTTGACTTAATCGACCGGGAATAAAGTAGGGGGAGATAGAGTCCTTAATCTGAAAATCTAAAAAATGTTTTGTAAATACTTCTCATTTATACTGTGTATGTTTGTATAAAACATACACTATTTTATTTATACATAAATTGACCTCAAATTAAATAGTTTTCAAAATAAAAGTTATAAATAAAAATATTTTCTAAATAATAAAAATAATTGCGAAATAAAATCATGTACAAAATAAAAGTAACCACATCCGGAAAAAACCATAAAGCAATAATTGAAAGATTAATTACGGCTCCATATGAACTCAAATTGAATCAAACTCACTTCCATTATATTTTAAATTAAATTATCTTTAAAATAGTTTTGGTTTCATATTTTTTGGAGTTACGATTTAAAGATGGTTTTCTGTGGTATTTTGTGTAATTTTACCATTTATTTGTATATATTGTGTTTGTAAATAATTGTAAATATTTTTTAATAATTATATAAAAAAATAAAAATAAAAAATAAATAAAAATTTTAAATCAAAAAAACTAATTTCCTTATTTAACTATGTATATAATGTACCATATGTATATAGTATATGTATATGGTTAAATCCCTTAAATAACCCTCACAAAAAAATTTAAAAATTAACATTTATTATTTAATTTAATAATGTGACGATAATAAAAAAATTAATTTGTAAATAATTGTAACACTAATTTCCTTTCTTATCTTTATCTCATTTCAAATGTTTTTCTTATCTCTTATCTTCATTAAAATTTTTGAAATTCAAACTCCAATCTTTTATCTATTAATATGGCTACTCCTCCCTCATTTCGATTTGAATAATCTTAGATGAGAGGAGCCTATTCTCTAAGAGTCTTCTTATTGCAGTGAGGTGCCTAGCCTCTGAGCCATCCTGTGACATCGAGTCGACCTTCGTCGTGGCGATTACGGTAGTTTCCACTTCCATGGTGAGATCCATATCCCTTTATTTCTCAATCTATTTTCTAGATAATTTTAGGTTTAATTTTCGTTTATATTTCATCGTTCATTTTTAATTCTAGATCTTAGATATTCATACCTAATTATCCATCACGATTTGATTGGCCCGATCCGATCCGATTTTTCGTCTTCACATCTCGATCTATCTATATTTAATGCAAAACATTAGATTGTTAGCTAGTTTTCATGTTATTTTCATTCAAATAAATGTTTTTATTGCTCAATAAATTCCCCAAAAATCAAGTTAGATTCAAGTTGTCTGCATCTTCATTGTATAAAACTTTCATTACATTTTATTTTATTTGTTATTATTAAAAACATCATTTCTTTTACTATTTGCACTTTAAAAAATCATAAAAATTCAAATATCGCATTAAAATTTAGAAAAAATTATATTATATCTACTTTATTATCTTTTAATCCACTTTTCACACCATAATTATTAAACTAAAAAATTACAAATACTAAAAATCTTTAAAAAATCACATAAAATTATAGAAAAATCCAAAAAATGTGACCTCAGTTCTTGTTTAATTTCCTGTAGTATTTAGGCAAAACATTTTTCTTAATTATTGCATTTATTTGGATTTTTAAATTGAAAAAAAATCTTATTTACTCACTCTTTTGCATTTTCTCTTATTTTTATTCATTCTGAAAATCTAAAATTTCTGAAAAATTACAAAGATAATAAAAAATCTTAAAAAAATACCAAAAGATTTTATTTGTATATTTTGAAGCCTTTTTTTCATATTTGAAAAATTTAAAAAATTAGTTCTCTTTTGTTTATAAAGTTGTTTTGAAAAATATATTTTTGAAAATTAAAAAATTGCAAAATTAAAATCAACAAAAATTAAAAATCAAAAAATAGGAAATAGAAATAAAAAAATTACAAAAATTAGAAAGATAAAAAATTCACAAAATCCAAGGTAGTTAGCATTTGAGATCCCCTTTTTCTTTTAATTGATTTTTTTTCGATCACTTGAATAACCCTCGAGAATTGTAGGATCCCTGAATTCGATTCTATTGCTATATAGGTAAATTAAATAGCGAAATTTCTTTTGCTACACTTCTTTTGTAATTAATTCAGCTTGAGAAAAAAATAATTTTTTGTTGCGGGATTATTTGGGTTGCGATGACCACTACACTTTTATTTCATATCTCTATTTAAAAATCTAAAAAATCCCATCTAATGGACACTAAGAGTCAAAATCGAGACATTGTTTTGTGAAACATGGAGAATTAAATGTATGACCTGAAGATTCTAAAATCCTATTTCTTAGTGAAGTTCCTTTGAAAATTAAGTGGATAAAGGTCAAGTCCACTCTCGATTTTTAGTCATGACTCGGTTTAGAACCCAATCCAATGGCTTTCCACTTTGTGCACATGAGTGATATGCTGAATGATATGCAAAATGGAATCAAGAATAATGTTTTTTGAATGAATGAGAAGTCATTTTTATTTGAATTTTTTCATTATACACCCAATTTTACACAAATTTACAACACCAATATTATTTACAAATATTTTAAGAAAATTTAATGCATTTTACAATTTGATCATTTTCACTTTTTACAAATGTTAAAAATGATTACCATATTCCGTATTATATACAGAAAATACGTGAAAGAACGAGCTATGTGTAAAGTATATATGTAATATATATACACACACCCCCTATACTTAGCATGTGTTGTGTCCTCGGAGAACAAAATACAATGAAGAGACATAGCTCGTGCTAAGCGTAAGGGAGTGAAAAGAATACAAATAAAGAAGTTGATCTACCCCTCGATACTTAGGTTGTGGTTAGCCTAAGTGTAGAAGTGAGTACTAATGGGGTGGTCGAGGTCAATAAATGGATGGATGGACAGAGTGGGCACCGGTCCTCCCTATACTTAGGCTCTAAACAACCTATGCAAGAAAAGAAGTCAAGGGTGGGATTGATGTGATAGGGTGGGGTTATACAAAACAAAGAAAGAGAGAAACGAGTTACTCGAGTCACTCACCCCCAATACTTATGATCTAGTCATACTAAGTATATCCACAAAAAAAATGAGATGGACCTGGAGTGAGTGATGTGAAGTACGTGGGAGGGAGATAATACAAAGAAAATGTACAAGGCAGAGAAAGAATAAACATGGATCAAGAAGGTTTACGATAAACCTTCTTGTGAGAATGAGGAGGTAAGGAATGTAGATGTGTGTCGCTATCAGAATTGTCCTAAGAGGAATAATAGTGAGGGTAAGGGATCGTCCAATGATGGTCAACACACGGTTTCATGCTCAGATAGGGCTTAAAAACGGTTAAATTGAGCTCACTCATATATATCACCTCATCCAAACCTGATGAGGAATCCTCAGACAATCCCTTCTCCTACATGTCGATGGCAGCTTTCTTAATCGATTTTCTATGACCTGAAGCACTAACAGGAAGAAGGGAGTGACACACCTTGAGGGGTTCGGGGGAACACCTTATGGAGTCAGGTCTCATATTCTTCTCACTAGATAACCTACTAGAGGTAGAAACATCTTTCTTGGAATGGAGTGGTATGGTAATGGTTGTCTCTAGGTCTACGTATTGGAGGTGTCCTGCAGAAGGATGCGGTTGGCTGTAGTAGTGACGAGAGTCGGATTACTGAAATGATTTTGGAAAAGTGTGGTTCCAACTCTAAAATGGATTATATTTGTGAATCCTCTATAGAAGCTGTCACGGTGGTGGTCATGTAAGCAGTGGTTAATGTGGGGTATGGGGAGTCTCTGAACCAGTAGTTCGCTCAACAGTCGGTATCCCAAGTGTAGTAGAAAGATCAGACTCATCTGTCTCTCGATGGTCATGGCTATCTGCGACTATGTAGGTGGCCTTGGATTGGAGTGTGTCCTCAAAGGTTACTTGAGGTCGGTGTGTATCCAATGCTGGGAACTCGACCGTTCGAGTCTCGTAATCTATAGTCTCCTAAGCCAAGGCTAAGAACGGTTTTCCAAAAATAATAGGAGATTGAGTGAGCTCTTGTCAGTTCCCAATATCAATTATCATAAAGTCCCCTCTGAGTGGAGCACCTTAGAAAGTAATGACGACTAAATAATCCCTCTCAATTGTTTGATGGATTGGTCAACCATATGAACGACTACTCTTGATTTTCTATGTGGTCCGAGTTTGGGCTTGTAAAAGAAAGAGATTGGAAGGACATTTATAGGTGAGTATTCATTGATTCTAAGATGGGTAAAGATGGTATCTTTGATTTCTCATTCTACCCTAGGCAACCGCTTCACTCAATGACTCTTGGTATTTCTCCCCATCAGCAAGAGGTAGCCATAGACACTATGTGGCTCTCAGTCCTGGTTCTCTTATTTCTTAGATGATTGAACGGGTTTTTGTGGGGGTCTAAAAATTATCCTCACTGTAAAGCGAAGATAGAGTGTAGTTGAGGAGACCGCTCACGAATCCTCAATTCAAACAACAAGTACCCATAACATATAAATAACCAATGACTGACAAAAATGTGAAATACAATTTATTTTACTCTAAAAATAAAGATGAATAACGTGTAAGCATGTAGAGGTCGAACCACTGAGAGTAAACAATTAGCCTAATGATTATTTTTAATCAAAATGAATTATGTACACAAGTGTCCTTTTATTCTTTTTGAATGGATTTTTGTTTTTAAATTTTTTATTTGATTTTTAGTTTTATTTTTTAATATATATATTTTTTAAATTTTCTGATTTTTAATTTCTTTTCAATTTAAATATTATATAATATTATATATATAAGAGTATATAAATATATATAAGATATTGTTATATGATATAAGGTTTATATATATAATATATAATAGATATAAGAAAATCAAAAAAAATATTATGAAGTATAACCCTTTTTTATGTATTATATTTTTTTGGTTTTTTTTAAATATTTATAACGTATTTATAATAATTAATAATAGTATAAAGTATACATTGACTTTTTATACAATAAATCATATTATAATTATAAATATTGGTAAATATAATCAATATTCATATAATAAACTATTTTTGGGGTTTTTAAATATTTTTTTGTTATTTTTATTATTTTCAGTAATTTTGATAATGTTTAGGTATTTTTAAAGTCCAAAATAGTAAAAAATAGTGACTAATTAAATTGACCGAACTGTTTGAGATTTAAATATATTAAATAAAGTCGAAAATCCATAAAAATAAATTTAATATATAATAATATATAAAGAAAATTACCAAATAAAACTAATATTTTTTGGAATTTTTGTAGAATTTCATATTTTTATAAGATTTTGGAGATTTTAAATTTTTTTATCATTTCCTTTTCTATTTTTAGGTATTTTTGATCTGAAGTTATAAAAATACTATAATAAACAAATATATATTTTTTGGAATTTTTGAAAAAGTTATTATAATTATTAGATATTTTCTAAGTCAAACAAGAGTAAAATGTACTCTTTTTGAATTTTAATAAATAAGAAATTATATAAAATGCAACATAAAAATGTAGCGTGAAAGAGCAAGCATCCATGTACATTATCATATTGTTGCATACTTTTTGGAGCATGGATGATATTTATAAAAATTAAACAAACATGCACAAAAAAGGAATAATCTAGCATGGACCAATTTGCAAATAAAAATAAGTTTCCATGCATTCTAGAACCCTTAAACAAAATCCAGGGGTAAGGGTGCAATTTTTCTACGTATATTTATATTATATGCACTTGGTAGGGGCATAAATGCAATATACAAAAACTTTAGGTCATTTTACAAATTATCAATAAAATTTAACACTAAATATACAGACTTTTGGACTGATTACAAACACAAAAATCTGTAAGGGTATGTTTGCAAAATGCCCACCTCACATGGGGGGGGGCGTAAGGTAAGCTGGCTGACGAACCGCAATTTCAGCCCTTTAATAGTACGTAATTAGCACTTAAGAACATTGCAGTCGGGCTGAATTTAGGTCCGTCAAAAACCATCTAAATGCTAAGTCAAATAGAGTCGGATGGTCATGAATTTATTTTACTTGGTAAGAAACCAAGGTCGAACTCATGGACACGAGTCTTTTTCGTGACTATTCAGATTCTTATTTATCTATTTAGTGTTGAGTTGGAAAACGGATGAAACCCAATTTCATCATTATAATTTCCATTTATTAACCCCCTTGCTTAAGCTATTTGTCAATAAAACCCTGTTAATGTCCTGTATTTACCAGAGTCCTTATTAAATTAAAAACCACAAAAAAATGACAAAACAAAAATCTGTGGTATTTTTAGCCTTAAAAATACCCTCAAAAATATTTAGAGCATTCAGTTGATCTCATCTCCAGTTTTGGTCAACATGAAACTTGTAGATCTCATCGAGATCTACAACTTTTATGTTTTGAGTTTTCTCAAACGGCCAAATTAACCCTAAAAAAAATCTTTTCTCTTGGAATCATCTGATTGGGCCACGTGGCCTGTTCTTGGTGAGCCACGTGGCCCGCCTACTTTTGCAACATCCACCCGCGCTCTGGGCCGTCAGATCTCTTCCTGAGATCCAACGGCCCCAAGCTCTCCACGCGTGCTCATTCGCCTCAACGGTTGATCATACCCCTGGGCGCATCTATGCCATCTGTTAGCACTCTCACTGGAGCTTGACACGTAGCGAATTTTGCGCCCTTCGATTTTGCCCGAGCTTCGTCATCTACACCATTCTTTGATGCCCTTGATTTGGACCGTTAGATCCACGCCTTCTCTGCATCGTCACCGTACTTAAGCGCCGGTCCCTTATCACGACATGTGGCTGCTACGTAACCCTCCGATCACTTCTCCCCGGATTTAATCTGCGCCGCTCCCTCAACTCAGACCGTTGGATCTCCAGATCCAACGGCCATCGGTCATCGCCTACCTCCAGACCTCTTCTTCCCCACGATCTCCGACTCGCGCATTACTCTCCCCCTTCCATATTTCCCCGCATCTCCAGTCAACCTCTCCCATCGCCAACAATCCCACATCCTTCCCCGGTCATCCACCACCTTCGCCAGTGTGTCCACTACCCACGACCCCATCTCTTTCGCTCCATAATCCCCTCGCAACCTGCGCCACTACCACCAAAACCGCCGTCGTCGCTTCTTCAAATACACCGCCACCTCCTTCACTGTCCCGGGTCCACCTGTACGTGGGTGACCTCCCAGCAAGCCACCGCCCCCCGGTGACAGCGAGGGGGCAGCAAGGAGCGCAAAGATGGAGGTCTACTCCGGTGATGACCCCTAGCCATGGTAAGCCAGGCCCGCGGAGCTCCGCCTCCGCCAAGCTGCTCCCCATAGCCGGGGGAGTTCAGCGATGACCCCGAGGTCCTCCAATGACCTCGAGCACAGGCCCCGCTCCGCCCAAACCTTCGGTAAGTCCTTCTGACCCCTTTAGTCTTTTTCTTTCATTTTCTCGTAATTTGGTAGGTCGATTCACCCTTGTTCCTCCTTCACCAATCGCCTCTCGAGCTCCGCCACGCTCCCCCCATTCACGCGCCACCCTCCGTTCACCTTTCCCATCCCTCGTAGCCTCAGACCACCTCCGTCCATCTCCTCCGCCCTCGCGGCGGAGGAGCTCCGAGCTCCCGCTTTCTTCGCCCCACCTGAGCTCTCACTTTACTCACGCACACACTCCACGTGCTTCGGCTATGAGCTACTAACCACACTGGTCCTTCAAACTCGGAATGGACGGAACCTCGCCGGAGTCAACTTCGTAACAGTCGCCTTCGACTTCAGCGCTCCGGTGGCCCTATCCAGAGAGTCCAGCACCTCGCCTGAGCACCCACCTTCATCGACCTTCTTTCAGGAGCGTCGGGCGAGCTTTACCGTACCCAGGATGGAGCGGCGGAGGAGGAGCCCCTTCGCCGGAGCTCCAAACTCGCCGCCAGCCGAAGGAGGAGGAGGAAGTACAGATGCCGTTGGATGGTCTTCTCTCAGCGACCATCCTACGACCCAGATGAGGCCACGCAATCGACATCAACTACCGTTGGATCGTTGAAGATCCAACGGTCTACAAGCAGCCACGTATACGACTCCAGGAGCCCTTCGATCGTTGTGATCAGAGGGTGCACACTCAGCCACGTGGCGACACCGGAGCCTCTCTGAGCCTTCGTCCTCGAACCTCCAGGCTTGGACGCCCGAGCCTAATGCCGAACCTTCTGGAGCGCCCGAGCCTTCACGAGCCTGCACCGAGCCCGAACCAGGTTCCAAGCCAAGCCGAAGCACTTACGAGCCTCTACCGAACCTCCGTATTCACAGAGCCTGGGGAAGCACGTGTCTGTCACGTGTAACCCTAGGTTATTTGCAGAGATGCCCAAAGAGGTCTCCAATTTTGCAACTAGGTCCTGACGCACGTGCAACACCTGTGCGCATGGGGTTATTTGCACTCATGCCCCTGCGGGTTTAAATAATTGCAAATATGCCCCCGCGCGTGTGGTTTATTTACAGGGAAGGACTCGTTCTTTATTTTTATTACATTTTAGTCCCTCCCAGGGACCTGTTTGTAGTTATCTTTTTTTATGTTTTATTGCACTTATGCCCCCGGCTTCTTTTATGCATATCTTGAGCTATATATATCCAATTGAGATGATTTTAGTTTCATTTTGAAGCTCTCCTTGCTGTCTTTATAATGGCATGCTTTAATTTTAGATTTGACACTATGATTCATAGTGCATTATTTCATTATCTAAGTGTCCTGATTTCCTTGTTTCTCATGCCTATTTACTATATAAATGAAAATTGCTTCATTATCTGATTCTGTTTGACTCGTATATTTTATGGCTTAAGTATTGATCATTTCGGGCATATTTGCATCGCACTTCATTGCATTTATTTGCTTGATAAAATAAAATTATAAAAAAAATGCACGTTTATTTCTTCAATACATTGTATTGTTAAGTCCTTGCATGCTTTGACCTATATGTCTTTAACTCAACACTTATTTAGATAGATAAAAATTTGACTAATACGAGAGAGGCTCGTGTCCCTAAGTTCAACCTTGGTATATTGCCAAGTTAAAAACAATTACGACCATCTCATTTCTATTGTTATATTTAAATAAGATGGTCTTTTGATGACCCGAATTGGCCCGACTGCTACGACATTTAGAAGTGCTAAATACAATAAATAATTCGATCACGTTGTAGCACGTGCACTTAGCGATTCAGACAAAATCGAGAGAAGATCTCCGTGAAGAGTGTCTCGGCTTTAATTTATATCCCAGGCAAGTATCATTCTCATTGGGTCTTCATGGTTCTCTTCTTCCTCTTTTTTCTTCTTTAGCATTTTACTTGAATCTTCTTTATGTCCCGAGCAAGCACGTAAAAGAGAAAAAAATGAAATATGCTCAAAGAGTCGCGTGCCTGATCCTAGGTCGACACTCAAGTGGGGACGATCCCCACACAACCACATATAATCGTTCGATTACAATCGCGAGCCTTCGATCGAAGACCGTTGTAAAAAGATGAATTATTACATGACATGCAAAAATAAAATGCGAGACACATTTTTTCTTTCTTCCCTATTTGCTCCACGTATGTTTTGCGGCTCCTCACAGCGGGAAGCGTCCTGCTCCTCACCTCCTTGAACCATCAAGGGCCCTGCCACAAAAACAATGGTTAGAGATCGATAGAAAAGAAAATTTTGTAATGCAACATAAATGAACAAGTTGACCTATATAAAAGATACACTTAATTAAATAAACAAAAAATCCAAAAAATATAAGAAATGAGCCGTGTCCCCGGCAACGGCGCCATCTGACGAGTCGCTAAATACGATAAATAATTCGGTCACGTTGTAGCACGTGTACTTAGCGATTCAGTCATAACCGAGAGAAGATCTTCATGAAGAGTGTCTCGGCTTTAATTTATATCCCGGGCAAGTATCATTCTCATTGGGTCTTCATGGTTCTCTTCTTCCTCTTCTTTCTTCTTTGGAATTTTACTTGAATATTCTTTATGTCCTGAATCAGCAATGTGTTCTTGATTAGAAGAGGATTTATGAATCATGATATTCTCACCAAGGCGATGGTCTTCCTCGGTGAGGTGGGAAGAGAGAAATGGAATGGTTTGACAGTAACCATCCCGAGAGTGAGTGATCTTTGGCTCAAGAGGGTCATGAGTCCAAGTTGGTCCAAGTTGTGCTTGGACCTTTGAAGACGTACTTTTTGAAGGGTTCAACGAGAGATTCGCAAAGTCCGAATAAATATCCCCCCAATCAGTCATCTTCGATGTCAAAAGAACCAATTAGATCAAGATAGTCAATGAGGCGCTAGTTCTACGATGCACGTAAATGTGCGGAGTGAACTCATACAATTCAAACACAATTCAAACCCTCAATTTCACCAACTCAACACGTGATGGTCGTAAGGGTTCGGCCGAATTATCTGGTCAATTTTAGTTGGTGAGAAATACAATTTTGGAAAGATTAACGAGCTGTTAGGTGCCCGTATTTTCCTACAGACTGGCCCGGTTCCTACGACTAGTTTGACCTACTTTCAGCCAGCATAGGAGTAAGTACGAACCATATAAATACGGCTACCCGTTCCTTGAGGACTAAGGCATCCTCTAAACCTCCCACTCTACTAAGGAAGTCCGGACCGTTTACCGGATACCCGTATTCCTCACTGAAAAGTAGCTAATCGCCTAAAAAGAAAGAACCAGTAGTAAGTATGGAATCCATACTTGGCTCTATCCTAGGGTCGTCTCTCTCTCACTTGCAAGTAAAACAAACAATGAGGGCTTTATGCACCCGAGAACAAGGGTTCTTTTTATTCCAATTATTTTAATCGACCTGCTCAATTCAGTCCCAATTTTAGAGTTAGGTTATCACTTGAAATTTATATGAACACACAAACACATCTACCGTTCTATCCCAATTTCATTTTTGACCTTAAGTTGTAAAACAAGAAGGGAATCGGAAATCAGAATGCAAACGAGAAACTATGATGCATGCTCAGAAGAAGGTATACTTATAGTGAATCCCATCACTCTCCATGCGTTATGCAAAATTGAATTTGTAAATATTACACTAAATGCATGCAGATCGAGAAAACCGCACCTAAACAGTATACTATTAACGGGGAAGAATTGATTGAATTTGAGCTAAGTTGTACATGTCTATGTGCGTCTCATTATGAATCTTATAAGATAAGTGAATCTTCTAAGATATGTGTGGCCTAAATTACGATGGGCACAAACAAGTTTGAATCTAAACTAGTTGAGAAAGAAATGGCTTTTCCCGGATGAAATGAAACATTTGATTCATGTAACAGGAGAAAGATTTCCCATTCCTTAGAAAGATATGTGGAACAGAATTGACCGGGTGGTAGAGTCGTGGAAACACTTGTTTATTCCATATTTTGGACCTTAGCTCCATGGAACAATATACTACTGCTGAAACATGGAAGAATTGAAATCTTAGATCAAAACACTATGATGAACTGCCTAAACGAGAATTCTTGAACGGCGAACAACCAGAGCCTATTACTCACTATATCAAATAATTTCCATTAATGAAACCATGTAAATCCATCGGAAAATCAAAAAGAGACCTCAGGTCACAGTTCGAGAGTAGAGATACATTGAGGAAAGACAAGCTATATGCGAAAATGCGCGTAGCATTTCTTATGTGGTCTTTCTTGCGCTAGGATTTCTTCTGATTCTCTTTACGGATGAGATCAAATCCTCAGTCCGCATTCATACGCATATAATTCCCTCTTCAAATGAGGAACGAGCTTGCTGACTATATTCATTTCTTCTTCTAACGAACATGATGATTCAAGGAAGCAGCTAACCAGCCTACTTCGAGCTCCACAATGGCGGATAGAGAACATACCTCATTTAGAGACGCAGTGAAGACAGGGCTCAGGACTCAGGCTATAATCATTCCTTTGCTTCTTCTTTCCCATTATATCCCATGGGACTGATGAATCACCAGAAGAGGGTCAATGAACTCATTGGAGTGACTGAGGATTAGTAGACTTTCCTCCGTAGCCAGGGACATAGAGGATTGGCTTGGACCCCCCAGACCCCCCACGAGAATATATATGGGCTTCCTCTCGACGATCCTGGGGACTGAGCGCGCTTCCTCTATTTATCCCGTGGCAAAAGAAAACTCCTGACTCTTGAACCTGGGAAAAGCCCCCAAACTATTAACACCACCTATAATGACGCATTCTATAAGCCTCAGGTCTTTTGACTTTCGCGGAAGAGAGAGGGCTCAAAAAAGCAGGGAAGCGGCTACGCTTCTTCTTCCCCTGGTCGAACTCATTCAATCCCGTCTCTTTCCTGACGCACCAGTCCGCTATCACCTTCCTGACTTCAATTATCAAATAGCACTCATAGGCTGACTACAGGCTTAAAAGACAAGCGGGTCTAGCCTTTTCTTCGATCTTCTTCCTGAATACCTTGATTTAAGGCCAAGAAAGCATATGAACTGAAGCAGGGTCGATCCTTCATCTCCCGACCCTAGGACTCATTCACGCTTCGCTTAGATTGGAGTCATGAGCGAGAGGAAGAGGGGTGGGGCCAAGACATCAGGCTAGGCACACCACTTGCCTAGCTGACCTGGCTTAGCCCCATCGCTTAGTCGCTTATCAAGTCCTTCTTTCTCGTTCATGCATCACTTCCATACCAAGGTTAGCACGGTTGATGATATCAGCCCAAGTGTTAATAACACGACCTTAGCCTGGTTGGCGGTTCTGGTCGATAGTTTAGTCTAGCTGGGGTGGCGACCACGTTCTGAGCAGCAAGCTGGGAAGGTGCTAGCTATATGCTAAACACATGAAAATCAGAGCAAAAAAATGGAATAAATACAAGTGGCTCGGGGGTCAGAGTACCCAAGTAGAGAAAATCTAAATCCAAATTTTTAAATTAATCCCTAAGCCATTTGCCTCCTCGGTAACGACGCCATCTGATGAGCCTCAAAATCGTCCCTATAAAAGTGTGTAATTAGCACTTCAAAATGTCGTAGCAGTCGGGCCAATTCGGGTCATCGAAAGACCATCTTATTTAAATATAACAATAGAAATGAGATTGTCATAATTTTTTTTAACATGGCAAGATACCAAGGTCGAACTCAGGGACACGAGCCTCTCTCGTATTAGTCGGATTTTTATCTATCTAAATAAGTGTTGAGTTAAAGACATATAGGTCAAAGCATGCAAGGACTCAACAATACAATGTATTGAGGAAATAAACGTGCATTTTTTTATAATTTTATTTTATCAAGCAAATAAATGCAATGAAGTGCGATGCAAATATGCCCGAAATGATCATTACTTAAGCCATAAAATATACGAGTCAAACATAATTAGATAATGAAGCAATTTTCATTTATATAGTAAATAGGCATGAGAAACAAGGAAATCATGACACTTAGATAATGAAATAATGTGCTGCAGATCATAGTGTCAAATCTAAAATTAAAGCATGCCATAATAAAGACAACAAGGAGAGATTCAAAATGAATCTGAAATCATCTCAAATAGATATATATATATATATAGAGATATGCATAAAAGAAGCCAGGGGCATAAGTGCAATAAAACATAAAAAAGATAACTACAAACAGGTCCCAGGGAGGGACTAAAATGTAATAAAAATAAAGAACTAGTCCTTCCCTGTAAATAAACCACACGCGTGGGGGCATATTTGCAATTATTTAAACCCGCAGGGGCATGAGTGCAAATAATCCTAGGCGCGCAGGTGCTGCACGTGCGTCAGGACATGGTTGCAACTTGGGCGTCTCTGCAAATAACCTAGGGTTACACGTGATAGACACGTGCTTCCCCAGGCTCGGTGAATACGGAGGTTCGATAGAGGCTCGTAAGTGCTTCAGCTTGGCTTGGAACCTGGTTTGGGCTCGGTGCAGGCTCGTGAAGGCTCGGGCGCTCCAGAAGGTTCGGCATTAGGCTCGGGCGTCCAAGCCTGGAGGTTCGAGGACGAAGGCTCGGAGAGGCTCTAGTGTCGCCACGTGGCTGAGTGTGCACCCTCTGATCACAAGGATCGAAGGGCTCCTGGAGTCATATACGTGGCTGCTTGTAGACCGTTGGATCTTCAAAGATCCAACGGTATTTGACGTCGATTGCGTGGACTCATCTGGGCCGTTGGATGGTCGCTGAGAGAAGACCATCCAACGCACCTGTACTTCCTCTTCCTCCTTCGGTTGGAGGTGAGTTTGGAGCTCCGGTGAAGAGGCTCCTCCTCCGTCGCTCCAACCTGGGTATGGTGAAGCTCGCCCGACACTCTTGAAAGAAGGTCGATGAAGCTAGGTGCTCGGGCGAGGTGCTGGACTCTCTAGATAGGGCCACCGGAGCGCTGAAGTCGAAGGCGACTGTTACGAAGTTGACTCCGGCGAGGTTCCGACCATTCCGAGTTTGAAGGACCTGCATGGTTAGTAGCTCATAGCCGAAGCACGTGGAGTGTGTGCGTGAGTGGAGTGAGAGCTCAGGTGGGGTGAAGAAAGCGGGAGCTCGGAGCTCCTCCGCCGCGAGGGCGGAGGAGATGGACGGAGGTGGTCTGAGGCTGCTAGGGATGGGAAAGGTGAACGGAAGGTGACGCGTTAATGGGGGGAGCGTGGCGGAGCTCGGGAGGCGATCGATGAAGGAGGAACGGGGGTGAATCGACCTACAAAATTACGAGAAAATGAAAGAAAAAGACAAAAGGGATCGGAAGGACATACCGGAGGTTTGGGCGGAGCGGGGCCTGTGCTCGAGGTCATTGGAGGACCTCGGGGTCATCTCTGAACTCCCCCGGCTATGGGGAGCAGCTTGGCGGAGGCGGAGCTCCGCGGGCCTGGCCTACCATGGCCAGGGGTCGTCACCGGAGTAGACCTCCGTCTTTGCGCTCCTCGCCGCCCCCTCGCTGTCACCGGGTGGCGGTGGCTTGTTGGGAGGTCACCCACGTACAGGTGGACCCAGGATAGTGAAGGAGGTGGCAGTGTATTTGAAGAAGCGACGACGACGGTTTAGGTGGTAGTGGCGTAGGTTGCGAGGGGATTATGGAGCGAAAGAGATGGGGTCGTGGGTAGTGGAGACACTGGTGAAGGTGGTGGATGACCGGGGAAGGATGTGGGATTGTTGGCGATGGGAGAGGTTGACTGGAGATGCGGGGAAATATGGAAGGGGGAGAGTAATGCGCGAGCTGGAGATGGTGGGGAAGAAGAGGTCCGAAGGTAGGCGATGACCGATGGCCGTTGGATCTAGAGATCCAACGGTCTGAGTTGAGGCGCTAAGGAGCGGCGCGGATTAAATCCGGGGCGAAGTGATCGGAGGGCTGCGTAGCAGCCACGTGTCGTGATAAGGGACCGACCCTTAAGGACGGTGACGATGCAAAGAAGGCGTGGATCGAACGGTCCAAATCAAGGGCATCAATGAACGGTATAGATGACGAAGCTCGGGCGAAATCGAAGGACGCAAAATTCGCCACGTGTCAAGCTCTAGTGAGAGCGCTAACTGATGTCATAGATGCGCCCATGGGTATGATCAAACGGCTGAGGCAAATGGACGTGCGTGGAGAGCTTGGGGCCGTTGGATCTCAGGAGGAGATCTGACGGCCCAGAGCGCGGGCGGATGTTGTAAAAGAGGGCGGGCCATGTGGCTCACCCAGAACGGGCCATGTGGCCCAATCAGATGATTCCGAGAGAAAAGATTATTTTTGAGGGTTAATTTGGCCGAAATTTGAGAAAACTCAAAACATGAAAGTTGTAGATCTCGATGAGATCTACAAGTTTCTTGTTGACCAAAACTAGAGATGAGATCAACTGGATGCTCTAAATATTTTTGAGGGTATTTTCAAGGCTAAAAATACAACAGATTTTTGTTTTGTCATTTTTTGTGGTTTTTAATTTAATAAGGACTCTGATATAAACAGGACATTAACAGAGTTTTATTGACAAATAGCTTAAGCAAGGGGGTTAATAAATGGAAATTATGATGATGAAATTGGGTTTCATCACCCCCCCTATACTTAAACTATGCTCATCCTCGAGCATCAAAGAAAATGAGTAAGCTGGATTAACCCCCTTATGCATGTGAGTACAGGATCCGATCCGGTCAAGTCGACTCGACTTTAGAGGTCCAAAATCCTAGAGTTCAACCCAGCCTTAATCAAGAGGCATTCAATTCCTCTACTTCTCCAGACTCTCTCTGATGTACATATAATCTAAAGGATATGACATTTTAGTGTTGACTGCGATTCTGAGAGTAGAGTCAAATCGTCACCCGAAGTCTTGGTCCGAGAAAATCTCCTAAGGACCCAGTCCTCAACACTAGGGAATAAATCAAATCTTGCATCCATTCCACCGTCTCTTTAGTTGTCAGACTTAGAAAATGTAGATAGCAGGCCAGTAATGGAGGGTATGGGTTTGTGTCATTTCTTCTCTCCCTCTTATTGGAACAAGGATTCTCTCTAGTGCCTTTTACGTAACACAATTTTTTGGTGTTGATCAGTGCCTCCGTCAAGAGAAGTTGGAGCCGTCTGCACTTGTTTTCCTGGGAGTACACCGGGGTGTGTGTCTTTTGAGTACCTATCGTACCTTCGACACCCAGACCTGTAGCATTTACGATGCAGAGCCCTTTTTTGGTGCAAGACCGACTCCTGGTCCTAATAGTGGTGGTCCAAGTGGACACTTTGAAAAGTTTGGGAGCGCTCGCCTTTGGTGGAAGCTCTTTGATATTTGACTTTGTGGAATGAGCTTTTCTTTGGAATTTCATTGACTTGTATAATTTGTGGCTAGCTCCACTGCTTTTACCAAGAGTTGGCGCACACTGATCAACAAATTTTTTATTTATTTCACACCCTGGCACTTAGGTCAATATCAGGAGAATAGCATAAGAACCAAGTTCTCATACTGGCTAATATTGCTGACACTCAGGTTTCATGAAGCCTCAAAAGATATTATCCCATCCTCGAGCATCATTATTCAAATCCAGACTCGACTTTCTCATCCCAATTCCTCAAGTGAAAAATCAACTCATCTCATCGAAACCGCAGTCATGTGATGTGCTGATCATATTCTTATTGTCTGAGACTAAGAATGGAATATAGCATGCAAATCTAGAGACTAGGGAAATGTGGATGATTAAGTCTATGACCCTTATGGCTAAGGCTGGTTAACCTAAAATCTCAAAGACCTCAAAAAGCTAAGTCTCCTTGATCATTTCCAATCCTAGGTGGAAGTGTAAGTGTAGAGGATTAATCCAACTTCTTTATTCAAAAAAAAAAATAAAACACACATTTTTTTTGAACTTCAAGAGATATTAGGACTGCCTAAACTCAATTGAGCATGTGCAATTCAGCTAGTATGGATGTAAGTACAGGCCGAAGCCCGTTGCTTGAGGACGGGGCCTTACGCTATGTCCTCTAAACCATCCAATCTGCTAATGGCGAACCCTCACTGAATGCGGCTTACTTAATTGGGCTTAGTAGTCACTAACGGCTCCTAAAGGATTTTAGGGGTTTTCTTATTTTTAAGGATTTTAATAAAGGTTAAAACACAAGTTAGACTCAACTTTCCTTGACAAGAAAATAGAAGAAATTTTCAAAATCATGTCACACAAATAAAAAGTTTTCAAAACATTTTTAAAAGATTTTTTTTTTCAAAATAAGGAAAAATCATTTTCGAAAATATTTTTATAAAAATAATGTAACATAATATTGAAAAGTCGTGAAAAACATTTGAGTTCTCTTAGTCCAAAGGATTTTACTTTAGCCAAAAATTTTTAAAATTTTCAAAATTTTCAGTTTATAGCTAAAGTAAGTATACGGTATATACGGTATACCCCCCTATACTTAAACTTTTCTATGTCCTCATAGAACTAGATGTTACAAGTCCATAGGTCCAATTAAATATAAAGGAATATACAGGAGCTAAGAGGGGCTCCCCCTATACTTAGGTTAAAAATAACCTAAGTATAAAGGCAAGGAAAGGAGAGTAGAGAAAATCACGGGGACTCGGGTCCCCCCTATACTTAGGCTGAGATTAGCCTAAGTACAAAGATGGAATTTGCTGTTGGGAAGGACCCAAGGGGAACGAAGAAGAAGGATGGATTTACAAGTTATCGGTTGAATTTACGGAGATAGATGGAGTGACTAAGGTTATAGGGGTGTATCGAAGCAATCATGGCTCAATCAAGCAAGCAAAAACCCTCAAATTCACCAACTCTCACATGAAACCAACCGAGGTTGGTTTATTATCTTGTCTGTTTTATTGTTTATAAAACATTAGATTTTTACGCGGAGAAAAATGTGAATTGATAATCGATGCGTAAACGAGGGTGTTGCTCTCCCAAAACCAAAGTTTTACTCCATTTTTTTGTTGACTTGCAATTAACAGTCACAATTTTTATTTAATGTTGTCACTGTATTAAGGTTAGCACAAAATCAAGCAATCATCGTCTACCGTTCATTCCCATTTTCCATTAATCCTAGGTGATCAAGCTAGGAAAAAAGAAACCGAGAAAAAGCCACGTATTCGATAAAAACCGCGATCTAGGCTAAGCGAAAAATCTTGCAGTGACTTAGCAAAAAAAATTCGTGAAAAACTTGGGCCGTTTTGAAATCCGAAATCAATATGTATGCAAGTCGATAAAAGCCGCACCTATTATGCTTCTATTAGCGAGTAGAAAATATCTTTTTAAAATTAGCTAAGTGATGTGAGACTAGGTGCGTCTTTGATATTGGTGTGTCCTACCTACGAGCAAGCACGTAAAAGATAAAAAAATGAAATATGCTCAAAGAGCCGCGTACCTGATCCTAGGTCGACACTCAAGTGGGGACGATCCCCACACAACCACATATAATCGTTCGATTACAATCACGAGCCTTCGATCGAAGACCGCTATAAAAAGACGAATTATTACATGACAAGCAAAAATAAAATGCGAGACACATTTTTTTTCTTTCTTCCCTATTTGCTCCACGTATGTTTTGCGGCTCCTCGCAGCGGGAAGCGTCCTGCTCCTCGCCTCCTTGAACCATCAAGGGCCCTGCCACAAAAACAATGGTTAGAGATCGATAGAGAAGAAAATTTTGTAATGCAACATAAATGAACAAGTTGACCTATATAAAAGATACACTTAATTAAATAAACAAAAAATCCACAAAATATAAGAAATGAGCCGTGTCCACGACAACGACGCTATTTGATTAGTCGCTAAATACGATAAATAATTCGGTCACGTTGTAGCACGTGTACTTAGCGATTCAGTCAGAACCGAGAGAAGATCTCCGTGAAGAGTGTCTCGGCTTTAATTTATATCCCGTGCAAGTATCATTCTCATTGGGTCTTCATGGTTCTCTTCTTCCTCTTCTTTCTTCTTTGGCATTTTACTTGAATCTTCTTTATGTCCTGAATCAGCAATGTGTTCTTGATTAGAAGAGGATTTATGAATCATGATATTCTCGCCAAGGCGATTGTCTTCCTCGATGAGGTGGGAAGAGAGAAATGGAATGGTTTGAGAGTAACCATCCCGAGAGTGAGTGATCTTGGGCTCAAGAGGGTCATGAGTCCAGGTTGGTCCAAGTTTCTCTTGGACCTTTGAAGACGTACTTTTTGAAGGGTTCAACGAGAGATTCGCAAAGTCCGAATAAATATCCCCCCAATCAATCATCTTCGATGTCAAAAGAGCTGATTAGATCACGATAGTCAATGACGCGCTAGTTCTACGGTGCATGTAAATGTGCGGAGTGAACTCACACAATTCAAACACAATTCAAACCCTCATTTTCACAAACTCAACAAGTGATGGACGTAAGGGTTCGACCGAATTATCTGGTCAATTTTAGTTGGTGAAAAATACAATTTTGGAAAGATTAACGAGCTGTTAGGTGCCCTTATTTTCCTACAGACTGGCCCGGTTCATACGACTAGTTTAACCTACTTTCAGCCAGCATAGGAGTAAGTACGGACCGTATAAATACGACTACCCGTTCCTTGAGGACTAAGGCATCCTCTAAACCTCCCACTCTGCTAAGGAGGTCCGGACCGTTTACCGGCTACCCATATTCCTCACTGAAAAGTAGCTAATCACCTAAAAAGAAAGAACCAGTAGTAAGTAAGAAATCCAGACTTGGCTCTATCCTAGGGTCGTCTCTCTCTCACTTTCAAGTAAAACAAACAATGAGGGTTTTATGCACCCGAGAACAAGGGTTCTTTTTATTCCAATTATTTTAATCGACCTGCTCAATTCAGTCCTAATTTTAGAGTTAGGTTATCACATGAAATTTATATGAACACACAAACACGTCTACCGTTCAGTCCCAATTTCTTTTTTGACCTTAAGTTGTAAAACAAGAAGGGAATCAGAAATCAGAATGCAAACGAGAAACTATGATGCATGCTCAGAAGAAGGTATACTTACAGTGAATCCCATCACTCTCCATGCGTTATGCAAAACTGAATTTGTAAATATTACACTAAATACATGCAGATCGAGAAAACTGCACCTAAACAGTATACTATTAGAGGGGAAGAATTGATTGAATTTGAGCTAAGTAGTACGTGTCTATGTGCGTCTCATTGTGAATCTTATAAGATAAGTGAATCTTTTAAGATATGTGTGGCCTAAATTACGATGGGCACAAACAAGTTTGAATCTAAACTACCATGTGCCTAATCCTTAATTTCGCCACTCAAGTCGAGCCCCACCTTCACCGGAGAGTGAAACAGGCTCGACTCACCACAATTAGTGTCCAAGTCTTTTTTACACACGCGAGCTCTCTAACAAGAGCCGCTATAAATGAGCAAGCTAAATAATTACAAAAATTTACAAAAGCTCTCTCGAAATAAATAAATTCTCCCAGCTCTTCAACAGTCGGCACGCGTCGAGTCTGTCGACCTCCGATGCACTCCAAGTCCACCGGGCCCTTGCAAGGAAAATGAGATTTATATTAGAGAGATAAACAATAATATATATACAAAAATATGAAGAGAAATAATTGCAAAAAATGGAATAAATACAAGTGGCTCGGGGGTCAGACTACCCGAGTAGAGAAAATCTAAATCCAAATTTTTAAATTAATCCCTAAGCCGTTTGCCTCCCCGGCAACGGCGCCATCTGATGAGACTCAAAATCGTCCCTTTAAAAGTGTGTAATTAGCACTTCAAAATGTCGTAGCAGTCGGGCCAATTCGGGTCATCAAAAGACCATCTTATTTAAATATAACAATAGAAATGAGATGGTCGTAATTTTTTTAACTTGGCAAGATACCAAGGTCGAACTCAGGGACACGTGCCTCTCTCGTATTAGTTAGATTTTTATCTATCTAAATAAGTGTTGAGTTAAAGACATATAGGTCAAAGCATACAAGGACTCAACAATACAATGTATTGAAGAAATAAACGTGCATTTTTTTATAATTTTATTTTATCAAGCAAATAAATGCAATGAAGTGCGATGCAAATATGCCCGAAATGATCATTACTTAAGCCATAAAATATACGAGTCAAACAGAATCAGATAATGAAGCAATTTTCATTTATATAGTAAATAGGCATGAGAAACAAGGAAATCATGACACTTAGATAATGAAATAATGCACTACGGATCATAGTGTCAAATCCAAAATTAAAGCATGCCATACTAAGGACAGCAAGGAGAGCTTCAAAATGAAACTGAAATCATCTCAATCGGATATATATAGCTCAAGATATGCATAAAAGAAGCCAGGGGCATAAGTGCAATAAAATATAAAAAAGATAACTACTAACAGGTCCCTAGGAGGGACTAAAATGTAATAAAAATAAAGAACGAGCCCTTCCCTATAAATAAACCACACGCGTGGAGGCATATTTGCAAACCCGCAGGGGCATGAGTGTAAATAACCCCAGGCGCGCAAGTGCTGCACGTGCGTCAGGACCTGGTTGCAAAATTGGAGACCTTCTTGGGCATCTCTGCAAATAACCCAGTGTTACACGTGACAGACACGTGCTTCCCCAGGCTTGGTGAATACGGAGGTTCGGCAGAGGCTCGTAAGTGCTTCGGCTTGGCTTGGAACCTGGTTCGGGCTCGGTGCAGGCTCATGAAGGCTCGGGCGCTCCAGAAGGTTCGACATTAGGCTCAGGCGTCCAAGCCTGGAGGTTCGAGGACGAAGGCTCGGAGAGGCTCTGGTGTCGCCACGTGGCTGAGTGTGCACCCTCTGATCACAAGTTTCGAAGGGCTCCTGGAGTCGTATACGTGGCTGCTTGTAGACCGTTGGATCTTCAAATATCCAACGGTAGTTGACGTCGATTGCGTGGCCTCATCTGGGCCGTTGCATGGTCGCTAAGAGAAGACCATCCAATGGCATATGTACTTCCTCCTCCTCCTTCGGCTGGCGGCGAGTTTGGAGCTCCGGCGAAGGGGCTCCTCCTCCGCCGCTCCATCCTGGGTACGGTGAAGCTCGCCCGACGCTCCTGAAAGAAGGTCGATGAGGCTGGGTGCTCGGGTGAGGTGCTGGACTCTTTGGATAGGGCCACCGGAGCGCTGAAGTCGAAGGTGACTGTTACGAAGTTGACTCCGGCGAGGTTCCAGCCATTCCGAGTTTGAAGGACCTGCGTGGTTAGTAGCTCATAGCCGAAGCACGTGGAGTGTGTGAGTGAGTAGAGTGAGAGCTCAGGTGGGGCGAAGAAAGCGGGAGCTCGGAGCTCCTCCGCCGTGAGGGCGGAGGAGATGGACGGAGATGGTCTGAGGCTGCGAGGGATGGGAAAGGTGAACGGAGGGTGGCGCGTGAATGGGGGGAGCGTGGCGGAGCTCGAGAGGCAATCAGTGAAGGAGGAACATGGGTGAATCGACCTACGAAATTACGAGAAAATGAAAGAAAAAGACAAAAGGTATCGGAAGGACTTACCAGAGGTTTGGGCGGAGCGGGGCCTGTGCTCGAGGTCATTGGAGGACCTCGGGGTCATCGCTGAACTCTCCCGGCTACGGGGAGCAGCTTGGCGGAGGCGGAGCTCCGCGGGCCTGGCCTACCATGGCCAGGGGTCGTCACCTGAGTAGACCTCCATCTTTGCGCTCCTCGCCGCCCCCTCGCTGTCACGGGGGGGCAGTGGCTTGCTGGGAGGTCACCCACGTACAGGTGGACCCGAGATAGTGAAGGAGGTGGCAGTGTATTTGAAGAAGCGACGACGACGGTTTTGGTGGTAGTGGCGTAGGTTGTGAGGGGATTATGGAGCGAAAGAGATGGGGTCGTGGGTAGTGGAGACACTGGCGAAGGTGGTGGATGACCGGGGAAGGATGTGGGATTGTTGGCGATTGGAGAGATTGACTGGAGACGCAGGGAAATATGGAAGGGGGAGAGTAATGCGCGAGCTGGAGATCGTGGGGAGAAAGAGGTCTGGAGGTAGGCGATGACCGATGGCCGTTGGATCTGGAGATCCAACGGTCTGAGTTGAGGCGCTAAGGAGCGGCGCGGATTAAATCCGGGGTGAAGTGATCGGAGGGCTGCGTAGCAGCCACGTGTCGTGATAAGGGTCTGGCGCTTAAGGACGGTGACGATGCAGAGAAGGAGTGGATCGAACGGTCCAAATCAAGGGCATCAAAGAACGGTCTAGATGACGAAGCTTGAGTGAAATCGAAGGGCGCAAAATTCGCCACGTGTCAAGCTCCAGTGAGAGCGCTAACAGATGGCATAGATGTGCCCAGGGGTATGATCAAACGACTGAGGCAAACGGGCGCGCATGGAGAGCTTGGGGCCGTTGGATATCATGAGGAGATCTGACAGCCCAGAGCGCGGGCAGATGTTGCAAAAGAGGGCGGGCCACGTGGCTCACCCAGAACGGGCCACGTGGCCCAATCAGATGATTCCGAGAGAAAAGATTTTTTTTGAGGGTTAATTTTGCCGAATTTGAGAAAACTCAAAACATGAAAGTTGTAGATCTCGATGAGATCTACAAGTTTCATGTTGACCAAAACTGGAGATGAGATAAACTAAATGCTCTAAATATTTTTGAGTGTATTTTTAAGGCTAAAAATACCACAAATTTTTGTTTTGCCATTTTTTTGTGGTTCTTAATTTAATAAGGACTCTGATAAATACATGACATTAACAAGGTTTTATTTACAAATAGCTTAAGCAAGGGGGTTAATAAATGGAAATTATGATGATGAAATTGGGTTTCATCACCCCCCTATACTTAAACTATGCTCGTCCTCGAGCATCAAAGAAAATGAGTAAGCTGGATTAACCCCCTTATGCATGTGAGTACAGGATCCGATCCGGTCAAGTCGACTCGACTTTAGAGGTCCAAAATCCTAGAGTTCAACCCAGCCTTAACCAAGAGGCATCCAATTCCTCTACTTCTCCAGACTCTCTCTGATGTACATATAATCTAAAGGATATGACATTTTAGTGTTGACCGCGATTCTGAAAGTAGAGTCAAATCGTCACTCGAAGTCTTGGTCCAAGAAAATCTCCTAAGGACCCAATCCTCAACACTAGGGAATAAATCAAATCTTGCATCCATTCCACCGTCTCTTTAGTTGTCAGACTTAGAAAATGTAGATGGCAGGCCAGTAATGGAGGGTATGGGTTTGTGTCATTTCTTCTCTCCCTCTTATTGGAACAAGGATTCTCTCTAGTGCCTTTTACGCAACACAATTTTTTGGTGTTGATCAGTGCGTCCGTCAAGAGAAGTTGGAGCCGTCTGCACTTGTTTTCTTGGGAGTACACCGAGGTGTGTCTCTTTTGAGTACCTATCGTACCTTCGACGACCAGACTTGTAGCATTTACGATGCAGAGCCCTTTTTCGGTGCAAGCCCGACTCCTGGTCCTAATAGCGGTGGTCCAAGTGGACACTTTGAAAAGTTTGGGAGCGCTCTCCTTTGGTGGAAGCTCTTTGATATTTGACTTTGTGGAATGAGCTTTTCTTTGGAATTTCATTGACTTGTATAATTTGTGGCTAGCTCCACTGCTTTTACTAAGAGTTGGCGCACACTGATCAACAAATTTTTTATTTATTTCACACCCTGGCACTTAGATCAATATCAAGAGAATAGTATAAGAACCAAGTTCTCATACTGGCTAATATTGCTGACACTCAGGTTTCATGAAGCCTCCAAAGATTTTATCCCATCCTCGAGCATCATTAGATCAAATCCAGACTCGACTTCCTCATCCCAATTCCTCAAGTGAAAAATCAACTCATCTCATCAAACCGCAGTCATGTGATGTGATGATCATATTCTTATTGTCTGAGACTAAGCATGGAATATAGCATGCAAATCTAGAGACCTAGGGAAATGTGAATGATTAAGTCTATGACCCTGATGGCTAAGGCTGGTTAACCTAAAATCTCAAAGACCTTAAAAAGCTAAGTCTTCTTGATCATTTCCGATCCTGGGTGGAAGTGTAAGTGTAGAGGATTAATCCAACTTCTTTATTCAAAAAAAAACACACATTTTTTTTGAACTTCAAGAGATATTAGGACTACCTGAACTCAATTGAGTATCTGCAATTCAGCCAGTATGGATGTAAGTACAGGCCGAAGCCCGTTGCTTGAGGACGGGGCCTTACACAATGTCCTCTAAACCATCCAATCTGCTAAGGGTGAACCCTCACTGAATGCGGCTTACTTAATTGGGCTTAGTAGTCACTAACGACTCCTAAAGGATGTTTGGGTTTTTCTCATTTTTAAGGATTTTAATAAAGGTTAAAACACAAGTTAGACTCAACTTTCCTTGAAAAGAAAATAGAAGAAATTTTCAAAACCATGTCACACAAATAAAAAGTTTTCAAAACATTTTCAAAAGTTATTTTTCAAAACAAGGAAAAATCATTTTTGAAAATATTTTTATAAAAATAGCGTAACATAATATTGAAAAGCTGAAAAACATTTGAGTTCTCTTAGTCCAAAGGATTTTACTTTGGTCAAAAAGTTTTAAAATTTTCAATTTTTTCAGTTTATAGCTAAAGTAAGTATACGGTATATACGGCATACCCCCCTATACTTAAACTTTGCTATGTCCTCATAGCACTAGATGTTACAAGTCCATAGGTCCATTTAAATATAAAGGAATATACGGGAGCTAAGAGGGGATCCCCCTATACTTAGGTTAAAAATAACCTAAGTATAAAGGCAAGGAAAGGAGAGTAGAGAAAATCACGGGGACTCGGGTCCCCCCTATACTTAGGCTGAGATTAGCCTATGTATAAAGATGGAATTTGTTGTTGGGAGGGACCCAAGGGGAACAAAGAAGAAGGATGGATTTACAAGTGATCGGTTGAATCTACGGAGATAGATGGAGTGACTAAGATTCTAGGGGTGTATCGAAGCAATCATGGCTCAATCAAGCAAGCAAAAACCCTCAAATTCACCAACTCCCACATGAAACCAACCGAGGTTGGTTTATTATCTTGTCTGTTTTATTGGTTATAAAACATTAGATTTTTACGCGGAGAAAAATGTGAATTGAAAATCGATGCGTAAACGAGGGTGTTGCTCACCCAAAACCAAAGTTTTACTCCATTTTTTTGTTTACTTGCAATTAACAGTCCCAATTTTTATTTAATGTTGTCACTGAATTAAGGTTAGCACAAAATCAAGCAATCATCGTCTACCGTTCATTCCCATTTTCCATTAATCCTAGGTGATCAAGCTAGGAAAAAAGAAACCGAGAAAAAGCCGCGTATTCGATAAAAACTGCGATCTAGGCTAAGCGAAAAATCTCGCAGTGACTTAGCGAAAAAAATTCGTGAAAAACTTGGGCCGTTTTGAAATTCGAAATCAATATGTATGCAAGTCGATAAAAGCCACACCTATTATGCTTCTATTAGCGAGTAGAAAATATCTTTTTAAAATTTGCTAAGTGACGCGAGACTAGATGCGTCTTTGATATTAGTTTGTCCTACCTACGAGCAAGCACGTAAAAGATAAAAAAATGAAATATGCTCAAAGAGCTGCGTGCCTGATCCTAGGTCGACACTCAAGTGGGGACGATCCCCACACAACCACATATAATCGTTCGATTGTAATCACGAGCCTTCGATCGAAGACCATTGTAAAAAGACGAATTATTACATGACAAGCAAAAATAAAATGCGAGACACATTTTTTTCTTTCTTCCCTATTCACTCCACGTATGTTTTGTGGCTCCTCGCAGCGGGAAGCGTCCTGCTCCTCGCCTCCTTGAACCATCAAGGGTCCTGCCACAAAAACAATGGTTAGAGATCGATAGAGAAGAAAATTTTGTAATGCAACATAAATGAACAAGTTGACCTATATAAAAGATACACTTAATTAAATAAACAAAAAATCCAAAAAATATAAGAAATGAGTCGTGTCCCCGGCAACGACGCCATTTGATGAGCCTCAAAATCGTCCCTTTAAAAGTGTGTAATTAGCACTTCAAAATATCGTAGCAGTCTGGCCAATTCGGGTCATCAAAAGACCATCTTATTTAAATATAACAATAGAAATGAGATGGTCGTAATTTTTTTTAACTTGGCAAGATACCAAGGTCGAACTCAGGGACACGAGCCTCTCTCGTATTAGTCGGATTTTTATCTATCTAAATAAGTGTTGAGTTAAAGACATATAGGTCAAAGCATGCAAGGACTCAACAATACAATGTATTGAAGAAATAAACGTGCATTTTTTTATAATTTTATTTTATCAAGCAAATAAATGCATTGAAGTGCGATGTAAATATGCCGAAATGATCATTACTTGAGCCATAAAATATACGAGTCAAACAGAATCAGATAATGAAGCAATTTTCATTTATATAATAAATAGGCATGAGAAACAAGGAAATCAGGACACTTAGATAATGAATTAATGCACTACGGATCATAGTGTCAAATCTAAAATTAAAGCATGCCATAATAAAGACAGCAAGGAGAGCTTCAAAATGAAACTGAAATCATCTCAATCGGATATATATAGCTCAAGATATGCATAAAAGAAGCCAGGGGCATAAGTGCACTAAAACATTAAAAAGATAACTACAAACAGGTCCCTGGGAGGGACTAAAATGTAATAAAAATAAAGAACGAGTCCTTCCCTGTAAATAAACCACACGCGCGGAGGCATATTTGCAATTATTTAAACCCGCAGGGGCATGAGTGCAAATAACCCCAGGCGCGCAGGTGCTGCACGTGCGTCAAGACCGGGTTGCAAAATTGGAGACCTCCTTGGGCGTCTCTGCAAATAACCCAGGGTTACACGTGACAGATACGTGCTTTCCCAGGCTCGGTGAATACGGAGGTTCGGCAGAGGCTTGTAAGTGCTTCGGCTTGGCTTGGAACCTGGTTCGGGCTCGGTGCAGGCTCGTGAAGGCTCGGGCGCTCCAGAAGGTTCGGCATTAGGCTCGGGCGTCCAAGCCTGGAGGTTCGAGGACGAAGGCTCGGAGAGGCTCTGGTGTTGCCACGTGGCTGAGTGTCCACCCTCTGATCACAAGGATCGAAGGGCTCCTGGAGTCGTATACGTGGCTGCTTGTAGACCGTTGGATCTTCAAAGATCCAACGGTAGTTGACGTCAATTGCATGGCCTCATCTGGGCTGTTGGATGGTCGCTGAGAGAAGACCATCCAACGACATCTGTACTTCCTCCTCCTCCTTCGGCTGGCGGCGAGTTTGGAGCTCCGGCGAAGGGGCTCCTCCTCTGCCGCTCCATCCTGGGTACGGTGAAGCTCGCCTGACGCTCCTGAAAGAAGGTCGATGAAGCTGGGTGCTCGGGCGAGGTGCTGGACTCTCTGGATAGGGCCACCGGAGCGCTGAAGTCGAAGGTGACTGTTACGAAGTTGACTCCGGCGAGGTTCCATCCATTCTAAGTTTGAAGGACCTACGTGGTTAGTAGCTCATAGCCGAAGCACGTGGAGTGTGTGCGTGAGTGGAGTGAGAGCTCAGGTGGGGCGAAGAAAGCGGGAGCTCGGAGCTCCTCCACCGCGAGGGCGGAGGAGATGGACGGAGGTGGTCTGAGACTGCTAGGGATGGGAAAGGTGAACGGAGGGTGGCGTGTGAATGGGGGGAGCGTGGCAGATCTCGGGAGGCGATCGATGAAGGAGGAACAGGGGTGAATCGACCTACAAAATTACGAGAAAATGAAAGAAAAAGACAAAAGGGATCGGAAGGACTTACCAGAGGTTTGGGAGGAGCGGGGCCTGTGCTCGAGGTCATTGGAGGACCTCGGGGTCATCGCTGAACTCCCCCGGCTACGGGGAGCAGCTTGGTGGAGGCGAAGCTCCGCGGGCCTGGCCTACCATGGCCAGGGGTCATCACCGGAGTAGACCTCCGTCTTTGCGCTCCTCGCCGCCCCCTTGCTGTCACCGGGGGGCGGTGGCTTGCTGGGAGGTCACCCACGTACTGGTGGACTTGGGACAGTGAAGGAGGTGGCGGTGTATTTGAAGAAGCGATGACGACGGTTTTGGTGGTAGTGGCGTAGGTTGCGAGGGGATTATGGAGCGAAAGAGATGGGGTCGTGGGTAGTGGAGACACTGGCAAAGGTGGTGGATGGCCGGGGAAGGATGTGAGATTGTTGGCAATGGGAGAGGTTGACTGGAGATGCGGGGAAATATGGAAGGGGGAGAGTAATGTGCGAGCTGGAGATCGTGAGGAAGAAGAGGTCCGGAGGTACGCGATGACCGATGGCCGTTGGATCTAAAGATCCAACGGTATGAGTTGAGGCGCTAAGGAGCGGCGCGGATTAAATCCGAGGTGAAGTGATCGGAGGGCTGCGTAGCAGCCACGTGTCGTGATAAGGGACCGGCGCTTAAGGACGGTGACGATGCAGAGAAGGCGTGGATCGAACGGTTCAAATCAAGGGCATCAAAGAACGGTGTAGATGACGAAGCTCGGGCGAAATCGAAGGGCGCAAAATTCGCCACATGTCAAGCACCAGTGAGAGCGCTAACGGATGGCATAGATGCGCCCAGTGGTATGATCAAACGGCTGAGGCAAATGGGCGCACGTGGAGAGCTTGGGGACGTTGGATCTCAGGAGGAGATCTGACGGCCTAGAGCGTGAGAGGATGTTGCAAAAGAGGGTGGGCCACGTGGCTCACCCAGAACGGGCCACGTGGCCCAATCAGATGATTCTGAGAGAAAAGATTATTTTTGAGGGTTAATTTGGCCGAATTTGAGAAAACTCAAAACATGAAAGTTGTAGATCTCGATGAGATCTACAAGTTTCATGTTGATCAAAACTGGAGATGAGATTAACTGAATGCTCTGAATATTTTTGAGGTTATTTTTAAGGCTAAAAATACCATAGATTTTTGTTTTGTCATTTTTTTTGGATTTTAATTTAATAAGGACTTTGATAAATACAAGACATTAACAGGGTTTTATTGACAAATAGCTTATGCAAGGGGGTTAATAAATGGAAATTATGATGATGAAATTGGGTTTCTTCAAAAACCATAGGTCAAACAATGCATGAAGACAAGTCAATGCAACAAATATAAAACATGCATTTTTTTTATTTTAAATTTTTTTTAATCATGCAAATAAATGCAATGAAATGCAACAAAAATATCCTCGAATTTAAAGAATACTTGAGCTAATTAATCAAAAGTCAAATCATGGTTAAATAATGAAGCTTACTTTCATTGATGTGGAATTCAGGCATATGAATCATTAAACTCAAGACACTTCGCCAAAATAATACAATAAATCTCGTAGTGTCAAATCTGAGATACAAGTATGCTATCAAAAAGACAATAAAATGAGCTTCAAAACGCCACTGAAATCGACTCAATCGGAGCTAGGATGATCAAGATATACACAGGTGAAGCCAGGGGTATAAATGCAAGAAAACATATAAAAATAAATAACAAACAGGTCTCTGGAAGGGACTAAAACGAAAATAAAAGAAAGTACGGGACCTTCCCTGTAAATAACCCACACGTACAGGGGAATTTTTGCAATTATTAAAACCCACGAGGGTATACTTGCAAAATACCCCAGATGCGTGTGTGTTCCATGTGATGCCAGGACCTATCTGCAATATGCGATGGTCGCAAGGGCACCGATGCAAAAAGCCCAACACTCACGTGCATGAGGCACGTGAGTCCAGGCTCGGGTGGGGGCGAGGTTCGGTGCAGGTTCGGACGGCCGTAGCAGGTGGCTCGGGCCACGTAGCGGCTCGAGCGTGCCTCGGGCGAGGCTCGGTCCCACCGAGCCTTTGTGCTCCGGGAAGACGACGTGGCTGCTCCAGGACCTTTAGATCTCCGTCGGGGGGCGAGATCCAACGGCATCTGCATCTCCTCCTCCCTCGCTGGGTGGCGGCGCGAATGGAGCTCCAGCGTGAGGCCTGGAGCTCCTCCGCGCCTCTCCGTGCTAAGTGAAGGTCAGAGGAGGAAGCTATGGCAATGAAGATCCAAGCTCGGGGAAGATGCGGGAGTGCCTGGATTCCGGGGTTGACGCGTGGTCGCCGGAGGCGGAGCTCTAGAACTTGGCTCCGCCCGAGGTCCGACCAATGGAGTTTTGGACCAGCAAGGGGGGTTAGTGGTATAGCCGAGGCGTATGTGCGTGCGAGCTGAGGTGAACGGAGGGCTTAGGGAGATGAGGAATCGGAGCCCTTGGTTGGGTTCTCCTCCACCTCCGGCGGAGGAGAAAGCTTGGGATGGAGGAGGTTTTGATAGGGGACGAAGGTGATCGGAGGGCCTGGCGAAGGTGACGGGTGTTCGGCGAGCTCGTGGGATGATCAGGTGACGGTGAAGGAGTCGAGTCTAACCTAGAAAATTCAGAGAAAACAAAGGAAAACTATGAAGCTAAACTACCTGAGATTGAAGAAGGATCTAGAGGCGGAGCGGAGCTTGGGCTGGGCACCTGGAGGTGCTTGGGTCTTCGCACATGCTGGGCAGCTACTCCAGCGAGCTTGGGGCGCCCAGAGGAGCCCGGTCATGGCCGACGACAGCCATGGGTCTCACCGGAGTTCTGGGTCGTCGTCGCTCGATCCTAACTCCTCCCCCTGTCACAGGGAGGAGAAGGAGGGCTGGGTGTCAGCCCCTTGATTGGTGGACGCTTGTGAATGGAGGAGGAGGCGACTCATTTATAGTATGGAGATGGTGATGGAGTCGTGAGTTTCGTGGGTAGATGCTGACTGGAGGAGAGGAGGGGAGACGTGGCTAGGTGTTGCGCGAGGGTAGGGGATGTATGGGCTACGTGGTCCCGGTGTTAGATCGTGGACATGGAGCGAGATGGAGCTGCTAAAATTAGAAGGGGGAAGGAGGTCAGCGAGGTGGAGGGTATTGGGCGGAGGTTGCGAGAGGTGGAAGACGAAGCCAGGACCATTGGATCTCGATATCCAACGGCTCTGGTGGAGGCGCGTTGGGACGGTTCAGATCAGATCGATGGGATTTGATCGAAGGGATTCGGGCACGCCACGTGGCGTGCTAAGAACGCCGCGCTAGCAGGAGGCCGTGATTAAATCGGGAGATTGATCGAGTGGTGGAAATCAAAGCGACAGTGGACGGTGAAGATCAAGGTGCCAACGGGCGAGATCGGAAGGCGCACAAAGTGCCACGTGGCAGGCTATAGACGCAGCGCTAGTGGTCGGTCCAGATCGTATTTGGAGGACGATGAGAGGGTCGCGAACGTAGGTGGAGAGAGCGGCTGAGATGGAGCAGTTTGGAAGTGATCGTGAGGTTCAGAAGCTGCCGCGTGGCGTAAGGAGGGAAAGGCGGCAACGGGTGGTGGAGATGGACTCAGGGGACTGATCGGAGGGTGGAGAATATATGCGGGAATGAAGGGCGTAGATCTGGAGATGAGGCCACGATCTAATGGCTGAGGTGGAAGCGCGTGGCGACAGTAGGGCCGTTGTATGAAGAAGCAATCCAACAGTTGGAAGCGTGGGCGGCAAGGGCAAGGGGACCGGGCCACGTGGCTCAACCAAAACGGGCCACGTGGCCCAATCAGATTATTCATAGAAAGAAATTGAAATATGAGGGTGTAGATGGCCGAATTTGAGAAAACTTAAAACATGAAAGTTGTAGATCTTGCTGAGATCTACAAGTTTTATGTTGACCAAAAATAGAGACGAGGTCAATTGAAGACACAAAATATTTTTGAGGGTGTTTTAAGGCTAAAAACACCACGGATTTTAATTTTGACATTTTTTTGTGGTTTTTAATTTATTCAAGACTCTGATAACAACATGACTTTATTCGTTTTCTACTGACATAACTTTAAGCAAGGGGGTTAAAAATGAAGAATTAAGATGATGAAATCGAGTTTCATTACCCCCTATACTTAAGCTATGCTCATCCCCGAGCATCAAAGAGAATGAATAAACTGGATTAACCCCCTTGTGCATGTGAGTATAGGATCCAATCTATTCAAGTCCACTCAACTTTAGAGGTCCAAAATTTTAAAGTTCAACACAGCCTTAATCAAGAGGCACCCAATTCCTCTAATTATCCAGACTCTCTCTGATGTACATATAGACTAAGGGTATGACATTTAGTGTTGACTGTGTTCACGAGAGTAGAGTCAGAACTTCACCCAAGGTCTTGGTCCGAGAAACTCTCCTAAGGACCCAATCCTCAACACTAGGGAATAAATCAAATATTGCGTTCAGTTCACCATCTCTTTAGTTGCCAGACATAAAAATGTAGATGGAAGGTCAGTAATGGAGGGCATGGGATTGTGTCATTACTTCTCTCCCTCTCATTGGAACAAGGATTCTCTCTAGTGCCTTTTTAAGCAATACATTTTTTTGGTGTTGATCAATGCGTCCATCAAGAGAAGTTGGAGCTGTCTGCACTTGTTTTCATGGGAATACACTGGGGTGTGTCTTTTTTGAGTACCTATTGTACCTTCTACACCCAGACTTGTAGCATTTACGATGCATAGCCCTTTTTTTGGTGCAAGCCCGACTCCTGGTCCTAATAGTGGTGGTCCAAGTGGACACTTTGAAATATTTGGGAGCACTCGCCTTTGGTGGAAACTCTTTGATATGTAACTTTGTGGAATGAGAGCTTTTCTTTGACATTTCATTGATTTGTAGTATTTTTGGCTAGCTCCACTACTTTTACCAAGAGTTAGCGCACACTGATCAACATTTTTTATTTATTTCACACCCTGGCACTTAGGTCAATGTCAAGAAATTAGTACAAGAACCAAGTTCTCATACTGGCTAAAATTGTTGACACTCAGGTTTCATGAAGCCTTCAAAGATTTTATCCCATCCTCGAGCATCATTAGATCAAGTCTAGACTCGCATCCCTCATCCCAGTCCCTCAAGTGAAGAATCAACTAATCTCATCGAAATCGCAGTCGTGCATGTGATGTGCTGATCATATTCTTATTGTCTGAGACTAAGCATGAAATATAGCATGCAAATCTAGAAATCTAGGGGAATGTAGATGATCAAGTCTAAGACCATGATGGCTAAGGCTGTTTAAACTAAAATCTCAAGTCCTCACAAACTAAGTTTCCTTGAACATTTCAGATCCTGGGTGGAAGTGTGAATATAGAGGATTAATCCAACTCCTACATTATAAAACACACACTTTTTTTTAACTCAAGAGATATTAGGACTGCCTAAACTCAATTAAGTAAATGCATATGCATTCAGCCAGTATGGATGTAAGTACAGTTCAGAGCCCGTTACTTGAGGACGAGGCCTTACGGATGTCCTCGAAACCATCCACTCTGCTAAGGGCGAACCCTCACTGAACGCGGCTACTTAATTGGGCTTAGTAGTCACTAATGACTCCTAAAGGATTTTTGGATTTTCTCATTTTTATGGATTTTTTTAATAAAAGGTTGGAACATTGGTTAGACTCAACTTTCCCTGAAATCAAAAGAAAACTTCAATACCATGTCACACAAATAAAAATTTTTAAAATATTTTTCAAAAGAATTTAAAAAAAAGAGAACTCATTTTTCAAATCATTTTCGAAAATATTTTTATAAAAATAGTGTAACATAATATAGAAAGCAGTGAAAACCACTGAGTCCACTTAGTTCAAAGGATTTTACTTTAGCCAAAAAGTTTTAAATTTTTCAAAATTTTCAGATTATAGCTGAAATAAGTATACTGTATATACGGTATACCCCCTATACTTAAACTTTGCTATGTCCTCATAGCACTAGATGATACAAGTACATAGGTCCATTTAAATATAGAGAAATATACGGGAACTAAGGGGGCTCCCCCTATACTTAGGTTAGAAATAACCTAAGTAAATGCAAGGAAGAGATGAGTAGAGAAAATCACAAGGACTCGGGTCCCCCTATACTTAGGCTGAGATTAGCCTAAGTATAAAGATGGAGATTTGATGTTGGGAGAGACCCAAGGTGAACGAAGAAGAAGGATGGATATACAATTGAGTGGATGAATCTGCGGAGATTAATGGATTATCTAAGGCTCAAGGGAGGGTGTTGGAGCAAACATAGCTCAATCAAGCATGCAACACACTTTAATTTCACCAACTCACACATGAGACCAACTGAGGTTGGTTTATTATCTTGTTGTTTTTATTGGTGATTAAAACATTCTATTTATACGCTGCAACAAAAATGTTAAGTGAAATCGACTGCGCACGAGGGTGTTGCTCTCCCAAAATAATTTTTTACTCCATTTTAGGTTGACTTGCAATTAACAGTCCCAATTATTTAAGGTTGTCACTGAATTAAGGTGAGCACATAAATCAAGCAATCATCGTCTACCGTTCATTCCCATTTTCCATTAACCTAAGTGATCAAGCTAGGAGGGGAAATCAAGAAAAACCATGTATTCGATAAAAACCATGATTTAAGCTAAGCAATAAAACATGCAGTGACTTGACGAAAATACGTGAAAACTTGGACTTATTTAAAAAACAAAAATCATGTATGCAAGTCGATCAAAAAGCCACACCTAATCATGCTTCTATTAGCGGGGAAGAATGTCTATTAAATTTGGCTAAGTGAAGAGAAGTTATGTGCGTCTATTTTTTAGTGTGTTCTACCTACGAGCAAGCACGTAAAAAAATGGAAAATAAAATACACTCAAGGAGCCACGTGCCTGGTCCTAGGTCGACACTCAAGTGGGGACGATCCCCACACAACCACATTCGTTCGTTTACAATCATGAGTCTTCGATCGAAGACCGCTGTAAAGACGATTATTACAAGTATATGAACTGAATAAAAATGCAGGACATTTTTTATATTTCTTTCCTATTTGCTCCAAGTATGCTTCTACGGTTCCTCGCAGTGGGAAGCGCCTGCTCCTCACCTCCTTGAACACCAAGGGCCCTGCCATGAAAACAAAGGTTAGAGGTCAAATAAAAAAGAAAAATTTTACAATGAAAAATAGATGAAACAATTGACCTATATAAAAAAAACACTTAATTAAATAATAAAAGTCCCAATAATACAAGAAATGAGCCGTGTCCCCGTCAACGACGCCATTTGACAAACCACAATTTCATCCCTTTAATAGTACGTAATTAGCACTTAAGAATGTTGCAACCAGGCTGAATTTAGGTCCATCAAAAACCATCTAAATGCTAAGTCAAATAGAGTTGGATGGTCATGAATTTATTTTACTTGGTAAGAAACCAAGGTCGAACTCAGGGGCACGAGCCTCTCTCGTGATTATTCAGATTCTTATTTATCTATTTAAGTGTTGAGTTGGAAAACCATAGGTCAAACAATGCAGGAAGACAAGTCAATGCAACAAATATAAAACATGCATTTTTTTTATTTTAATATTTTTGATCATGCAAATAAATGCAATGAAGTGCAATAAAAATATCCCCGAATTTAAAGAATACTGGAGCTAATTAATCAAAAGTCAAATCAGGGTTAAATAATGAAGCTTACTTTCATTAATGTGGAATTCAGGCATATGAATCATTAAACTCAAGACACTTAGCAAAAATAATACAATAAAGCTCGTAGTGTCAAATCTGAGATACAAGTATGCCATCAAAAAGACAATAAAATGAGCTTCAAAACGCCACTGAAATCGACTCAATCAGAGCTAGGATGCTCAAGATATACACAAGTGAAGCTAGGGGTATATATGTAAGAAAACATAAAAAATAAATAACAAACAGGTCCCTAGGAGAGACTAAAATGCAAATAAAAGAAAGTACGAGACCTTCCCTGTAAATAACCAACACGCACAGGGGCATTTTTGCAATAATTTAAACCCGCAAGGGTACACTTGCAAAAAACCCCAGATGCGCGTGTGTTGCACGTGATGCCACGACCTATCTACAATATGCGAAGGTTACAAGGGTGCCGATGCAAAAAGCCCAACACTCACGTGTGCGAGGCACGTGAGTCCAGGCTCGGGTGGGGGCGAGGTTCGGCGCAGGTTCGGACGACCCTAGCAGGTGGCTCGAGCCACGTGGCATCTCGAGCGTGCCTCAGGCGAGGCTCGGTCCCACCGAGCCTCCGCGCTCCGGGAAGATGACGTGGCTGCTCCAGGACTGTTAGATCTCCGCTGGGGGCGAGATCCAACATCATCTGCATCTCCTCCTCCCTCGCTGGGTGGCGACGTGATTGGAGCTCCGACGTGAGGCCTGGAGCTCCTTTGCGCCTCTCCGTGCTCAATGAAGCTAGGGGGAGGAAGATAGATGCCTGGCGATGAAGATCCAAGATTGAGGAAGATGCAGGAGTGCCTGGATTCCGGGGTCGACGCGTGCTCGCCGGAGGCGGGGCTCTAGAACTTGGCTCCGCCCGAGGTCCGACCAATGGAGTTTTGGACCTGCAAGGGGGGTTAGTGGTATAGCCGAGGCGTGTGTGCGTGCGAGCTGAGGTGAACGGAGGGCTTAGGGAGACGAGGAAGTGGAGCCCTTTGTGGGTTCTCCTCCGCCTCCGGTAGAGGAGAAAGCTTGGGATGGAGGAGGTTTTGACAGGGGACGAAGGTGATCGGAGGGCCTGGCGAAGGTGACGGGTGTTCGGCGGAGCTCGTGGGATGATCAGGTGATGGTGAAGGAGTCGAGTCTAACATATAAAATTCAGAGAAAACAAAGGAAAACTATGAAGCTAAACTACCTGAGATTGAAGAAGGATCTAGAGGCGGAGCAGAGCTTGGGCTGAGCACCTGGAGGTGCTCGGGTCATCGCACATGCTGGGCAGCTACTCCAGCGACCTTGGGGCGCCCAGAGGAGCCCGGTCATGGCTGGCGACAGCCATGGGTCTCACCGGAGTTCTGGGTCATCGTCGCTCGATCCTAGCTCCTCCCCTTGTCACAAGGAGGAAAGGAGGGCTGGGCCTCAGCCCCTTGATTGGTGGACGCTTATGAATGGAGGAGGATGCGAATCATTATAGTCTGGAGATGGTGATGGAGTCGTGAGTTTCGAGGGTACATGCTGGCCGGAGGAGAGGAGGGGAGACGTGGCTAGGTGTTGCGTGAGGGTAGGGGATGTGAGGGCTACGTGGTCCCGGTGTTAGATCGTGGACATTGAGCGAGATGGAGCGGCTAAACATAGAAGGGGGAAGGAGGTCAGCGAGGTACCGGGTATTGGGAGGAGGTTACGGGAGGTGGAAGACGAAGCCAGGACCATTGGATCGCGAGATCTGACGGCTCTGGTGGAGGCGCATTGGGATGGTTCGGATCAGATCGATGGGGTTTGATCGAAGGGATTCGGGCATGCCACGTGGTGTGCTAAGAATACCGCGCTAGCGGGCGGCAGTGATTAAATCAGGAGATTGATCGGGTGGTAGAAATCAAAGAGACAGTGGATGGTGAAGATCAAGACGCCAACGGGCGAGATCGGAAGGCGCACAAAGCACCACGTGGCGGGCTATAGACGCATCGCTAGCGGTCGGTCCAGATCGTATTTGGAGGATGATCGGAGCGTCGCAGATGTAGGTGGAGATAGCGGCTGAGATGGAGCAGTTTGGAAGTGATCGTGAGGTTTAGAAGCTACCGCTTGGCATAAGGAGGGAAAGGCGGCAACGGGTGGTGGAGATGGACTCAGAGGACTGATCGGAGGGTGGAGAATATATGCGGGAATGTAGGGCGTAGATCTGGAAATGAGGCCACGATCTAATGGCTGAGGTGGAAGCGTGTGGCGATAGTAGGGCCGTTGGATCAAGAAGTGATCCAACGGTTGGAAGCGTGGGCGGCAAGGGCAAGGGGACCGAGCCACGTGGCTCAACCAGAACGGGCCACGTGGCCCAATCAGATTATTCAGAGAAAGAAATTGAAATATGAGGGCGTAGATGGCTGAATTTGAGAAAATTCAAAACATGAAAGTTGTAGATCTCGATGAGATCTACACGTTTCATGTTGATCAAAAATGAAGACGAGGTCAATTGAAGAAAAAATATTTTTGAGGGCGTTTTAAGGCTAAAAACACCACGGGTTTTAAGTTTGACAATTTTTTGTGGTTTTTAATTTATTCAAGACTCTGATAACAACTGGACTTTATCTAGTTTTTATTGACATAACTTTAAGCAAGGGGGTTAAAAATGAAGAATTAAGATGATGAAATCGAGTTTCATCACTAGCATGTACACAGATGTAAATACATGAGAAGGCAAGGGGATCCATGCAGATTAACCACAATTATTTACACTTCAGACCAAACGTATAATATTAAAACAAAATAAAGAAAAGATGGAGGGGTATCTGTGACATTTACCTAATACTTGCACACCATCAGATGGCTTATGTGGCTTCACTTGATGTGTGGCACATCCTCAGCGATTGATACCCCTTCGCAAATCTGGGGCTCAGATTAGATCCCATGGGGGATCAGACAGTGGTGGCGCCTCCAAATCTGATGGCTTTGAGATGATTTGGAGCTCCTCCCTAGATCAGATGGCAGTTGCTGTCTTTGAAGAACATGAAGGAACTCCTCTTCCTTCGACCTTCGATCCTTAAATCTTCCTTCCCCTAAGCTTCTTCCTTGATGCTAACATGGTCTACATGCTCATAGAGGGTATCCGCAGCTCCTAGAGAACTTTAAAATGGCCGAGAATCGCTGGAGGAGTCTTGGCTGCTTGGCGAAGAATGGGGCTCCAAGTCTGAGTTCTTGGAACCGCTTGAACCCAGTTGGGGGCTATCTCCTCCAGATACCTGCAGGGTTAGAACACAGATGCACATGCGAAGATATCCATACCGTTATTTGATGAAATATGCGAGATATGAGGCAGGCTCGCGATGCTCAGGCAAAGGAAGAGGAGCATGCATCGATTCGCTGATTTGGGGATGATCAGGTTGACTCCAAGGGCCGAGAGAGTGGACCGGTGATAAGGGGAAGAGAATGGGGGCAATAATAGTGGTCGGAATTGTAAGAATACAATGAGTCATATGTGGCTCGAGCTCTAGAGCTTCAGCGAACATAGCTAACCTAATCTAAGTTAAAACATCAATTAAAAATTAAACTAAAATGCAGAATTGAAAAGTTGGAAGTAAATCTACCTAGGAATGTAAAGGGAACAACTCGAATTTGGCTTGCACGCCCAGGAGCAGGACGATGTCGGAGCACCACCGTAGGTCGCCTCATCTCCTCCATTCTTCGCTCCAGCACCATAGGGATCGCCTGCTGTCACCAGGTGTCACATTTGACTGAGGGTAGAGGGTTTAAGGGCTTGAAAAGGGACCAAATCGAGGAAGGTGGCTGGAGAGTTATATTTATAGGCTGAAAATGGCTGATCTTGCGAATTGATTCAAGGACAATACGGAGGAGATCGTTGGGATCTAAGTATCAAGATGAATCATGGAAATCCCATTTGTAAATTTCGCTCAAGGCTCAAGGCAAGTTGATCATTAGATCGTTAGGTAAATGGAGAGAAGCGTACGACTCAAGGTTCTGACATAGGTTAGAGGCACCAAAGGGTCAATTGGCCTGGTCAACAAAAGAACGAATCTGGTTGGTCCACGTGGATCGGCCAGATAAATGCGAGGCAAACTGCCTTATAAAATGAGTAATAATTATTAAATGAATTAGTTAATTTTAGATCATAAAGTAAAAAATAATTATTATTTTCTATAGTATTGTATTCCCATTTTTATTTATTTTTATGAGGTTGCTTATTACATGTTATTATTCATAAGTATAATTATATGTATATTTATCTATATAGTAAGTATTTTTTTATTTTGTATTTTATATTTTATTATTTTATACACTTAATTTATATATTTATAAATTATTTAGATATATAAAAATATTTTTTATTGTATTTTTTGATGTTATTTGTACACTTAAATAAAATAGTTGTATTTATTTTATAGGTATAAGTATAGGTAGTTCATCTATATATTTTATATACTTATTTATTTTAGTTATTTTCAATGGATTTATTGTATTCTAAATATGTACATATATTATAAATAATATTTTAAAATTTTAAAAATATAAAATTATGAAAAATGTAAAGAATAAATAAAATGAATATTTTATTTAGGTATATTGTATAATAGGGGCCCAAAACTCAACTTTTGCATCTTAACTCAAAAATAAATAAAACCACCTTCATTAAATAGCTAATAAAAAGTTATATACAATTAAAGATGATTTTGATGCACTTTGAGTTTATTTGGAGAAGATATGGGTTTGGAAAGTTTCGGTTTTGGCTTTTCATTCTAAGTGTAGAATGAGCACTGCATATTATTTTGGTGTGAAATCAATTTGTATTATTTCTAAGGGGTTTTATCTACAAATTTCATGTACAAAATTTATTAGTTTGAAGTATAAACCATAAAGAACAAAATATGTGCCAAAAATTCATTTTTGAAGAATAAATAATTAGGGTTTTTATTATTTTTTGACCAATATCTCCCCTCACTTTATTCCTTGTCGACCCAGTCATCATGATGCCTTGGTCTCTGGGTTTAGGGTCATAAAATACCTTTGGTATTTTATTTCCTTTATTCTTTTATTTTGGCTTTAAACATTGTATTTTTTACAATATTTATATAATAAGTAATAAATGTTAATTTAGGCAAAATAATGATATTTACATGCATTTAACTAGGGAATGACGACAAAAAAGAAATAATGAAGATGATGAAATGGAGATTCATCTCCCCCTTTGCTAGTTCCTAGCAAACACTTATGTCTATAAGTTTAGAAAAGAAAATAAAGAAAAAAAGAAGGAACTTGGATTGATTTTAACCTTCGAACTTGTCTTCACAAAAATCAATGTTTGGAGTTCAGTCGGACCTTTGCACATTAAGTTGAGTTGGAACCTTATGTAAAAATTAGACTTGAAACTGAACAACCTCTAAGATCCACAAAACTCTGTTCAAGTCTCATCAATATCCTGGTTAGAATAAGTCAACTCATACACAAACCCTTATGAATACGAATCTATCTTGGATAGTGTGTGATATGTAGCTCTCCTTGGCTGAAGTGGTAAAATCAGTCGCCTTTAAGATGGTGACCCTAATTCCCCAATCTAACAACTCTTTCCTCGAGAAGCAGGGTATTCCCTTCTAAGTTCAAGTACAACCGACTCAAGAAGAGGAGGTTGAAAGAAGAATGGACGGTTGCGAGTGTAGCTACCTATCCTGGTATGCTTGACCAGTGTAGCCAAGTCATCCGGCTACATGCTCACATGTATTTGACTTTGAAGCTAAAGCTTGCTTATTAGCTATACAAATATATACATACTCCGATAGGCATTTTATTTTCATTTAGGCATGTCTGCTTTTTTGGAGTTTTTATTGCATTTTTGAATACTATATACATCAGCATTTACATAAGGACTTTTTCCTCTTGAGACAGTAGACTATGTCTTTAAGCATTATTGTAACCCACAACTTCTGTCATTGGACCTCATGATTGCTAGATCAGGTTGGGGTACAATGGCCATAGATATGTGATTTCAGATGTTTCCATTGGCTTGTGTCTCATGCCGACAAATCCAACCCTCCACCACTTCAACTAAGGTGAGCAAAGTGAAAGGTGTAGGTGTGCAAGCTAGGTCATTATCAACACGAGTCGTGCGTGTGTTCCAAAATATTCTACTTAGGCAGTAAAGATGACATTGAACCAAGTCTCGTGGTATCAAAGAATTAAGTCTAGTAGACCTGAAGTGTCTCAATTCCAGTTGCTATAAGGTTCCTGTGATTAATTGGATTAATATCCAACCAAGTCCCGATCTTCGAATTTTACTTAGAATTGTATAATTATCAATTTTAATCCAAAAAATGCAAATGCGAGGTACTATGCAAGGAAAATATTTTTGTCGTGTACTTTTCTAATTTTACACTTTTTTATGGATTTTTGAAAAAAGGTTTGCAAATTTTTATGCAATTTTTAAAAAGATTTTGCACATGTTTTTAGGATTTTTAATTTTGCAAAATTTTAGGGATTTTCAAAATAAAAAGTTTCTAAGAAAAGAAATATATGCAAATATTAACACGGGAATGCGTATTGTTATTTACAAGAGTTGGAGTTTAAGAATTTACACTAGTTGGTTATTCACAAATTTATGTATAGGTTTTAAAGAATTTTATTTTCTTGAATTGTATTTATGATTACATTATATATAGTTACAACATGCTTAAATTATGTGGATTACTACCTTAATATTTGATTTATAAACTCCAAGTTCACATAATAATCTACATCTAATTTATTCCATGCAAACAACAAAGAAAACCACTTTAATACATACCGAAGATGACTAATCAAAGTATAAATCGACAATTGATGGTTATATATCTGGATAAAATATTTCAACGATCTCTAATTATACAAATATATCTATGAACTCATGTCAAGAATAAATTCATCACTAAGATTGATAATTATCTGTGTTCATCATCAAAATATAACTTGAAATTAGACTTCATTAAAATTATATTGATACAAGAGAGAGGGAGAGAAAGCATTAAATAAATATCCAACACATTGGCTTTACATTTGCCATTAAAGTTTTATGTTGACAAGAAAATGGGAGGTTGATTCTTGCAAATTCATCAAAACCATTTCCCATGTGCAATGAAGACCTATCTTAACTTCTCTCTCCTTCCCATGCTTGGAGCCCCCCCACGTTGGCATCCTTCCCCATGCATATATTCCTCATGCATGTAATTAATTCTTTTTTCTTTATTTGCATGCTCTATTTTATTTGTAGGAAGAGGAGCCGTATATGACAAAAAGGGAGGCTCCCCAAAGTGAATGAAGAAAGGAACCCATGCAATCTCTCACCCACGCAAGTCCCTCCCTAACGCAAGGCACTCTCTCTCTCTCCCTGATTCTTCATCTCTCTCACGCCAAAGGCCGTCTAACCATTCCCTCTCTCGCCCAAGCTCCTCTCCAACGCAACCACCTTCCATCTCTACGTGGCTGACCCCTCTTCTCCGCACGCCACTACACCTCGTGTGCGTGATCAACCCCCGCTGGTGTTCCCACCAACTCACGCGTCCGCCTCCTCGACGTCCTCTGCACGCCACTGCCTCGCGCATGTGTCTAGCAGCCCGCACCTCTGTCTTCGTGATCGTCATCACTACCGTCATCTTCATTCCAATATATGGATAGAGAAGACTTCTTTCCCATCTTTATTTACCTCTTGCATTTTTAATCCCTTAGTCTTTTTATTTAAGTTGAATTTGAAAGAAACATCTCTCATTTCGTAAGCTATCTTGCATTTTTATTATTTTAGTTGATTTTATTTAAGTTGAACTTGAAATTATTTTTATTTTGTAAGGTCTCTTTTAATCTCTAAGTTTTCTTTAAATATATGCATTGCAAGTTTTACGTTCCATTATTATATCTTGAAACATTGCAAGTGACCTCTTATTTCTTCCATCTTTATTTGCAATTCAGCGCCCATTTTCTTATTTAGTTGCATTCATGCCCTCATCTGTTTACTTTAAGTTCTAGCAAATATTTTCACCATAGATTTCCTCTTCAAAGATTCATGTTTTTCTCTCGTCGTTATGGATTAAGATTCAAATTAAGCTTGAAAGAAGAACAAATATTGCGAATTTGCTTGGTCCCTGCGGATTCGACTGTCTACTTGTTGCGTATACGTCTTTTTGTAATCCAATCGTGCATGTAGTTGTAATCTTATTTGTTTAATTGTGGTTTTTCGTGGAACAACAACGACGTGGTAAAATCAAGATCTTAAATCACACAAAATTGCTTCAACATGTATATTTATAGTTCTCGAAAAAAATTTGAAAATATTTTTGCAAACATTTGAAAAATTTATTTTGAAATCTAATTTGATATTTTCGCAGCTATTTTCAAAATCATTTGAAAATGGATTTTCAAAATATTTTATTGATACAAAAGAAAGAAATTTTTACAAATAAAACATTTACAAAGGTTCAAAACATTTTGCAAAACAATTTCCAAACAGTTTTCAAAAGATTTTTCAAAGAAATTTTCCAACTATTTTTCAAATATTTTGCAAAACATTTTTACCTGATTTATTAATCAGTATATACAAGGAATTTTAATGAATTTTATGCAAGTAAGTTCGTTTCAATTAATTAATTGTATTTTAAGAATACTTATTGAAAATACCAAAGTACCAGTTATGACTAAAGTAAATACAACATATATACGGTCCCTCCTAGACTTAGTTTGAGCTATATCCTCATAGATCAAAGAGAAAAGAGAAGACATAACTCCTACTAAGTATAAAAGAGCCTATACTACAACGACTAAAAAATAAAGAATCAATGAATGAGAAGTCAACCGCCCCCTATACTTTGGATGAAGTAATCCTAAGTATAAGAGGTTGTATCTACATGCAGGGAGGGTTGAGGGTGGGAATAAATAGATCAACGACTTGCTATGTCTCCCCTTATACTTAAGGTAAAATATCCCGAAGTATATACCATAATATCAATAAGAGTAGAGATAGGTAAAGGATCAAATAATGAACAACGAGACTCACTCATCCCTTCTATACTTAGAATGAAGGATATCCTAAGTATAGTTGTGATGGCTGAGATGGATGAAAGAAAGAAGCAAAAGCAAGATAAACAGAAGAATATAACAGAAGAAAATAAGAAAAGAAGAAAACTAAAAAAAGATGTTTATAGGAGTATTATCTGAATCTTTTGATGCTGCTGTAGTTGTGGAGAATGCATCATTGAAGATCACTTGAACTGAGTCAACAATGGCCAAGAAACTCTCATGCTTAAGGTATGGTTTCAGTAACTGACCATTAACGACGAATGGTTGTGCGTTAGATAACAACTCTGATATCAAAATGCTTCCACTATCATGACCTTATTTAACTTTGAATGGCCCTGTCCATTTACTCTTTAATTTGCCCAAGAATATCTTCAACTTTGTGTCAAATAACTACACTTTCTGTCCAGTCTCGAAGATATTTCGTCTGATGTGCCTATCGTGCCAGCGTTTAACCTTCGCATTGTACATCAAGATGTTATCATAATCATAGTATTGGAATTCTAGGAGTTTGTTCAAATCCACTTTTCTTATTGACCACCTTTTTGTGAGTCTAGATTGTAAATGTGGACTGTCCATAGTGATTTATGAATTAGCTCAACTGGTAGATGGTATTGTTTTCCATACATAAGATGATAGAGTGACATGACCAAGGGAGACTTGTAGGCGGTCTTGCATGCCCAAAGGATGAAGTCCAAGAGTTGGGACTGGTTCTTTCTATCCGACCTCACAAGCTTCTACAAGATTGTCTTGATTTCTTTGTTCGATAGCTCTGTAATGCCATTAGTCTGAGGATGATACGGAGGTGCGACTCAGTGCTCGAGCTGTACTCCTTCATTAATTTCTTGACCTCTTTCTTTATGAAGTGACTACCCCTACCTGAAATCTTTAGTATCTCAAATCGTGAAATGATGTTCTCTTTCAAAAATTGACAAATTGTATGATTGTCAATGGCTCGGGCAGGAATAGCTTCAACCCAGCGACTTGCATAATCAACGACGAGAATGAGTGCTTAAATACATGACTTTTGGGAAAGGGTCCCATGAAATCAATGCCCTAAGAATCGAATACATCTGAAATCTGATAGAATTTCAAAGGCAACAGGTCTTTAGCAGTGAGGGTTCCTCCATTTTCTGACAATCAGGCAGCCTTTGACATATGTTGATGCATCCTTGAACAATATGGACCACTAGAGGCCTCACTACAATATTTTGCTGCCACTCTATCTCCAGAGTGGTGTCCAACAGATTCGAGCGAGTGACAATGCTCGAGGACATTGTGATGCTCTTTCTGAGGGATACACTAATGCCAAATGCAGTATGCTCCTTCCTTGAATAAGAGAGGGTCTTTTCATCGGTAGAAATAAATTTGGGAAAAAACTTGCCCTTTCTGATATTTGCTCAATCTTGTGGGACTATACCTGAGACAAGGTAGTTTACAATAGCGGCATACCAAGGCAGGGAATCCACTGCAAGAATTGACTCATCAGGAAAGGTGTCTTTGATGGCTGCACTGGTCAGCAGAGGTTCTTGATATTCAATTCTAGAGAGGTAATCTGCTACCACATCCGAACTCCAGGTTTATCCTTGATTTCCAAACCAAACACCTGGAAGAGAAGGATCCATCTGATCAATCTGGACTTCGCATCCTTCTTTTGTTGTTAGTATCTAATAGCAGAGTGGTCAATATAAATGGTGACTTTATATCCAAGCAGATAGGATCTCAAGGGCAAAAAGCACAACCAACAACTCTTTCTCTATAATACTATAGTTTCTCTGTGCTTCATCTAATGTCTTGCTGGTGTAGTGAATGACATAGGGCACTTTGTCTTTCCTTTGTCCTAACATAGACCCAACTGCGAAATCTAAGGCATCTGTAATGATCTCAAAAGGTAGAGACAAATCCGACGGCTGTAGGACATGAGCTTGAGGGATTAGCTCCTTCAGCTGATTGAAAGATATGAGAACCTGTTGATCAACATTAAACTCGATCTCCTTGCATAGTAATTCAGTTAGAGGTCGGGCAATGCAGTTGAAATATCTGATTAATCATCTATAAAAACCCACATGCCTCAGAAATGACCTCACATTTCTAACATTCTGAGGTGTCTCAAGATTAGCAATAACATCCATCTTTGCTAGGTCGATTTCCGTGCCACGCTTGGAAATGACATGGCCTAGGACAATATCTTCAGTGACCATGAAGTGGCTGTTTTTCCAAGACAGTACAAAATTGACTTCTCAATGTTTCTAAAGTACTCTATCTAAGTGCCCATGACAAGAATCAAAATTGTAACCATAGACGGAGAAGTCATCCATAAACACCTTGAGAAAACTGCCAACCATATCGGCGAAAACTACAAGCATGCACCTCCAGAATGTAGCTGGAGCACAAACCAAAGGGAATTCTCTTGAAAGCATAGGTGCCAAATGAGCAAGTGAATGTAGTCTTCTCTTGGTCCTCTAGGGTGATTGCCACTTGGTTGTACCAGGAATAACCATCTAAAAAGCAGAAGAACTCCTTGTCGACCAGTCTTTCTAGAACTTAATCAATAAATGTCAAGGGGATGTGGTCCTTCTTCGTTGTATCATTGACGTGGCGATAATCAACACACACATGCTATGATGTTAGTACTCGAGTAGAAATTTCCTCTCCTCTTTCATTTGTAACACGGTGAGCCCAGATTTCTTTGGAACTACATGCAAGGGGCTCACCCATTTGGAGACGGAGATGGGATAAATGAAGCTTGCATCACACCATTTCATGAGGAAAGATGACATCCTGTAAGTTAGGGTTCAGTCTTCTTTGAAATTCTCGGGACGGCTTGGCATCATCTTCCAAATAGATGTAGTGTGAACAAAGAGTAGGATTTATTCTTCGGAGGTCGGATACGTGCCAACCAAGTTCCTTATGGATTCTGTCGAGAACCACGAGTAGTCGAGATTCCTAATTCGGGGTAAACGTGCTACTGATGATGAGCGGATACATGTTTTCTACACTCGCAAGGAAAGCATACTTGAGGCCTGCAGGAAGTAGCTTGTAACTCTGGTTCTGATTTAGCTTGCTTCTCAGTCACTTTGAAAATTGAACTAGTAGGTGGATGATCCGCCATGATTTTGGAGGTGCTACTTACCTCGGTTACCATTGGCTCTGCTGATAATGTTCCAAACAAATCTTCAATGCATCCATTATGTTTAAACTGCCATGAATCTTCTACCTCAAAAGGCCCATCAACAAGTAAGAATATGTCTCCCAGTTGACATTAGAGATGTTCGACTACGCTTTCCAGGTCCTCCTTTGGAGAGAGGATTTCCTGAACCCACGCGTCATTCAAAGAAAATTCCGCACCCCTGATTTCTGCAATAAAGTCACAGTCCGCTTCAGAAGGTTCTGCTTGAACTTTATCAAACATGGCCTTTGGTTTACTGAACATATCCATTGTTACTTTGTTGCTGCTCGGGCAGAACATCATCTTCCCAGAACCATAGTCAATCACGACCTCTACATTTTGCAGGAATGATCGACCAAGAATAATCGGGGTCTAGAGTTATGGTGAAGGGGAGTCCATATCAAGGACCAAAAAATAAATAAAAAACTGCATGTCCTGCACCATTACGCCGTCCAACAAACCTTGGTGTCACTTGATTAATCGATCATCGAACTGACGGATCATGCATGTCGGCTAGATTGATCCTACCTAAATTCTGTGAGCAATGTGGTAGATATGAGGTTGATGGAAGAGCCACTATTAAGGAGGGTTCGCTCGAAGATCTAGTCTAAAATCTCACATCTTATTAAAGTGCTCCTTTGTTTGACTTCTTTTCCTAGAGATTTCTGATTGTGCTAACTATAGCCATGGTGAGGACGAGCTTTTCAATTAGCTGGTGTCTGTTATTGTGATTGTACATGCTTCCTTCAAGCCCTTCTTCACAACAGGAATATATTCCATGGCTTTCATCAAAGGCAATTCCATGGTCAAGTTTTTAAGAATTTCCGCAACATCTGGATCAGATAATGCATTTTTTTGCTTTGCAATTTTTTTTGGATTTTTTAATTGCATCAGGAAAAGGAATATGTAAAGGACTGAAATCAAAGTTACTATTCTTATTTACATTAGAATTCATGTCCACGACATTTTGTACAACCAGGCTGTAAAATGGTATACAAGCTAGAACAGGGGGTTGACATCCAAAAATTGTGGTCTCTGCTCCGTTGGCTAACGCTGGATCAGCTGCTGGAGCGTGCTCCTCCATGGCTGGCACGACTTAACTTTGGTTGCGATCGTTTTTTTTTATCTTTTTCATTTTTCTATTTTTTTGTCTTTTTGCTGGGGGTGGTGGCTGGCATGGCTCCTCATTTTTCCTCACCTGGATCTACGATAGACATGACTGATGTAGAAGATGATGATTCACCAGATATAGATTTATTCTTACCTCTGACAGTGGCAGATGGATGCAAGGTCTTACAGCTCCCGAGAGTAAAAACATTAGACGAAATAAAATTATAATCATTTGACTCTACAATCACATATGAGGCATCACATTCTACCCGCTATTTTCGCTTAAAATTATTGGGGTTGGCTTTGATCTGGGCTGAAATTGGAGTTTTAGTGGCCGTCAAGTCATCCAGCTTCTGTGTCATTTCTACTGAGCCCTTTACCAACTTTGCAAAGCAATCAAGGGTCAGGTTCACAGGAACTGCCTCAGAAGGTTCAACATACTGACCATGTTGTGGCTGATGGTGCGAAGGCTGAGAAGGGTGCTACTGATATTATTGCTGAGGAGGAAGAAGCTGATACTGTTGGTAATGAGGAGTGGGATACTGATGTTGAGGTGTAGTCGCATACAAATGGTATGGTTGGTACAAGCGGTACTGTGGCTGTTGGTACTGCTGGCTCTATCTCCAGTTGTTGTAATACTGCAGAGACGAGTGGTACTGAGGCTGAGGTTGTGAGGACTGGACAAAATGGCCACCCTTAGGTTGGTGGCACAGCTGGTTGGCAGATGACTGGCCCTGGGGGTGTCTACCAGGTAGTGCCATTTGTTCCTCATTGCTCTACATAACATTAACTTATTGAATTAGGGGTGGTGCTGGGAATACTGGATCAAAAGATGCCTAGTAGTTTGGCTAGTAGACCACCATCTTATACTGTGGTGAGGCCTAATCTGGTGTCAGCACGTAATACAAGTGCTGGACCGCCGACGCTATGGACTGGGCTGAGGCTATTATGGCGGTGATGGCTCACCTTTCTTCTCAGTAGGATTCTCTATCGGTAGGGTCACCGACTGGAAAGCATTGATGGTACTCACCAGCAGCTCTAGCTGCTTAGTGATCTAGTCCAGTTTATCTACATGATAGGTCCTCCATTCGATCACAGTGAGTTTCTCGAGATCCTGTGATCGCTTCTCGATGATATCAACCTTGGAGAGATGGCCCCCAATGATGCTAAATTTGGAGCTCCCATCTCTCTGCCTCATGTGAGGCTGGCATGTGCACAAGTTTGTAGAGGATCTGGGGTTGTCTTTGGTAAGCGTGAGATGAAGAGAGGGCGGCCTCCCCATTGGCCATTTCTTCAAATATCTTCTAGACTACATCTTCATCCTTATTGAAGTGGGATCTCCCACAAGCAACGTTAACTAATCTTTGACTTTTAGTATTTAATCCTTTGAAGAAATGTTGGATCAAACTAGTCCTCGGTATCTTATGGCAGGGACATTTCTCCCGTAGATATGTGAATCGCTCCCATGCTTCATGAATAGACTCATGGGCAACTTGGTATAACTTGCTAATCTGAGCTCGCATCTGGTTGAGCCGATCGAGAGGGTAAACTTGTGAAAAAACGTAGAATTAAGTTCCTCCCAGGTCATCACGACTTTCTCTAAATGGTTAGCCCAGTACAAGGCCTTGTCTTGGAGACTGAAGGGAAATGTGGTCATCTTGACTACACCTAACGGAATGTTAGGGTAGTGCATGGTTCTATAGATACGAGAAAACTGCTGCAGGTGAATGTAGGGCTCTTCGTTGGTGTTCTCGTGGAAGGTGGGAAGAAGAGCAGGGAACTGAGGGTTGAGCTCAAAGTGAGCATGCACCGATGGAATGTGAATCCACTCTGTCATCTGGTTATCTCCGGGATTATAAGTCTCTTTTAGAGTAGGTTTAGGATTCTCAATTCTCTGCTCTTCTTCATGATCATCATGAGGTCTTTCATCTCCTCCTTCTCCTCCTCTGAGTATGTTCCTCTTATCATTTAGCATGTCTTGGAATGCGGTCTTCACTAGTGCCTTCTCAGTTAGTTGATGCTGGATTGCTTGGATGGAAGCAAGCAACTGGGCGTTCACTTGATTCTGATCGGGTGCTTGGCCCTGCTCTGTCTGGGATGGCTACCGTCCTTTCCCTTTGCCTTGAGGAGCCATCTCTGGGTTTGAATCCGATGAAATGGACTTTAGATTGGGATCTAGGATTGACTTCTATCTGCAATGCAAGAGGTATGCCAATAAGACCATTATGAATCTGAATACTAGATGAAGTGATGAATATGAGATTAGGGTCAATCCCATGTAGTTGTGAATGGAGTAAAAGATGTAGACTGAGTTTAACCTCCATTCACAACAGGCAAAAATTGGACAAGAGTGGTCCCAATTTATTGAGAAATAAATAGAAAGGGAGTGTAAAGAAGACAATGAGTCTGGAGATCGGTTCGCAAGGTCCAAACTGGGTTCTCTAGAACTGCCTCAAATTTATTGACGATGTTGAGTCCATGGAATCAATGTAGGTATCGGTGGAGTCCCGACTGGACCATCCATGGATTGACATCGTGGAGGAAAAGAAGGATCGATGTGGGAGGAAGGATACAATGGTCAACGAGGAATACAAGGAATGTAAAACATTAGAAAGGCTCGAAGCGAGCATGGGGTCAAAGAGAAAACACATAAGACAAAAATTTGAGCAATTGCGTGGGTCTTGATCTTTGAATCTTAATCTAGATCCGTACGATACACAATATCAAATTGGGTTCACCAACTCTACATGTGTGAAGACGTAATGGTTCAACTATTTTTATCTTTTCATTTTTAGAGTTGTTATTTCAAGCATATCTTTTAGCAAGTCCATAGACGCTAACCCTATTGGAGCAAGATTACTATCGGAAAAGTATCCCGTACTTGTCCTCCTCCTTTGTAACATATAGTCTGCACTTTTTGAGGTCATTGTAGCCCTTCCTGGATCCCTACTCAACCAAAGAATGAGAGACATGAAGTAGATAGGTGAAACCACTACCTCGGACCATGCTCGCAATGGAATCAATTGTGAGCGTGCGAGGCCCTACGGACGTGAGACGATGAGACAGACACCCCCCTGAGAGTGTACCCTAAGCTCAGTACTTCAAGAAAGGTCGACGTTCTACACAAGGCGAGAACGTCATCGTTGACCAGGTCCTACTCGTCTGCGTACAATAGAAGCGCCAATACTTCAGAAATCCAGGCGATACACAAGGTAGTTATAGACTGGATTTTGGGCTCTAATCCTTAGCGGGTCACGCCTCGCTCATGGGAGGGGTTTTGGTTCCCTCCTAAGGTACTTGAAGACAATGAGGCCTTTATGAACCCCAAACAATGCAATCCATTACATATTTTAATTAAGGTCAAAGTTTATTTAGCAGTCCCCTTATTTTAATTTTTAGATTTTCTCTTTTTTGGAATTTTGCATACAAGCGCCTAACGATTTTGTGAATTTTCATTTAAGTCCTTGCTGCTCAAAATCAGAGGGAGATAACGAGAATGTCGTGCAAGTCGATTTTATGATGGAAGTATCACCATAGAATCTAGTGATGCATGCAAAGTTGGAGGACTTACAATGCTTCCCATCTCTCTCCATGTGGTATGCAAAATAAAATTTTTAAGCCTATCTACATGGCGGTATGTAATCGACAAAATCTCCCCAAGTATAAACTGCTATTAGTCATGAAAAACCAAATGTTAATTATTCAGAAATGAACCCGAGGGTCTGGTCTTGGAGACACCTCGGTGCCCGCCACAACGGGTCCTACTAGTGATGTATCATGCATTTCTTAGCATATGGGTTCAAGTCTAAATAGTTGACAATTATTAATTGACTATATTCAAACATAGAAGACTATAAGAACATGATTCTTATTAGGGTTTTATATCTAATTACTGATACAAGCAGTCCTAAAATCTAGGGGATTCATGCACACAAAATAAATATAAACGAAGGCAGAAAACTCAAAACATCGGCAAACAAGATAAAATAAATGCGACAAACACGAAAAAATTACGATGAGGCCCCTAGGTGAACAATTACCTGGGCACTAGACCTCATTAAGTAGAGTAATGTCCAAGTCCTGAATTATTACAATTAATCAATAATAAATCACTCTCTCACCAAAAATGAAATAAAATCCTAATCTAAGATCTATGGTAACTAGTCTCCTTGCAATGGGGACTGTCTCTCCTACTACCAAGGCAAGAAGGCTAGTCTACATCAAGCTTGGCTACATTAACCTCCTAAGAAGTTGTCCTCGTGTAGTGGACCCTCTCATCAAACACACCAGAAAAATGTATTAGTACAAATAATCAAATAATGTGTTCAAAGAAACAAGAGATGAAATATTTACAAGTAAGAAAAAGGTAGAGAAATATCTACAAGAAAATAAAAATAAATGAAAAGACAACTATGTACAAATTAGGCTATAATCACGTTGCTCCTTGACATCGATGCCATTTATTGAACGGGTTTATACGAGGGTTTAAAAATTATCCTCACTGAAAAGCTAAGATAGAGTGTCGCTGAGGCTACCGCTCACGTATTCCCTATTCAAACAACAAGTACCCATAACATATAAATAATCAATGAATGAAAAATGTGAAGTACACTTTATTTTACTCTATAAAAGGTGTATAATACGTAAGCATGTAGAAATCAAACCATTGAGAGCAAATAAGGTAGCCTAATGATTATTTTTAATCAAAATGAATTATGTGCACAAGTGTCCTTTTGGGATTTTTTGGTGGGTTTTTGGTTTTTAAAATCTTATCAAATTTTTAGTTTTATTTTTCTAATATATTATTTTTTGAATTTTCTAATTTTTAATTTCTTTTTAATTTAAATATTATATAATAATATATATAAGTGTGTGTATATATATAAAAGATATTGTATATATGATATAAGGTTTATATGTGTAATATATAATAGATATACGAAAATAAAAAAAATTAGGAATTATAGCCTTTTTTATGTATTATATTTGGGGGGTGGCGGTGGGGTAAAATATTTATAAGGTATTTATAATAAATAGTAATAATATAAACTATATATTTATATTATACAATGAAGGGTATTATAATTATAATTATAGCTAAAAATAACCAAAATTTACAAAATAAAATATTTTTGGTTTTTTTATTTTTTATTTTTTGTTTTTTGGCATTTTCAAGTATTTTTATTAATTACCAAGTATTATTAAAATCCAAAATAGTTTAAATAGTGACTAGTTAAATAGGATGAATTGTTTGAGGTTTAAAAATACTAAATAAAAAATCCCCAAAATTAGTTTTAATATGTAATAATATATATAAATAAAATTACTAAACAGAAACCAATATTTTTGAAATTTTTGTAGGATTTTTATATTTTTATAGGATATTGGAGATTTTTAATTTTTTTATCATTTTCTATTTCTATGTTTAGGGTTTTTTCCTCTGAAGTTATAAAATACTATAATAAATAAAATATATATTTTTAGAATTTTTCAAAAATGTTTTATACTTTTTAGGTATTTTCTAAGTCAAATAAGGGAAAAATAAGACCTTTTTGAATTTTTAATAAATAGAAAATATGCCTAAAATGCAAAATAAAAATATAGCATGAAAGAGAAACATCCAAGTACATTATCCTATTTTTACAGAATTTTTGGAACACATATACTATTTATAACAATTAAACAAACGTGCACACAAACTGAGTAAGCTGGCGAGTCAAATTTGCAAATAAAAATAAGTTTTCATGCATTCCAAAAACCTTAAATAAAATCCAGGGGCAAGGATGTAATTTTTCCACGAATATTTATATTATACATGCTTGGTAGGGGCATAAATGTAACATACAAGAACATCAGTAAAATTATACACAAAATTTAACACCGAATGTACAAATTTTTGGATGGATTACAAATACAAAAATCCTCAAGGATATGTTTGCAAAATACCCACCTCACGTGGGGTCTACGTGAGGTGAGCTGGCGTGGACACTTGTGAATGCATGGGATCCATGCGAAACAACCATAATTATTTACACTTCAGATCGAACTTATAATACTAAAATAAAGAAAAGGTGGAGTGGTATTTGTAATATTTACCTAATACTTGCATGCCATCAGAAGGATTCTATGGCTTCACTTGATGTGTGGTGCATCCTCAGCGATCGATACCCCTTCGAGATATGGGGCTCATATTAGATCCCATGGGGGATCAGATGGAGGTGGCTCGATGGTTATGAGATGATCTGAACCTCCTCCCCAGATCGGACGGTAGCTGCTGTCTTCGAAGAATAAGGAGGAACTCCTCCTCCTCCAAGCTTCGATCATTAAATCCTCCTTCCCCCAAGCATATTCCTTGATGCTGAAGTGGTCTACACGCTTGGAGGGGGTGTCTGCGGCTCCTGGAGACATTAAAAATGGTTGGGACTCACCAGAGGAGTCCAGGCTGCTCGGAGAAGAATGGGGCTCCAAGTTTGAGTTCTTGGGACTGCTTGACACCAGTTGGGAGGTATCTCCTCCAGATACCTAAAGGGTTAGAACACAGATGCATAAGCGAAGATATCCATGTCATTATTTGGTGAAATAGGAGAGAGATGAGGCAGGGCGGTGAAGCTCAGGCGAAGGAGCAGGCATCGATTCACTGATCTAGAGATGATCAGGTTGGCTCGAAGGGTCGAGAGAGTAGAGCATCAATAAGGGAAGGAAATGGGGTGATAATGGTCGTCAGAACTGTGAGGATACAATGAGACAAAGGTGGCGAACTTAGTTAACCTAATCTAAGTTAAAACATTAATTAAAACTTAAACTAAAATACGGAATTGAATAGCAGGAACTAAAGCTACCTAGGAATGTAAAGGACGCGGCTCAAACTTGGCTTGCATGCCAAGGAGAAGAATGACACCGGAGCATCATCGTGGATTGCCTCCTCTCCTCTGTTCTCCGCTCCAGCACCGTAGGGGATCTCCTGTTGTCACCAGGTGTCACGCTTGACCGAGGGTAGAGGCTTTTAGGGCTTGAAAAAAGACCAAGTCGAGGAAGGTGGTTGGGGGGTTATATTTATAGGATGAATATATCATATCTTGCCAATTGATTTAAGGATAATATAGAGGAGATCAATGGATCTTAGTATCAAGCATGAATCATGAAGATCCCGTTTGTAAATTTCGTTCATGGCTCAAGACGAGTTGATTATTAGATCATTAGGGGAAATTAAGAGAAGGGGGAGGCTCAAGGTTCTTACAGAGGTTAGAGGCGCTAAAGGGCCAGTTGACCTGGGTCAACAAAAGATCGAATCTAGTCGGTCCATGTGGGCCAACCAGATAAATACGAGGCAAAAATTCCTTGTAAAATGAATAATAATTATTAAATGAATTTATTAATTTTAGATTATCAAATAAAAAATATTTATTATTTTTTGTAGTATTTTATTCCCATTTTCTTTATTTTTATGAGGTTGTTTATTACAAGTTATTATTCACATGTATAATTATAGCTATATTTACATATATACTATGTAGTTTATTTTTTTGTATTTAATTATTTTATAAACTTAATTTATATATTTATAAATTATTTAGATATAAAAAAATATATATTTTTTATATTTTTCTGATGTAATTTGTATACTTAAATAAATCGATGTATTTATTACATATGTATAGGTATAGATAGTTCATCTATATATTTTATATACTTATTTATTTTAGTTTATTTCTACTATCTTTATTGTATTCTTAATATGGACATATACTATAAATAATATTTACAAAAATATAAAAATATATAATTATGAAAATATAATAAATAGAATGAATATTTTATTTAGATATATTGTAGAATAAGGGCCCAAAACCTAACTTTTTCATCTTAATTCCAAATTAAATGAAACCACCTTCATTAAATAGCTAATAAAAAGTAATATAAAATTAAAGTGATTTCGATCATTTTGAGTTTATTTAGAGAAGATATGGGTCTGGGAAGTTTGAGTTTTGGCTTTTTATTCTGGGAGTAAAGTGAACATTGTATATTATTTTGGTGTGAAATCAATTTTTTATTTTTCTATGTGTTTTTATCTACGACTTTAATGTAAAAATTTATTGGTTTGAGGTATAAAATAATAAAGAATAAAATATGTCCTAAAAATTCATTATTGAAGAATAAATATTTAGGGTTTTTATTTTATTTTCAACCCTTATCTTCCCCTACTTTATTCCTTGTCCACCCAGTCATCATGATGCCTTGGTCTCAGGGTTTAGGGTTATAAAATAACTTTGGTATTTTATTTCTTTTTCTTTTATTTCCTTTTTTCTTTTATTTTTTCTTTAAATAATGTATTTTATACAATATTTATATAATAAATAATAAATTTTAATTTAGGAAAGATAATGATATTTACATGCATTTAGCTTAGGAATGAAGGACAAAATGAAAGAATAAAGGTGATGAAATGGAGATTCATCACCCACCTTTTAGGCGTAATTTACTTCTCACAAATCTTTTGAGGTCGGGAATGTTTTCTATCGCCTTTATTAAGTGAAGCTCTAGAATCAATTCTTTAGTAGCCGCTTCATGCATGATAGTTCAAAATTTTACGATCTTTTTATTTTCAATTTGTATAGTCTTTTTTGGTTTTTCAATTTTTTTGGTATTTTTTTATGTTTTTTTAATTTTTTGGTCTTTTTATTAGGGCTAGTGGAAAAGTCAGTGGTTTCTAGTATGGGTGTTTGAATATGTTGTATGTGAGGTATCTCGGGTATTCTTCATGGTATCCTCACTCCTTCTTGGTTGTATATCATTTCTTCCACTATTTGGATGACATTATGTAGTTGGTCAATTAAAGTGTCAGCTCTTTGATAAAAGTCAATCGTAATAATCTCATGACGTTGAGAAGAGTTATCGTACTCTTCATGCCTCAACTCTAACATGCTATGTCGAGTTTAGTAATAGTTATTCATTACAGTCGTAGTCTCGTCATGAGTCCAATTTCCTTAACTTTGTATCTTAGGTATGGAGTAAAAGGAAAATTGGTTATATTCAGGAAGAGGGTCATCTCGATCGGGATGGTTCAAATATTGGATTATGAATTGTAACCATGAATTGTGTTTCTTTTTCAAATTTGGTTACATTCTTGTCCATCCTTGAATTCACTCACTCCAATGTGTCCATAAAATATTCATTTGATTCTCTAGGTGGTGCATATATTAAATAGTCAACCAAAGAAGAAGTGTGGTCATGGAATGAAGTGGTTGTGAATGGGGCGAAAAAAGATGACTGAGGAGGAACCATCTCAAAGAGAGGATTCTTCTGGAATGAATATGACTATGAAGTGACTAAGAAGTCAGTCGGAATTTCGACTTCATAGTTGGAATGGGGTGGATCATACATGTAGGAATGAGAAGGCAAAGATGTTCTGTATCTAGTCAAGGAGAATTGACTCATAGAGTTATGATAAGAAGACCAATAAGCTGACATCTTCGAAAATAAATGAAAGTTGATCGAGGAAAAACGTGCAAGTGCATATAAAGGTGACACACAATCACACAAAATAAAAACAAGAACAAACTGTGGTTTCAACAAATTAACATGATGATGGTCATAAAGGTCTAATCATTATCTTTTCAGTTTTAGTTATGTGATAAAACAATCTTTGTTATACAAGCACACTAGGTGAGCCGCCTGACGCCTGGCGTACGCTCCCTCATATCCCAATCAAAGCGATGATCTTCTAGGGCTGCTGGATTATATCACATCTCTGAGGATTATAGTGAGCATATGTACACCAAAACGTCTCTCTATGATCGAAGGCAAGCGCCGGCACCCCCCACGCTCGCAAGAGTCAGAGCTGGAGACTCAGTGCACAAGTTTAGTGATTTGGGCTCTAACATTAGTGCATATGTCCTCACACTCTCATGCACTTACGTATAATGATCTTTATTTCTCTCCTACAAACAACTGTTAAACTTATCAATTTTTTGTTAATTCTAATTAGCATTCTCGATTTTAAGTTAGATTACCATTTAATTAAGTCCATGAACATGAGACGCTTAATGATCAATCTTGATCTCTATTTATCCTAAGTTATAAAATCGAGGAGGAGGGAATTGAGAAAAACTGATGCACTCGATAAAAAATTGATGCATACCTACTTTAGAAGATTTACAGTAATCCTTACACTCTACATGCAAGATACAATACATAATTGAAATTTTTATCTATATGAAATACAAACGTGAGAAAATTGCACCTAGAAAGAAGATTTATTAGTCCTGAAATAAAGGAGTTAGAGTTTTTACTAAGTAAAACATTCTACAAGTGCATGTTATTAATGTGAGTGTGATCCTAGAATATTACGAGCACAAGCAATTAGTTGACCTAAGTAAAATTCTCTAGGAGGTGCGAGTGCAAGTCTATCCTACGAGACACTCAAGTCGAGCCCCACCCTTAACACAAAGGGTGAAAGGGGTCCCAACACACATAAACAAATAACAAATCCAAAGTCGGGTTACACATGCGAGATCCCAAATGGGAACCAGTGTAAAGAGTCGATTACTACAAATAAGTACAACAAATACATAAACAAAATGTGGAATAAAACCATAGGACACTACACTCTCTTAAGACTCATCTCGATCTTAATTTATGCCCTCATCAGCAGGTTGGTCCTCAAAATCCCCTGCCTTCGATCACCTCGAAAGCGTCGACTTCCGGAAAAAGATGCTCCAGATGCGTCGAGTCCCTCACAAATAGAAGGCATATGTTAGAGGCAATTGACAAAAATAATTATATATAAAGAGATAGAGAGAGAGAGAGAAAATACTAAAATAATAAATGTAGTAATAATTACAAGTAAGCATGGGGGTTAGACTACCCAGGAGGTGAAAAATCTAATTTCTAATTTCTCTAAAAAGGTATCCCAAGATACGCCTCCTAGCAATGAAATCATTTGAAAAGTTGTAAAACACCCTATCTAATTTGTGTGAATCATTAATGTGTCATTTCGTTGCAGGAGGGAAAATTACGATTTCTCAAAAAGACCACTTAAATTATTTTCAATCAATTTCAATGCAAAGCGGTCAAATTTTATTTTGTACTTGGGCAAGCCCAAGGTTGAATATGGGGAGGAAACTTTTTCCTTTGGTTCATTTTTAGATCTTTTAGCTATTAGATTTTTGAGTATTTTTTGGTATTTTTGTATTCAATTAAATAATATGAAAATTAAGGCTAAGTCTAGGGGAAATTCAGTAGTTTTTTTTATCAAATCGAGTCAAAAAATTATAAAACTTGGTTAGAAGGTGAGCGCATGCAAATTTAAGCTAATGTATTTTTTTAGATTTTTTTGTTGAGAAACAAATACACTGTGATTAAATGATGCAAGATAAATGATTTACGCAAAAGTGAATTTTGAAAAATAGTAAATGCAAGTATTTTCCAGAGATCAATTTATCCTAAATATCTCTATATAATAGAAATCTAGAAAAACTCTAATTTCCTAAAATTACTGACTCATTCGTTGACTAAATAAAATCCAATCACATAAATCACTACATTAATTATTTCAGATAAATGACATGTGCAAATGATGTGATTTTAGAATATTAAAGGACACAAATAGATGTACCTAATGTGATTCTTTAGGAATTTTCAGAGCTGCCATTGATTTATTACTAATTACTCAAGAACAAATGGGTAAAAATATTGGTATTTGCACAATAATAATTCTAAAAAATCAGTCTCTGATTTAAAAATTCCAAAAAATATCCACAATAATGATAATCAACTGAGCTAAAAGGTGAAATTTCTTATTTGAAATGTGATAACAAAATGATGTTCAAATATTGGCTCAGGTGCATGGTTCTAGTTGCAAATTATAATTTGAAAACAAATAAAGTAAAATGCACACATGACACTTCTTTTTTGGTAAGTAAGTATATCACTATATCCCAAAAATGAAACAAGTACAAAAAGGGTCATTCACGACTGTGGTAGGGAGAGTCAAATGAGGAGTGTTATAGGAACATAATAATAAGAGGCCCAATGGGACTAAAACTTGGACCTCACATTACACCCACATCAGATGAGAAGTATTAACGATCGAGGCCACGAGTTTCTCGGCCACAAAAATGTCAACAGGCTCCAAACAACCAACGATCCAATGAAAATTTCTTTCTTTTCCAGAGTACCCAGACCATTATTGCAAGAGTTGAGCATTGGTTATCATGAATCGTAGAAATGGGAAGGTTGCTAACCAACAAATAGTCTCACAGAGGGGGAGGGACAGTGGGGGAGGCAAATTTAGTCCCAAGAACGCATCCTTCTATACAACCGAGTCTACCAGGAAGCCGAACAATAAGTGGGATTGAGACTCCTGATCGGTAATGCAGAGGTAGCAAGAGGACTGAGGGCAGATTTTTAACCTCGCAAGACGATCCATGGTAAGGAGGCACCCTATGACCTCCATGTAGAGAGTGCAACAAAACTTGGGGGGCGTACCCTTCAACTAGATGAGGGGAGCCCAAAGGGGCCACCCCTCTAGGCGAAGCAAATCAACATCATTAGAGAAAGAGAAGCCCCTTGGGTTGCATGTCCAAACGTGTAAGGGAGGGACCTCGCTAATTGCTCCCCGGAGTACGAACCTACAGTTCAACAACACCTTCTAGCATTTAGAGTTTGACATGGAGTGCCGAACCTTCCAGAAGCTGTTGTCATAGAGGTATTTACGCCACATGTATAGGGCCCAAATGGAAGAATCCAAAGTAATGAGTCTCCAGGCCCAAGAAGCCACCATGGAATTATAGAGGGTATCAAGGGATCTAAGGTTGAGTCCTTCCTCCAATTTGAGATGCATATGGTGGACCATGCAACGTCATACCAACCATGACCCCGAAGGAAATCGACACAGAGCATGTCAATTTTACGAGAGGAGCAATTTGGGATAAGGGTACCTATGACCCAATAAAGGGTAATCCCAGGGATTATAGAGTTAAGCAAGCGAGGGTGCCTTATCTTTCCAGCCACTAAGCAAATCCCTCATCCTATCCTCCAGGATCTGCATGTCAAAGCTTCATCACTGCGTGAGGCAAGGGGTAGCCCCAAGAAGGAACTCGACAAAGACAGCCGCAGAATACCCAGTTGTAGGTTAGAAGCAAAGTCTTGGGGGTGTGCAAGGGATGAAAGAGCTTGCTCTTCCTAGCATTAAACTTTAACCCCAAAATGTCATGGAAAGTAGCGAGGAGATCCCTGACAACCAATAATGAACGAGAGGTCCCCTTGCAGAAGAAGAGAAGGTCGTCTGCATATATTAGGTGAGACGGTGCGGTGGCACGTCCCCTCCCCATAGGCTTAAGCTAACCGGTGTATGTAGCAAGAGCCACGGGCATGGATAAGGGTTCCATCCCCAGACTAAAAAGCAGGGGAATGAGTGGATCCCCTTGTCTCAGGCCATGAGATCCACAGAAGAAGTCGTGGTGAGAGATGTTGACGAGGACAGAATAGGAGGTTCATATGCAGGTTGCCATCAAATTGATCCAGGTGTTGCAGAAACCCATACCTCTCAGGGCCTGCAGAATGAAGGAGTATTCCATGAAGTCAAAGGCCTTAGAGAGATCAATCTTCAAGCAGGCCTTGTTGTAGTTTGGTCGCCAATCAAAGCCCCGTAAGATCTCCTGGGCAAGCCCGAATATTGTCTCCAATGGACCGACCATTGATAAAGGTCATCTAGTTTGGGGAGATCAGGTTAGGGAGGACCTCCCACAAGCGTGTGGCGAGCATCTTTGCAAAAATTTTAGATGTGGTGTTGCAACACGAGATGGGGTGAAAATCACCCAAACTAATAGGCGAAGAGACCTTAGGGACCAAGGTCAGGAAAGTATGGTTCACCTGCCTGACCATGCGTCCCCCATGGTGAAGGAACTCCAAGGCCAAGCAAATATCACCCTTGTCCATAGTCCAATTCCATTTAAAGAACCCTACATTAAACCCATCCGGTCTAAGGGCTTTGGTAAGGGGATAGAGCTCAGAGCCATCAAATCTTCATTCTCATTGAACAGTCTAACCAACCATATGCTCGCAAGGTTGGACAAGAAAGGGAGGAGGGGGGGGAGTAGAGAGGGGTCCTTGGTGGGGCAGGGCCAAGTAGGGATTCAAAGTGATTAAGTGCTGCCATGGTGACGTCAGTTGGAGTATAAATGACTTTTCCTTGGTCAACTAGGAAGGCGTGAATAACATTTCTGGAAACTCACCGTTTGGTAGGGATGTGAAAAAACATGGTTTTACGGTCCCAAAGCTTTAGCCAATTCACATGGCTCTTCTGCTTAGAAGAAGATTCAATGTCCGAGTCCAGCAACTCTAAGTAATTCTTCATATCAGTCTCAAGTTGTGAGAGGAAGGGGTCCAACGGGTCAGCGAAAAGAGTGTCGTTGATGGTTTTTTGGAACCTCTCCAAGACTTTGGCCTCGAAGAATACATTTTCATCCTCAACAGCCCAGGATTTGAGAGATGATGACATTTCTGAGTTTTTGGGTTAGGCAAAAGAGGGCGTTACCCCAGACCGGGAGATCCCATCCCTTACGAAAAACATCAAAGTAACCAGGATGGCCAGCCCAATAGTCAGAATACTTGACGGTTTGGGGAGACTGGTGGACTGCGCTAATGCAACCGAGAGGAGCATGTGGTCGCTCGAGGCAAGAGGGGAGTATATGAGCTTCTCCTGAGGGTATGATTGCCAGGAGGCATTGACAAGAGCACGGTCCAACCTCGCCACAATCCTAGTGGGCTCGATGGAGGAGTTGGACCAGGACCACATGTTACCACAAGCTTCCAGGTCGAGGAGTTCACATAAATCAATCTAGTCATTGAAATCTTTCATATGATCCCTATGTGGCTCACTCCCACCCCTTTTTTCGGAGGTGGAATGGACAACATTGAATTCAACAATAACGAGCCATCCCATGAAACTTCTTGCAATTACCAAGACATGTAGGAGCTCCGGTGCAAATGCATCCAGGAACCACATGTTGATCACGTTGTATGGAATTGGGCTTTCGACTCTTTCCTCCTTTAGTACTATGTAACCATCAACCATCAAAATGCAACCCTACAATGGTAGTGTGTGCCCGTCCACTACAAATAGGTGATTCTCAAAGAGGAGGAGATGATAGCATGGGGATGCTTGTAGTCAAATCTAAGATGTAACGTGAAGCTGTCTTACAGTTGGAGTTCAGCACAATCTAACTGTGCATTGGCGGTGCTGATCGTAGGAGTTCTTGAAGCGAGTTAATCTTGTGGCTAGTAGAGGTTGAAGGGAAGGGGATTATTTACTGCTCGACAAGATTCGACTCCTCCCACCTCGTTGATGCTGCTGCTGCTCAGATTGTGTCTCCTACGATTGACACACGATCGAGGACAAGGGTGCTGCTCTGGGTCTATCTCTTGATGATGGATATGGTGAAGATGATCTGCATGAAGGTTTGGTTTACTCGAGCCTTGAGCTCTTCTTGTGGTTACACAAAAGGGAAGTAAGAGGGTGTGGTGTGCTCCTATTTAAAGGATGTAGGAGAATGAGTGTGGCTCCGATCTGTGTGAGACCACATATGCTAGGTCCTGGATAGATCGTATGTGGTTCTTGCGACTCGATCGGTGGTTGATTTTGAGATTCTCAAGGACGGTGATGTGCATCTGTAATGGGGAGATGCTGAGGCGAACTACACAACTTCAAAGGCTCTTTAGATACAGATGAAAGGTCAATGCTTTGATCAGTGAAGGAGAAGGGGTGCTCCTCCTCGGTTAATCTCCTGTAGCGAATGCATTAGGACTCATGGATGTTTTGATTCGAGAAAGATAAATCCCCAAGTGGTACAAATGATGCTCGGGTGACATGTCACTAGAGAGACATAGATGGTGCTTCAGTGTGGAAGAAAGACCTTGGAGATGAGTTCCATCAAATGTGTTGAACGAAGATGTTAGGGGTTATGGAAGGTAGAAAAGAAATGGAGAGGTTAAACAAGATGATGATGGTAGCTCGATTTTAGTGGTGTCTGATTTATATCACATACAAAAGGGAAAAGAAAGATCGAAGACAATATCAGAGAAAATGGCTTGGAGAAGAAGAAAACAAAAAGAAGAGATGGATAGAGATGTCTACTTGAAAGGGGTTCCTCACTTAAGGTTTGGAGTTCTGAATGCCTAGTGATTATCACCTCTAAAGATTGACAAAGAGAAGGTCTTGAAGCTCTACAAGCAACACCAGAGTATTGCTGCTACAAGATCTAAGATTAGACCTTGGATCTCACCGAATGATCAACAATCGCTTGTGGCTGCGTCACCGACATCGAGCAGCTGTCACTGACCGAATCACTCTTAGGTGCTTGAAGCTATAGGTATGTTTCTCTCAAGGATGGCAGATCCTTTATGATGATGGAGCTCGTGTGGTTTTAAGGAGTCACCATTAGGGTTTGTGAAGAAGGTGAGGAATGGATGAGAGAGAGAAAGATGGGTGGAGGGGCTCAGTCAGCAGAAGACGAGGCGAGCTGAAGAGCATTGTAGAGAGGCTCGGCTGTAGGAGGAAGTGCAAAAATATTAGGAGGAGGAAGTCAGTCACTGGTCGAGAAATACGGGGGAGGAATACAAAGTCATGACCGTTTGATCAGTTGACATGAAAAGACCACAAGGATGCCACGTGGAATGTAAAGAATTAAAGAAAGGGAAAGGAAAGGAATCAAAACTGTTGGATGAAGAGTTGCATCATCCAACAACCTTAAGAGGAGGCAATAAAAGGGATTTAAGTGGTGGACACATGGCAGCTCCAAGAGCGGCAACGTGTCTCATCCCCACTAAAATCAGAAATTAAAATCAAAGAAAACTCAAAATAAAATAGCAAACAACATCAAATATAATTTTTTGTTCATGAAGGTTGTTCATCTTGTTGAGATCAACAACTTTTGTAAAGGGATCAAAACCAAAAGAAGTCATATGTACAAAGTAATTATTTTGGTGGTATTTTATATACATAAACACTACAGGAAAAGGCATGATTAGCATGCACATAGTGGTTCGCAATATGCACGCCTATGGCATGCCAGGTGCATGCCAGGATGCTGGGTGACGACATGTGCCCACCCAGCCTATGTTCATTGATCACATAGTAATTAGGCTAGGCAAGCAAACACATGTAACCACAATGTACTCTCCCACACCTCAGGCGTGCACAAAGTGGTGATGGATCTCCATTTCATCACCTTTATTCTAGCTAAATGCATGTATATAAACCCTAGCTAAATGCATGTATATAGCATTATTTTACATAAATTAACATTCATTATTTATTGTCTAATTATTGTTTAAAATACATTGTTTAAATCCAAAATAAAAAAAAATAAAGGAAAGAAAAGAAAAGGAAATAAAATGCCAAAGGTATTTTATGACCATAAACCCCAAGACCTAGTCATCTTAATGACTCGGTCGACAAGGAATAAAGTAAGGGGAGATAAGGGTCAAATACACAATAAGACCCTAATTTTTATTCTCCGATATTGCATTTTTGGGACCCATTGTATTTTAAATAATTTACACCTCAAATAAAGAAACTTTGTACATGAAAGTTGTATATAAAAATGTATAGAAAAATATAAAATTAATTTCACAAAAAAACAATACACAATCTACTTTTTATACTCTGAATAAGAATCCAAAATCCAAACTTCCCAAACCCATATCTTCTTCATACGAACTCAAAATGTATCAAAATCACTTTAATTGTTCATAACTTTTAATAAGTTATTTAATGAAGGCATTTCATTCAATTTGGAGTTAAGATGTATAAGTTAGGCTTTGGACCCCTATTGTACAATATTGTGCATAAATAAACGAGGAAATTATTCTTCTAATTCATTTATTCTTTTAGTCATTTTATTTTTTCTACCTTGTAAATATTCTTTATAATTTATTGAAAATATAAAAATAAAAAACCATAAAAATGTAATAAAACAAAATAACATACAAAAATATGTAGATGAATATACTATACTTATACCTTTATAATTAATACCCTTATTTATTTAAATATACATGTTATATCAGAAAAATACAATAAAAATATATTTGTGTATATAAAATAAGTTATAAATATATAAATTATGTATATAAAATAATAAACTATATAATAAAAAAAATAAAGTACACATAATATATGTAAATATACTTATAAATAAAACCCTAAAAAGTATCTCATAATAAATCAACTTAAAAAAATGAATAAAAATCATATTAAAATACTAAATAAATAAAAAAACATTTTTTATTTTATAAATTAAATTTAATGAATTCATTTACTAATTATTAATGATTTTACAAATAAATTCAGGCTAGCTTTTTCCTGGTTGGTCCACGTGGACCAACCAGATTGCACCATCAGTTGACGTAGGTCAACTCCTCTCCCCAGGCGTAGGCCTGTCAAAATAGCGTTTTCCCCCCTCTTCACCCTTTTTCCCAATCGATAAAATCATCGATTTGGGTTGATTCTTTCTCGACGTTTTCTCCTCATTTATTGCTCTATCACGTGCCATTGATTCCTCAAGGAATGCTTCCCGGGATCGAGCATTTAGCCTTGATCTTCCAGCCACTTTCCTCGCCTATACATAAGCTGACCTTCCTCTTCCTTCGATTTTTGAATCCTCTCTTCCCAAATCTTCCCCCATTTCGATGCTCCACAGCTCGAGCAAGGTAACAACTCACTCGCCCAGCTCTTTGGCGCATGGAGGAGTTAAGTAGAAGAAAGGTTCCACCATCTTCGGTGAATTTCATCGTGAGGTACCCCATCTCACGGCCAACGTCACTCGAAGTTAATTTTCTTACTTTTTAGGTCGATTTTAGTTTCTAGTTTCATTTCCTGCCATTAGTTTACATTTTTATCCATTGCTTTAGTGTAAAATTTACCCTTTGTAGTTCGCCGGAGTTCCACTCCGGCGAACCTTTCATTGTGACTCCAAGTGTCCGACCCACCAACCACCTCTACTTCATACCCTATCGCTTCTCCTATGCCTTGCCTACGTCCATTCAACCTGATCCTTCCAGTATCAGGACACCCCACCTCCACTACTCACCGGAGTAGCCATCGCCAAACCTCACCACACCTCCATTCCACCATCTATCGGGTCAAGGCAGTTTGCCCTCGACCCTAGTTTCTTTTTGTGCAGAACTCACGAGATGAAGGGCCCTATTTGAGGGACGATTTTGCCGGAGAACATCGAGTTCCAAGGGCTCAATTTGTAGCCCTCAGACCTTTTTGAAGCTTCTGGGAGTCTCAGAGCAGCTACAGGAGTGATTAGAGATCGTCAGAGGGCTTGCAGGTGGTCGGAGCAACATACAGATCAGATCAAAGCTTTCCTGAAGTGAATTCATGGCGTGTTCTTCCACATGCCTCGCCAGCCGTCAGATAAGGAGCACCGTCCCAGATCCACCAGCCGCTATCCAACTTTGCAAGCCATGACCATCGGATCCTCTCCAAGGATCTAATCCTAGGCATCTGCTGTGAAGGGGCACCGACCGTTGAGGAGCTGACACGTGGATTGGTGAGACAATCAGAGTCGTCCACCCCCACTCTTAGTGGGAAATTTTCACCCATACCTAGTTTTTATTATATTTTTATATTACTCATGTAATTTGTTTAATTAGTTTAATACTTTTAGTGAAAATTGCATGTGAACTCCTTTACTCATTTAATATTGCTTTTGGGTCCATGTCATGTCACCTCACGTGCCGTCCCATGTGAGGTGGTGATTTTGTACTTAAGTCCTTATAGGTTTTATAATATTAGTTTAGCCCTAAAAAATTTTAATATTAGCTATAACTTTTTCGATATTTTGCAAAAACAACCCCATCTTTATATTTAATTGCTAATATACCCTTTCTATTACATGTATTTTTGTGTTTTTTTTCTATTTATTAAAAATATCATACATGCTTAAAAAATTATGCAAAAAAGGAGTTAGATGCTTGCTATCATGCACTTTCATGCTACATAATTATTTTTGCATTTTAGGCATTTTCTCTATTTATTAAAAATCAAAACGATCACATTTTGGCACTGTTTGAATTATAAATTACAAAAAATGTAAAACATTTTTGAAAAATTCTAAAAAATTACATTTTGTCTATTATATATTGTGTAACTCCAGAACAAAAATCCCTAAAGATGGAAAATTAAAAAGACAAAATTAAAAATCTCTAAAATACTTCATAAAAATATAGAAAATCACCATAAAATAAAAAATTTCATTATTGTCTCTAAATTTTCCTTTTTACTATATATTATTAAGTAAAATATTTTTGGAAAATTTTGGTCTTATTTACTATTTTTAATTTCAAAAAAAATTTGACCTTTCCCTATTTTGGGTTATTTTTTACTTTAAAAAAAAGTAAACATTAGAAAAAAACTAAAAATAAAAAATAGTAGCAAAATATAAAAAATACAAAAAACATTTTATTTTGCACTTTTTTGGTTATTTTAAGTAGTATTTATAATTACATTATCCTATATTGTATATATAGTTATATATATTCCTATATTATATATTAAAAACAAAAAAGGAAATTAAAAATCAAAAAATTAGAAAAGGAAATATAAAAATTATAACATTAAAAACAAGTAATATATATATAAATTAAATCTATAAAAAATATAAAATTTAAAACCCACACCAAATGACAAATAAATTGACAAGAAGAGGAACACAAATTTTATGCATTCATTTGCACAATATACCATCTTCTCCCTATATTCGACAAACTACATACTTGCACTATACAAACATTTGGTAGAATTAAATAAAACAAAATTTATCTCCACACATTTAATTGTTGATTGACTTGGGATTTCTTGTGGGTCGCCTCAACGACAATCTATCTTCGCTTTCTGTGAGGATATCTTCTGACCTACAAAAAATCATAGTTATCAAGTGGTCACCCAAAGAATCGACCTAATACTATTTAATAAAAAATGGAATTAATTGACTAATACTAACAATTGAACTGATGTATATAATTGATGAATCTCCATTTCACCATCTTTATTCTATCATTTTGGCCTTAAAACCCTAGCTATGCAAGTAAATGGTATTATTTTGTACATATTAACATTCATTATTTGTTCTATTTATTGTATATAAAGCATTGTTTTTAATGCCAAAATTATAGAATAAAGATAAGAAAAGAATAAAATACCAAAGGTATTTTATGACCCTAAACCCAGAGACCAAGTTAAGAATTGAATTGGTCGATAAGGAATAAAGTAGGGGGAGATAAGGGCCAAATGTACAATAAAAATCCCATTTATTTACTCATCAATAAGTCATCTTTGGAACCCATTTTATTCTTTGTTATTTATTCTTCAAATAAAGAAACTTTGCACATGAAAGTTGTAGATAATAATGTAAAAAAAATACAAAATTGAGTTTGCACAAAAAGTTTATACAATATACATTTTATACACAAAATAAAAAGCCAAAAAACAAACTTCACAAACCCATATCTCTCAAATAAAAACTCAAAATGTATCCAAATCACCTTTAATTGTATGTAACTTTTAATAGGCTATTTAATGAAGGTGGTTTCATATTTTTTGGAGTTAATATGGGAAAGTTAGGTTTTGGAACCCTATTGTACTATATACCGAAAAAATATTTATTTTATTTATTCTTTTTATAATTTCACATTTTTATAATTTTTAAATATCGTTTGTAGTATATGTACATATTAAGAATAGAATAAAGCCATAAAAAACACAAAATAAAATAAGCATACAAAGTTCATAGACAAAATATCTATCCTTATACCCATATAGTTTGTACCCCTATTTATTTAAGTATACAAATAACATCAGAAAAATATAATAAAAATATATTTATGTACATAAAAATAAGTTATATATATGTTAAATATGAGAACAAAATAATAAAATAAAAAAAACAAAATAAACATAAAATGACCAAAACATTGATGAATAAACTTATAAATACACCATCAAAAATTAACTTGTAATAAATAACACCAAAAAATAAATAAAAAATCATATTAAGATACTACAGAAAAAATAAACAATTTTTATTTTATAATAAAAAATTAATAAAATAGTTAACTATTTTTACTTAAATATTTTCGATTAAATCCTGTCTTTTTGTCCTTTAGCGACTTACGTGGTCCAATCGTAGCCTTCCTTTTGTTGACCCCGGTCAACTCAACCTCCAGGTCTCTGAACCCTGTTAGGCGTGTCATCTCTCGTGATTTCTGCCTCTTTTCCTAGGCTTCTCATCCATCATTTTCATCGATTAATCATGTAAAGATCGACATCTATCATCGATGATCCATACCAAAGCCCTAAATCCCTTGTCCATACCATCGATTCTTCTCAAATCACCGGTCAATAAGGGTCCTTAGTTTTGTCTATAAATAAACCCATCTGCCTCCAAGCTCCATTTTGATCCTTCACTGAGCCTTGAAGTCCCCCATCGTGAGTGAGAGAGTGTTCCTCGTGACAGCAGGAGCACCCCCGAGCCTTGGGCACGCGATTTGGGCGAGGCGGAGCGATCCATGGTAGCCCTCTGGCCACCTCTGCTCCTTGTGCAACTCTCAGGTATGAGCTACATCTTTTTATCATTCCTAGGTAGCTGTAGATTGCAGTTTTATTTATGGTTCTTTTTTTCCAGTTTTAATCATGTTAGTAGAGTAGAATAAGTAAATCATCTCGACGGAGCGCTCAAGCTCCCGCCATGTCCTCACTTTGATTCACCTGATCTCCGACCCACCTTTCCATACCATTATCTCGCCCTTTCAGTTCTATGCTTCTTCCTATGCTCCAGTCACTTAGATCACCCCTGTGATCTGGAGATCGATGCTTCTCCATCGTCGTACGTTGGAGCACCTCCCTTCCACTCATCTAGAGCGCATCCCTGTTTCACAACCTGTCGAGTGATTCACCTCAAGCCAGTGAACCTCTTCGTGCAGGTGCCAAGGCGAAAGGACCTCTTCTGGATCACAATCGCACCTGGACGAGGGCCCCTAGGTGCTCTTTCTTCCCTTACGTGTTAGGAACCCATCGTTGGGTCCTGGATCTTTTGAAGCACCTCAATCGATGCGGACGAGCTCCCAGGATGTGTAGAGCCCAAGAACTGCATCAGAAATCACTAGTGGGAGGAGAAATCACGACGAGAAGTTCAGGGAAGGTCACCTGCTTCCCTTTTCTTCGCACGAAGTAGATACCTCCTATGGAAGGAGCACCTCCTGTTTTAATTCTCGTCGTTCACTCCGCGCTCGTCTCGATCGTGCGATGGAGTCCATGATCAGATCAAATCCACTCATCAACGAAGCATTATCGCGAGACGACTGTGCATCGTGTGGCAAGTTGATCGCCGTCAGTTGCACGATGGCACACCTAATGGGGTAATTTACATCTTCCACCCCATTACTTTTGTATTTATTTATTAGTTATATAAATAAAATATGCCATGTAAATAAAATGGATATTTTGCATGGAGACCCATGTACTTTTTGCATATTCCATTGAGGTCCATGCTAGGTCACACCACATGCCATCTTACATGAGGTGGCCATTTTGCAAGTATACCCTTACGACGGTCTGTATTTGTATCTAGTCCAATAAATGTTAATATATGTGGCATATTTCTGGGAAAATTACATGTATGCCCCTAATGTTTATTTTATTTGTAATTATGCCTCTCTTAATTCAAGTATTTTTGGTGCTTGGATTTCATTTATTAAAAATAACATCCATGCTATAACAATTATGCAAAAATAGGGTTAGATGCCTTCTAACATGCATTTTCACACCCCATTTTTATTTTAGCATTTTAGCTATTTATTAAAATTACAATGAGCATATTTTTAACCCTTTTTATATTAGAAAATACCAAAAAATAAAAAAAAACATTTTGAAAAATTCCAAAAAATATTTGTTGTCTATTTTAATATTTATTAACTCCATTACAAAAGACCCTAAAAATAGAAAAAGAAAAGGTCTAAAAATTAAAAAGATCCAAAATCCTTTATAAAATATGAAAAATCAACAAAAATCGCAAAATATGTTTTCCGATTTCTGAATTTATTTATATCATTATCTACCTATTAAAATTGATATGAGAATTTTGGACTTATTTGCTACTTTTAACTTTATTTCAATTTTGATCTATTATTTAATCCCAGTTTTGGGATAATTTTGACTTTAAAAATGGATAAAAAATACCAACAATTACACAAAAATCACAAAACATTAGAAAAATATATAAAACCCAAAAATACTTTTTTTCTGCATTTTAGTTATTTTTACTAGAATTCATAATTATACTACTCTATATAGACTTTTATATATTAAAAAGAAAAGGAGATATTATACAAATCAGAAAATTAAAATAAAAAGTATAATATACATAAATTTAAATTAAAAAAATATATAAATATAAAAAACCCACCAAAATAATATATATATATATATATATAAAGTGACATATTGTACATAATATACATTGATTAGCAATAATCGTAAGCTACCAATTTTGTTCTCTGTGGTTCGACGTCTACATGCTTGCTTGCTATACATTTGGTTTTGTAAAGAATAATAAATTTGAACTCCACCTTTTTGATATTCATTGCTTAATATATATCATGGGTTGTTGATTAATCGAGATTTCATCTGAGGTTGCTACGATGACTATCGATTCACCTTGAGTATTTCATGACTTCGGCCAAATCCCAATTATCAAATGGCATCGTTGCTAGGGAGCAATGTGTGTAGCATGTTTTGTGTACATTTATTTGTTCATTTATTGATTTGTTGATGTAATTAGTGACTCATTTTTCTTATGCATATTTATTCATTTATTTGTACATAATTCATTTTGATAACTTTATTTGATTATCTATGCTAATATACATCTCTTTGTGAATTTGTTGCGTGGGTCTGCTACACGAGGACAACTTCCTAGGAGGCTGGTGCAACCAACCTTAGTGGAGTCTGACCTTCATCCTTTGACTAGTTGGAGAGGCAACAAGTGAAGCAAGGAGAGAAGACTTAGCATAGAAGTAGGTTAGAATTATTCACTGATTTATTGGTGAGAGAGAGATTTATTAATTTGTAATAATTAAAGACTTAGACACTACGCTACTCTACGAGGTCTAGTGCTGGGGTGATTGTTCACTGGGGGCCTCGTCATGTTTTTTCGTGCTTTCACCGCTTTCCTTTATTTTGTTTCTTGTTGTTTTGAGTTTTCCACCCCTAGACTTAGGTTGCTTGTAGCCCCTAGACTTAGGTTGCTTGTATTGGTAATAAGTCCAAATCCTAATAAGAAGCATATGCCTATAATCTCTTACATTTGGATCTAGTCAAATTAATAAATGTTAATTATTTGGACTTGAGACCACATGCTTAGAGAGGTTACATACAGCACTGGTAGGACCCATCGTGGCGGGCACCGAGTGACATTGAAGACCAGACTTTCGGTGTCATTTCTTAATAATTAACATATGGTTCTTCACGACTAATAGCAGCTACTATTTAGGACGATTTTTTCGATTGCACATCGCCATGTAGATAGGATTAAAAATTCTTTTTTACAAACAACATGGAGAGCTGGGAAGCGCTATAAGTCCTCTACCTCAGCATGCATCATTATTTCATGGTGAGATTTCCATCATCGAATCGACTTGTATGGATTTTTTGTTATCTCCCTTTGATTTTCAGCACCTAGGATTTAAATTAAAATCTATAGAATCATAAGGTGTTTATATGCAAAATACCCAAAAAATAAGTGAAAACCTAAAAAATTAAAACAAGGGGATTGCTAAATAAACTTTGACTTTAATTAAAATCTGTAATGGACTATCATTGCCTTGGGTTCATAAAGCCCTCATTGTTTTCAGGTACCTTAGGAGGGGACCAAAACCCCTCCCATTAGCGAGGCACGACCCGCTAACGATTAGAGCCAAAAACCCAGTTTGTAACTGCCATGTGTATCACCTCGATTTTCGAAGTAATGGCGCTTCTATTGTACGTGACCGAGAAAGTCCTTGTCAACGATGGCGTTCCTTCCTTGTGTCGACCATCGACTTGGTTCGAAGTACTAAGATTAGGACATGCCCTTACGGGTGTGTCTGTATCATCGGTTTGCATCCGAGTAGGTCCGTGCACGCTCACAGGTGGTTCTGTTGTGAGCGAGGTCAGAAGTAGTGGTTTCGCCTATCAGCTTCATATCTCTATTTCTTTGGCTGAGTAGGGCTCCAGGAAGGGTTACAAGGACCACAAAATGTGTAGAATATAGGTTACAAAGGAGGAGGACAAGTACATGATACTTTTCTCGCAACACTCTCTCTCTTATAGGGTTAGTGTGCTAAGGATTTGTTATAAGTTATGGCTAAAATAACAACCCTAAAAATGAGAAGGTAATAACTAGATGATCCCTTATGACTCACATGGCGTGAGTTGATGAACCCAATTTTGTATTGTGTTTGTATGGATCAAGATTAGGATCCAAAGATAAAGTCCCATGCATTTGCACTTATCATATGTGCATTCCTCTTGACCCCTTGCTCAGTTCAAGCCTTTCTACTGTTTTACACTACTTTTTATTCCTCGTTGACTACCGCATCTTTCCTCTTGCATCGATCTCCTTCTGCTCCATGATGACGATCCATGGATGGTAGTCGAGACTCCACTGACGTCCGCATCGATTCCATAGGCTCGGCATCGTCTATAATTTGAGGTGATTCTTGAGAACCTGGTCCGGACCTTGCAAGTCAATCTCATGACTCCTCAACTTCTTTCCACCCTCTTAATCACCTAATAAACTAGGACCCCTATTGTCCCGCATCCGTCGTTGTGAATGGGACTTGATTTCAGTGCACAGCTTTTTCTCCATTCACAACAGTTTGGGATTGGCCCTAATCTCAGATTTGTCTTGATAGTGGGGATTTAATTGTAAGTGGTCTGATTGGGATTCTTTCATATTTCAGATAGAAGCCAACCTCAGTCTTGGATCCCAATACGGAATTCAACTCCTCTAATTCAGACCTAAAGATGGTACCTCAATGGAAAGAAAAAGGACAGTAACCTCCATAGATGGATTCGAGTCAGGGACCCGACCAGAACCATGTGCACGCTAAATTGTTGGCATCCATAAAAGGCATACAACAATAGCTAACAAGGAAGGATTTAGTCCAGACCGCATTTCAAGATATGTTGAATGATTTACAGAACATACCACCAGGAGGAGGAGGCGGAGGCAGACCGTGTGGGGACCCTGATGAAAAAGAACCTAAACTAGAAAGGAAGAAACCTACACTGAAGGAAACATACAATCCTCGAGACAGCCAGATGATCGAGTGGATCCTCATTCTGCCGGTACATGCTCACATCAAGCTCGAGCCTCAATTCCTCACTCTTATGCCATCATTCCATGAGAATACCAATGAGGAGCCGTACATTCACCTACAGTTGCTCTTGCACATCTGTCAAACTAAACACTACACTAATGTTCTATTGGATGTAGTGAAGCTGATGGCGTTCCCCTTCAACCTGCATGATAAGGCCATATACTGGGTCAATCATTTAGGAATGGTTGTGATGACCTGGGGGGAACATTAATCTATGTTCCATCACAAGTTCTACCCTCTCAGTCGGCTCAACTAGAAGTGAGCCAAAATCAGAAACTTCTCTCATGCTACCCACACGTCTATTCATGAAGCCTGGGAGCGATTTACGGACCTGCAAGAGAAGTGCCCCCATCATGAGATGCTGAAGACCAGTTTGGTCCAACAGTTTTCGATGGCCTGAATGTAGAAAGTCAAAGGTTAGTAGATGGTGCATGCAGAGGATCCCATTTCAACAAGGATGAAGAAGTGGTGTGGTTGATTTTCGAGGAGATGGACGAAGGCAAGGCCACACTATTTTCATCACGTGCATATCAGAGACATCCCCAGGTCCTCCAAATGTTAGTTCACATGGTAGCGGCTTGTGAGGTAGAGAAAGATGAGAGCTCCAATCTCAGTACCATTGGGGCCATCTTTCAAAGGTTGACATCATAGAGGAGTGGTCACAAAATCTTGAAAAGCTCGTTGTGATCGAACAAAGGACTCAGAGACAAGCTATACCAAATCACCAAGCAGTTGGAGCTGCTGGTGAGCACCATCATTGTGATCAAACAAAGAGACTCCTATTGAGAAGGACAAACCATTACCGCAACATCAGCTTCAACCGAGTCAGCAACAATCGTCCATCCAGCATGTATACTACATGCAGGCGCCCGAGTACAGCTCGTCGTAGCAACAAATGGTGGTCTACCAGCCAGACTACCTCACTTCTTCTAATCAAACATTTCCACCACCACCACCACTTATTCAAGAAGTCAATGGTGTATGGAACAATGGTGCACAACTCACCCGTCCAGCAGGGCAACACCAGGGCCATCCACTGGCCCACCGGCCTTACCACCAACCTTAGGGTGGTCATTATGCACAGTCCTCTCAACCTCAGCCTCAGTATCAGTTGCATCAGTTCCCACAATATCAAGGCTACTGAGACATCAATAGCAGTACCCCCACTCACAGTACCATCATCAACAACTGTATCATCAGTATGCGGCTAGACAATAGTAGTATCTCCCTCCTCCATATCCTCAGTATCAGCTTCCTCCTCCTCCACTGCAACATCAATAGTCCCAACCACATCCTCCCCACCATCAGCCACAATGTGGTCTGCATATTGAATCATCAGAGGCAATTCCAGTGAACACCAACCTGGATTGTCTTAACCAACTTATGAAAGGGCCTTGCAGAAATGACTAAGAAGATCGACAACCTGACCACCACTAAAACTCCCATTCTGACGCATGTCGAAGTTAATCCCAATAATTTTAAGCATAAAGAGCAGGTAGAATGTGATATCCCATCTATGCTTAGAGTTAGATGACCGTACTTTTGTTTTATCTAATGCTATCACTCGTAGTAGCGGTAGGACTTTGCTTCCATCTGCCACAAGTCAAAGGAATAATAAAGTTTTGAGAGGTGAATCATCATCGTCTGCATTAACCGCTCCAGCTACAGGTTTGAGTGAGGAAGAAGAAGGAGAAGAAGCCATGCTAGCTTCCAACCACCCCCATCTTCACTAGCAAAAAGAACAAAAAAATCAGAAAACCCAAAAGACCAAAAAATGATCGCTATGGAAGCGAAGCCGTGCCAGCCACGGAGGAGCCAACACCAATAGTCCATATAATGCCAGCCGACGGAGTAGAGACCATGCTTTTTGCTTGTCCACCTGCATCATCCTCTTCTTCGACTTGTACTCTTTTTTGTGAGATGGACATACAAAATATTGCGGACTCGAATTTTGTTGTAAATAAGAACACTGATTTTGATTTCGATTATATAAGTATTCCTTTTCCTAATGTAGTAAAAAAATCCAAAAAAATGAAAAAATAAAAAGTGCATTGTCTGATCCAAGAGTTATTGATATTCTCCAAAATTTGACTATTGAGCTACCATTGATGAAAGCCAGGGAATACATGCCTGTTGTGAAGAAAGATTTGAAGGAGGCATACGCAAACAAGCGTCGACCAACTCATAACAATAGATGCAAGAAAGTAGAGAAGCATGTCCTTACCATGGCCACAGTCAGAAACATCAGCAATCTCCCACAAAAGAAGTTAGACAAAGGAGCGCCTTTGATCATATGCGAGATATTTGATCAAGTCTTCAAGCGAACTCTCCTTGACAGTGGTTCTTCCATCAACCTCTTGCCCTCATCCTTATTGCAAGAATTCGGGTTGGGTTCGTTAGATCAAACACACATGATCCTGTAGTATTCGGATCGATCCGTCAAATGGACATGACGTTTGCTGGAAGACGTTGTGGTAAAGGTGCATGATATGCAGTTTCCTGTTGATTTTGTGATCCTTGATATGGAATCCCCTGCACCATTACTCCTGACCTCCATTATCCTTGGACGGTTGTTCCTGCATACTGCAGAGGCCGTAGTTAACTATGGGTCCAGCAAGATAACATTCAGCTCAAGCAATCACAGAGTTACAATAGACATGGTCAATGAGCCGAAAGTCGTATCTAACGAAAGTCATGTAACATTGCCTGAAGCAGAATGTGATTTTATTGTAGAGATAAGAGATACAAAACTCTCGTTGAATGACAAATGGACCCTGGAAATCCTATTGAAGGAACTGGAGAGATCCTCAAGCGCATCACGGAAGCGTGAGCGTCGTATCGGATACGACGAAGAACGACTAGTCGTACTAGTTGTTCGGTGCAGCGGAATTTAAAAAATTTTATTCGATGAAATCACATGATCCAAGAACCATTCTCGAATCGTTTCATCTATAACCACAGCAAGTATAATGCAATACCTCTTGAAGCGTGGTTGATCGAGTCTCTAAGAGAAGAGACCTCCTGTCTCAAGTCCGATCGTCGGAGAGATCGCTTGCGAGCGCGGGGATGAACCGCGGTGTCCTCGCAATCCAAGATGTTGATCCAAGCGCGGTTGCTCCTGATCTCGACACACGAGATCGTACGTCTCCTTCGCGAGTGCAGCACTCCAAGTAGACGAAGAACCGCAGAGCGTCGAGGCGGCGGCACGAGGGCGCGAGCGACGACAATCCTCTCCACCAAGATGGCCGTCCACCAAGAAGAGAGGGCAAGAGGGGGCGTCGACTATGAGAAAGAGAGAGAGAGAGTTTTGCTACAATAGCATGTGTAAAGAGAAAGCCAAGGGTGCCTCTCTATTTATAGGGTTTTGGGATCCATGGATCTCAATCCATGTGTCTCATAAAATCAATGGTTGAGATTGATTTATGATAATCCAATGGTCAAGATTGTTGTTGTTAAAAGCCAACAACTTGTGATTTAATTTTGATTAAATATATTTGATAAATCAAATATATATTAATACCAAATTAAACCAATTAAATAAGGAGAGAGAAGACAATTGGGAGCCACCTTCCCATTAGGGAGAGGGGGACGGCCACCAAGTCCTAAAGGGAATGGGTGCCGCCCCCCCTTTTCCTTATGGGGAGGTAATCCCATGGATTACATGGGATTTGCACAACTCCTAATTTTTTCTCTCTACTTATTTTACAACAATTTTTATTCACCAAAAATAATTCTCAATTAATTTTGGGAATATTGCAATCTTGACATTGGAATATTGTGAATCACATTCATAACCCAAAACAAAATGTAATTTACATTTTCAATTAATTAGACAATGTGTATCCAATACACATTAATAATTAATCTACTAATATAAATTATATTTAACTCTCTCTAATACATTATAAATCACATTTATAATATATTAGGAATAATTTGGATATTACTATCCACATTATTCTTATTCATAATAATTAAATCACATTTAATTATATTGGATAATTTCTCATACATCATGATAATTAAATCACATTTAATCATCAACTTCTCTTTGCTTAGATCTCATGGAATTGTTCTCAAACCATTTAAGAACAATGCTATTTCTCCTCAGATACTTGGAGATAAGGACAGGGCGATTGTATTGTTCCACGTATAGTGACTTGGATATTGAGATCATATCTCAAATCCAGATCCCATGGACCTCTCATAGATGCTTGATCAAATCAAGACCGTAAACCTAATCTTCTCATTGCATCTGAATCTCATTCAGATCAATGTCCAATAAATGGACTAAGATCAGGTTACTTCTCTGATGAGAGGAGTCACTAAAATCCATACCTGTTTCATCACTCCCTCGGAATGGAAGCGTCATGGTTATACAATCGTTTATGATCAAATCACCCTTCAGGTATTCCTAATACCTGCACATCCTGCATACTGGAAGACTCATGATCATCATGAAGATAAAGATCACTTTTATACTGTCATCTTCATAGTCTGATCATTAAGTTTCTCAATCTTGGTCCTTGGGATATGGTACAGATCATATGCTTTCACAAAGCATATATCTTACCTTCAAATTCATATCATGCTTCTAAAGCATGATGACCATGCATGGAATTTGGTCAATCCCAATACCTCATGAGTGAGCTCATGTCTCCCGGTTCATAAGTGAACCTGTATGATCCCTTTGAGAGATCATATTACTCATATGCCCTTACATGCACACCAGCTCGCCGGTGTATAGACCTTGATTAGGTCATCAACCTATTGGTCTGCCAAATGTACATGCTCAGACATATAGCAATATATCTGTCTCTGGTCAGAGGATGTTTGCCTGTGATGTGACAGTATTCATCATAGGTCTTTGGTTATCTCGATCTCGCTAAGTCAACTCATTGACTCAACTAATCTGATACCTCCGAATCAATATTCCTATGCAGAGGACCTGCATCAAGAGGTCAATCAGATATCAGTCTAATGAGATGGGATTGCCATCTCCCACTCAGACTGGAGATCACTACTTGTTAATCATTTGATGATGCTTGATGAGTCCTCTATCTAACTCCTTAGATATTCATCCAAGCATCAGCCTCTATGATTCATTCATTGAATCAACAGCTGTATGATTATCAAGTTGGCCATGGTACATAACCCTTATTGTACAGAGGGACCTTATAGTGCATTCATTCATTCAATATCAGAAAGGGAGTGAAACAAAACATCAATAACTTTTATTGATAAATCATTTATTACAATAACATTTATTGTAGGAATGGTTCGCCTCGGGCTCACATTGCTAACAATCTCCCACTAGCCCTCAGAACCATTCAGGAACAAGCCTTAAACCCATACTCATTACATGCTGGTCAAAAACCTTCTGTGTCAGAGGTTTGGTAAGAGGATCAGCAACGTTGTCGGCGGAGGCCACCTTGGTGATGATGATGTCACCACGCTTTTGAATCTCCCGAATGATGTGGTATTTCCTTTCTACGTGCTTGCTCTTCTGATGCCATCTGGGTTCCTTCGCCTGGGCAATGGCTCCCGTGTTATCACAGAGTAGCGGGATGGGAGTATCAGAGGAAACTACGCCAAGCTCCTGGACGAACTTGCGCAACCACACCGCCTCCTTTGCGGCATCCGATGCGGCAATGTATTCGGCTTCTGTCGTTGAATCTGCCGTGGTGTCCTGCTTCTTGCTTCTCCAGCTCACAGCACCACCGTTCAACAGGAACACAAACCCTGATGTCGACTTTCGATCATCAATATCCGATTGGAAGTCAGAATCTGTATATCCCAAGACTTGGAGATCACCATCTCCATAGACCAAGATGTAATCTTGCGTCCGTCTAAGATATTTGAATATGTTCTTTACTGCATTCCAGTGTTGTTCTCCATAGCAGGATTGGTAACGACTTACCACTCCCACTGCATGGCAGATGTCTGGCCTAGTACACATCATGGCATACATTAAGCTTCCTACGGCTGATGCATAAGGGCATCCAGCCATGGCCTTCTTTTCCTCAACAGTTTGAGGAGCCATTCCTTTAGACAGGTGGATACCATGTCTTAAGGGTAGGAATCCTTTCTTGGAACTATCCATACGGAATCGTTCAAGAATCTTCTTAATGTATCCTTGTTGTGACAATCCCAATATCCTCTTCTCTCGGTTTCTGAACAGCTTCAGACCCAAGATGTAAGAGGCTTCTCCAAGATCTTTCATCTCAAAGGTATTGGACAGCCAAATCTTCACACTGGTCATCATCCCTGTATCATTCCCAATGATAAGGATGTCATCTACATAAAGCACGATGAACACAATGGCGCTCCCACTAAGCTTCTTATACACACAAGGTTCATCAGGATTCTGCACAAAATCATAACTCTTTATGGTTTCGTCAAATCTGATGTTCCAGCTACGAGAAGCTTGCTTGAGCCCATAGATGGATTTCTTCAGCTTGCATACTTTGCCATCCTCAGTTATGAAGCCCTGGGGCTGCTCCATGTAGATATCCTCCTCGAGGTATCCATTGAGGAAAGCCGTCTTGACGTCCATCTGCCAGATGTCGTAGTCAAGATATGCAGCTATAGCTAGCAGTGCCCTGATGGATTTAAGCATAGCCACAGGAGAGAACGTCTCATCGTAGTCGATGCCTTCCCTCTGTGTGTAGCCCTTGGCTACGAGCCGTGCCTTGAAAGTCTCTACTTTCCCATCAGGTCCCCTCTTTCTCTTGAAGATCCATTTGCACCCAATGGGTTTTACCCCTTTAGGTGGATCCTCTAGGGTCCATACACCATTCTTATGCATGGAGTCAATCTCTGACTTCATTGCTAGCATCCATCTATCCATGTCATGATCCGCGAGTGCTTCATCAAATGAAGTAGGATCACTGTCAGTTTCACTTGACACATGGAATCCATACCTTTCAGGTGGTGCAACCACCCTCGAACTCCTTCGAAGAGGTATGGGTGTTTCATCTTTATTTACTTCTTCAGTTTCTGGTCTGGGGAGCTCAGAATCCTCTTGGGATTTAATGAGCTCCTCTACTTCACTTTTATCTTGACCTTTAAGGAAATCATCCTCCAGAAACTTTACATCTCTAGAGACAAAAACCTTTTGGGTCTCAGGGTCATAAAGCTGGTATCCAATACCATCTTTAACATACCCAATGAAGTAACACTCACGAGTGCGAGATTCCAGCTTACTTGCGTCCACGTTCTTCGCATGGACCAAGCAACCCCAAACCCTTAAGTGATTGACACTAGGTTTGGTTCCATACCACAGCTCATGAGGAGTCTTAGGTACAGATTTGCTAGGAATCTTATTCAGGATATATATTGCAGTCTCTACTGCATATCCCCAGAAACTAAGAGGTAAATGTGCTTTGCTCATCATTGAACGGACCATGTCCATGATGGTCCTGTTGCGTCTTTCAGCAACACCATTAAGTTGGGGAGTTCCAGGAGGAGTGAGATTTGAAACAATTCCATTCTCCTTAAGGTATTCCTTGAATTCATCTGATAGGTACTCGCCACCTCGATCAGATCGAATTCGTTTAATCTTCCTATCGGTTTGGTTCTCAACCAAAGCCTTGAATTCTTTGAACTTTTCAAAGGTTTCAGACTTGTGACGTAATAGGAAGATAAACCCGTATCGCGAATGGTCATCGATAAACGTCAAATAATATCGGTATCCATTTCGAGTCGCGGTACTGAAGGGACCACATACATCGGTATGTATTAGGTCAATAATACCTTCGCATCTAGTAACCTTGGTACGGAAAGGCATCCTAGTCATTTTACCTCGAATGCAATGTTCGCAGGTAGGCAAAGATTGGACCTGTAGGAAATCTAAAGGTCCATCCTTTATCAATCTGTTGATCCTATCAACAGACAAATGACCAAGCCTTTGATGCCAAATCATATTTGAATGATTTTTATTCTCCCTGGATCTCTTAGGGTTTTTATTAGTGGTTGTAACATTCATGGCATTCTCATTAATGCACAATTCATAGAGTCCTCCAGAAGTTAAAACACCTTCTGCAATATATTTATCATAATGATTTATGACTAATTTATTACAGAACAGGAACGAATATCCACTTCTAACTAGCTTAGATACAGATATTAGATTCCTTCTAACTTCAGGTACATAAAGACACTCTTTAAGTACTAGGACTCTTCCACTAGATAATGATAGTCTGCATGTCCCGACGGCGACTGCTGCAACACTTGCATCAGATCCCATCTGGATGACTATCTCCCCTTCCTCAAGACTTCTAGTTTCCTGAAACAAATGCAACAAATTGCATACATGAACAGAAGCACCAGAATCTACAACCCAACTTCCTTCTCGTCCGACGAGAAAACTAGTTTCAATGATGAAAGTAGATTTTATACCTGCTGGGGCTTTACCTTTGTCTGAGGACTTCAGGTAATCTGGGCAGTTACGCTTCCAGTGCCCCGGCTTTTTGCAGTGGTGACAGACGTCGGTTTTCTTTGACGCCATTAAAGTGGATGCATTGGAAGATGAGGCAACACCTTGTCCCTTCTTCTTTCTCTTCTGGGCCGGGCCCTTCCGAGAACCTTGCTTCCGACCGCGCTTCCCTTTGACCTGTGCAACCATTGCAGTGCCAGAGGGACCATCTTTCTTCATCACGTCTTCTGCAGACTTTAATGCAGCAAGAAGCCCAGCATTTGTCAGTTCCAGCTTATTCATGTGGAATGACACTACAAAGTTATTGAAAGATTTGGGCAATGACAGCAGAATGAAATCAGCTTGCATATCTGCATCCATCGTCGCCCCCAGAGTCTCAAGCTCTGACAAGTACCCAAACATTTTGAGCACATGATCGCGGACCGAGGTCCCTTCCTGCATCTTACAGCGAAGAAGATCTTTCATAACATTGTACCGCTGGGTGCGGTTAATGTCACCAAACATTTCCTTCAGATTCTGCATGATATCCTGGCAAGTGCTCATCTCCACATGTTGCTTCTGAAGAACATTGGAGAGAGAACCCAAGATATAGCATCTAGCCAAGACATGATCTTCATCATACTTGTCATTATATGCTTTTTCTTCCTTGGATTTAGGGTTTTCAAGTTTGTCATCATGGAGCACATAACTGATGCGCTCCGCTGAAAGCACAAGCTCCAAATTACGGATCCAATCCGAGTAATTTGGTCCGGTCAATTGGTTGACCTCCAGAAGCCTATTCAGAGGGTTCATGGCCTTCATTTTCTGAAATTGAGAATGCACTATATTAGAACATATAATCATATATTCAATTTAATTTTATTTGATTTAGGCATTTTAAATCAAATTAGTCTTGCTATGTCAACTATGAAAGTTTATTCCCTTATTCACTTTCAAAGTAGGAGATATACTTACCAATATATCTCAAGCAAGAACTGGGATCTCCTCTTTATCTTTGTCATATCCCAATAATATGAGAACCTATGACTCCAATAAAGAGAAGCGGGAACTCATTCCGCCTTGCAAGTCCAACTTGCATTTCCCAATTCGGTCTTTAATGCCCGAGCCCACCACCCCTAAGGTGATGTTGACTCGTCATTAATTGAACCAACCGTCAACAGGAATACAACTCGCTATGCGCAATCCAATATCGCCTCAATAATATGAGGACCCGATATTGGGGTCACTACGCATACGTCCTTACTCTTTCGAGAAGCGACGAGCTCGATCCAAACGAATTATATGCGGGAGCTGTCACTTCGGACAGGCGTCTCCCACATATAATTATTTGGCGACGAAACCCTTCGCCTTGACGGGAGACCATGGATGTCACTTATGTGATCCTCCACCTCTTATTCAAATTTAATTAATTAATATGAATCATATTCATATAATTAATTCTTCCAAGGGAATTATCAACTCTAATCATATTAGAGTATTCTCAATTGGATATAATTAACTTAATCATATTAAATTAATTATCAATCCAATTTAATCAATCAAACTTAGTTTTATGCTTGAATATACATATATGATATTATTATCAAAGTACGTATTAATTCGAATTTTAATAATTAGAAAAAATACATCATAATCCCTCGGACATTATCCCGGCCCTACCCGCTGTCATGGCCAGTACCGACGGGAGTGGGGCGGACCACATACGTTGCAACCCGCTGATCCAGCGATCCCCGACTAGACACCATATCCACCTCGGGAAAGGATAATGCCAAATTGATTACTTTGTACTTGAGATGATTATCGGTTTCTCAACCGAAATTATACCATATAGTAATCAAAACAATTTTGATTTTAAGGAAATTTGCTAGACAAATTCCCAAGTCCTATTCAAGCAAGAAGTTTGATGATTGTAGTTCCAATTAAGGTTTAGATCAAATCTAATCATTTAATTGGTTGGGGCCAAGTCAATTAGGTAAATAATCATGTTTCAATATTTCACAAATATTTTTCAAGATTATTTCACGAAATTAACAATTAATTTCTCTAATTGACAATCACTTGGTTCTAGATTAGGAAGGCAATTTCAGCAGTGACCCCTACTTACTAAAATTGACATATCTCAATCATATTAAATCCAAATTAAGCAAAGTCAATTTCTAAAGTTTGCTAATTTGATTTAGGACAGAACCTAAGTGATGTTTCACGCATTTCGAGGCAAGTCTAAACAGTAATTAACATTTTAATCACGTTCAGATTCACAGTTCTCGCAACAGTGCATATATGTCCATTAAAACGACCATATTTCGAGCATACGAAATCCGATTTACGCAAACTCAGATCCTATGGTTTCCTTATTTAATGGGGAACATAATCCAATTAAAAAATTCGTGTTTAAACAATTCAAACAGTGCCGAATTTCTTAACTAAACAGATCTGCGAAATCAAATGCGATGAAAACTTTCGCGACCTAAACGAACCCAAGTCGTCCTTGGTTAACGAATCACTATTCGAAACCGTCGACCTAAGGCTCTGATACCACTTGAAGGAACTGGAGAGATCCTCAAGCGCATCACGGAAGCGTGAGCGTCGTATCGGATACGACGAAGAACGACTAGTCGTACTAGTTGTTCGGTGCAGCGGAATTTAAAAAATTTTATTCGATGAAATCACATGATCCAAGAACCATTCTCGAATCGTTTCATCTATAACCACAGCAAGTATAATGCAATACCTCTTGAAGCGTGGTTGATCGAGTCTCTAAGAGAAGAGACCTCCTGTCTCAAGTCCGATCGTCGGAGAGATCGCTTGCGAGCGCGGGGATGAACCGCGGTGTCCTCGCAATCCAAGATGTTGATCCAAGCGCGGTTGCTCCTGATCTCGACACACGAGATCGTACGTCTCCTTCGCGAGTGCAGCACTCCAAGTAGACGAAGAACCGCAGAGCGTCGAGGCGGCGGCACGAGGGCGCGAGCGACGACAATCCTCTCCACCAAGATGGCCGTCCACCAAGAAGAGAGGGCAAGAGGGGGCGTCGACTATGAGAAAGAGAGAGAGAGAGTTTTGCTACAATAGCATGTGTAAAGAGAAAGCCAAGGGTGCCTCTCTATTTATAGGGTTTTGGGATCCATGGATCTCAATCCATGTGTCTCATAAAATCAATGGTTGAGATTGATTTATGATAATCCAATGGTCAAGATTGTTGTTGTTAAAAGCCAACAACTTGTGATTTAATTTTGATTAAATATATTTGATAAATCAAATATATATTAATACCAAATTAAACCAATTAAATAAGGAGAGAGAAGACAATTGGGAGCCACCTTCCCATTAGGGAGAGGGGGACGGCCACCAAGTCCTAAAGGGAATGGGTGCCGCCCCCCCTTTTCCTTATGGGGAGGTAATCCCATGGATTACATGGGATTTGCACAACTCCTAATTTTTTCTCTCTACTTATTTTACAACAATTTTTATTCACCAAAAATAATTCTCAATTAATTTTGGGAATATTGCAATCTTGACATTGGAATATTGTGAATCACATTCATAACCCAAAACAAAATGTAATTTACATTTTCAATTAATTAGACAATGTGTATCCAATACACATTAATAATTAATCTACTAATATAAATTATATTTAACTCTCTCTAATACATTATAAATCACATTTATAATATATTAGGAATAATTTGGATATTACTATCCACATTATTCTTATTCATAATAATTAAATCACATTTAATTATATTGGATAATTTCTCATACATCATGATAATTAAATCACATTTAATCATCAACTTCTCTTTGCTTAGATCTCATGGAATTGTTCTCAAACCATTTAAGAACAATGCTATTTCTCCTCAGATACTTGGAGATAAGGACAGGGCGATTGTATTGTTCCACGTATAGTGACTTGGATATTGAGATCATATCTCAAATCCAGATCCCATGGACCTCTCATAGATGCTTGATCAAATCAAGACCGTAAACCTAATCTTCTCATTGCATCTGAATCTCATTCAGATCAATGTCCAATAAATGGACTAAGATCAGGTTACTTCTCTGATGAGAGGAGTCACTAAAATCCATACCTGTTTCATCACTCCCTCGGAATGGAAGCGTCATGGTTATACAATCGTTTATGATCAAATCACCCTTCAGGTATTCCTAATACCTGCACATCCTGCATACTGGAAGACTCATGATCATCATGAAGATAAAGATCACTTTTATACTGTCATCTTCATAGTCTGATCATTAAGTTTCTCAATCTTGGTCCTTGGGATATGGTACAGATCATATGCTTTCACAAAGCATATATCTTACCTTCAAATTCATATCATGCTTCTAAAGCATGATGACCATGCATGGAATTTGGTCAATCCCAATACCTCATGAGTGAGCTCATGTCTCCCGGTTCATAAGTGAACCTGTATGATCCCTTTGAGAGATCATATTACTCATATGCCCTTACATGCACACCAGCTCGCCGGTGTATAGACCTTGATTAGGTCATCAACCTATTGGTCTGCCAAATGTACATGCTCAGACATATAGCAATATATCTGTCTCTGGTCAGAGGATGTTTGCCTGTGATGTGACAGTATTCATCATAGGTCTTTGGTTATCTCGATCTCGCTAAGTCAACTCATTGACTCAACTAATCTGATACCTCCGAATCAATATTCCTATGCAGAGGACCTGCATCAAGAGGTCAATCAGATATCAGTCTAATGAGATGGGATTGCCATCTCCCACTCAGACTGGAGATCACTACTTGTTAATCATTTGATGATGCTTGATGAGTCCTCTATCTAACTCCTTAGATATTCATCCAAGCATCAGCCTCTATGATTCATTCATTGAATCAACAGCTGTATGATTATCAAGTTGGCCATGGTACATAACCCTTATTGTACAGAGGGACCTTATAGTGCATTCATTCATTCAATATCAGAAAGGGAGTGAAACAAAACATCAATAACTTTTATTGATAAATCATTTATTACAATAACATTTATTGTAGGAATGGTTCGCCTCGGGCTCACATTGCTAACACCTATCTCTTGAGGAGAACCAGGAAAGCACAATCGAAACAAGCTCTGAGGTAACTTGGGAGACAAAATCTAATTTGTTGATGCATCTCTTTGATTCAGATAATTCATGCCAGCCCGAACATGAGGAATTTATTGTAGATCTGTTCGGCACATTGTTAGTTGAATAAGAAGCCATTGAGGTGAGCAACCCTACCTCTCAAGTAATGGCAGATCATCCTTCTACTAGCACAGTTTCTGAAGTGACCAAGAAGCATGCAAAAACAGAACCAGAATTAAAGCCACTTCTGGCAGGCCTTAAGTATGCTTTCCTTGCGGGTGCAGAGAACATGTATCCAATCATCATCAGCAGCAGGATGAACTCAGATCAGGAATCTTGAATTCTCGAGGTCCTAGAGAAAAACCGCAAGGCACTTGGTTGGCACATCTTAGATCTCCACGGGATAACTCCCGCCCTATGCTCACAGCATATTTATTTGGAAGAAGATGCCAAGCTGTCCCATGAATTCAAAGGAGACTAAACCGAAATTTACGGGATGTCATCATGAAATAAATCACGAAATGGTGTAATGCATGCTTCATTTATCCCATCTCCAACTCAAAATGGGTGAGCCCTCTACATGTAGTTGTAAAGAAATCAGTGCTCACCGTGGTTACAAATGACATAGGAGAGGATATCTCTACTCGGGTACCGGCATCCTAGCATGTATGTGTTGACTACCGCTGTCTTAATGCAACAACCAAGAAGGACCACTTTCCCCTACCGTTCATCGATCAAGTACTGGAAAGACTAGTTAGCAAGGAGTTCTTCTGCTTTCTTGATGGGTACTCCAGGTACAACCAAGTGGAAATCATCCCTAAAGATCAAGATAATACTTCCTTCACTTACCCGTTCGACACCTATGCTTTCAGAAGAATACCCTTTGGCAAGTGCAACGCACCTACTACATTCCAAAGATGCATTCTTGTACTTATTACCGAAATGGTAGGTAGTTTTCTTGAGGTGTTTATGGATGACTTCTCCATCTACGGTGATAGTTTCGATTCCTATCTTGAGCACCTAGACATAGTACTTCAGAAATATCGTGAAGTCAATATTGTGATATCTTGAGAAAAGATACACTTCATGGTCATGGAATGGATTGTGCTGGACCACATTGTTTCCAAACAAGCCATAGAAGTCGACCTGGCAAAGGTAGATGTGATTGCCAATTTAGAGCCACTTCAAACAGTCAGAAACATGAGGTCATTTCTGGGGCATGGGGGATTCTACAGGAGATTCATTCATGACTTCAATCGCATTGCCCGACCTCTTACAGAATTATTGTGCAAGGAGATTGAGTTGAATGTGGATCAACAAGTTCTCCTTTCATTTAATCAGTTGAAGGAGCTCATAACTCAAGCTCCAGTCCTACAGCCACCAGATTGGTCTCTTTCTTTTGAGATCATGATAGATGTGTCAGATTTTACAGTTGGGGCTATCCTGGGACAAAGGAAAGACAAGGCACCATATGCCATTTACAACAAAATATTGGATGAAGCTCAAAGAAATTACACGGTGATAAAAAAAGAACTGTTGGCTGTGATTTTCGTCCTTGAGAAGTTTAGATGCTATTTTCTTGGATCTAAAGTCACCATCTACACTAACCAATCTGCTATCCGATACTTGCAGTAGAAAAAGGATGCCAAGCCTAGATTGATCAGATTGATCCTTCTTCTCCAGGAGTTCGATTTCGAAATCAAATACAAGCCTCAGATTCAAAATGTGGTAGCAGATCACCTCTCTAGAATTGAGTAGTAAGAGCCTCTAATGAGCAGTGCACCCATCATAGACACCTTTCATGACGAGTCGATTCTGGCCGTGGATTCACTCTCTTGGTATGCTGAAATTGTGAACTACCTCATTTCGGGTATAGTCCTACAAGATTTGACGAAAATCAAGAAGGACAAATTCTTGTCCACCGTCCATTTCTACCAAAGGGAAGACCCATTTTTATTCAGGGAAGAAGCGGATTGTATTTGGTGCAGGTGTATCCCTCAATAGGAGCATCATAGTGTCCTTGAGCATCGTCATTCGCTCGAACTGGTGGATATCACTTTGGAGATAGAACGACAATGAAAGTATTGCAGTATGGCCTTTGGTGGTCTACACTATTTAAGGATGCTTCAACATTCGTCAAGCGCTACACTGATTGCCAGAAACTAAAAGGGACCCTTACAACTAAAGATTCCATGCCTCTGAAGTTCATTCAGATAGTAGATGTATTCAATGCTTTGGGCTTTGACTTCATGGGACTTTCCCTAACAGTCAGGGATACGAGCACATCTTTCTTGTAGTTGATTATGTGAGTCGCTGGGTCAAAGCTATCCCTGCCCGAGCCGCTGATAGCTGTACAGTTTGCCAATTTCTGAGAGAAAACATCATTGCACGGTTCAAGATTTTGAAGATACTCATATTAGACAGGGGTAGTCATTTCATCAACCAAGAGGTCAAGAAATTAATGAAGGAATACGACATAGAGCACTGAGTCGCATCTCCTTACCATCCTCAGACCGATGGCATGGGTGGATTATTAAGCCGAGAAATTAAGATGATACTCCAGAAGCTTGTAAAGCCGGACAGGAAAAATTGGTCCCAACTCATGGACTCCGTTCTTTGGGCATATAGAACCGCTCACAAGTCCCCATTGGGCATGTATCCCTATTGTCTTGTGTATGGAAAGCCATTTCATCTGCTAGTGGAACTAATTCACAAATCATTATGGGCCATTAATATCTGCAATCTGGACTGATAACAAGGTGGTAAAAAAAAAGAGGATATGAACAAGCTCCTGGAATTTCGAGACTATGCATATGATAACACATTGATGTACAAGGATAAGGTTAAACGTTGGCATAACCGGCACATCAGACGAAAGACCTTTGAGATTGGACAGAAAGTGTGGCTATTTGATGAAAAGTTGAAGTTCTTTTGGGCAAATTAAAGAGTAATTGGACATTTCCAATCAGAGTGCATGACAACGGAAGTATTGTTATATCAGAATTGTCTCTTGATGCACAACTGTTAGTCATCAATGGTCAGTTATGGAAGCCTTGCCTCGAGCATGGCACTTTCCTGGCCGTTGTCGATTCTATCCATGTAATACGCACCGAAGGATCATCCACAACATTAGCAGCATTAGAAGATTCAGATAATGTAACTCGAAAACTCTTTCTCTAAGTTTTCATTTTTTCTTCTTTTCTTCTTTTCATTTTCATTTTTCTTTTTTCTATCAAAAATGTGTCACCCTTTTTGTCAATTTCCATACTTAGGATGCACATTGTCCTAAGTATAGGGCGGTGTGCGCCCCGAGTTCTTTCATTCTTTGATCCCCTCTATTGTCTCCTCTTCTTGTCTACACTATACCCGAGGTATAGGGGGAGACAGTCCGAGTTGTGATCTGTTCATTCCCACCCTTGACCCTCCCTGCCTTGTGTACATCTGTTATACTTAGGATTATTTGATCCTAAGTATGGGGGGGACGATCAACTTCTCATTCATTTCATCTATCATTCTTTCATTCTTTCTTTCTTTATTCTTTAAGCTTTTCTATACTCAATATGAGTTATGTTTTCTCTTTTTTCTCTCTGATCTATTAGGACATAGATCAAGCTAATCATAATGGGGTCGTACATACTGCGTATATACTTTAGCCATAACTCGTACGTTCGTATTTTCAATAAGTATGCCTAAAATTATGAATAAAATACTCTATATCAAATTCATTAAAATCACTTAATAAAAAGATGCATATTATTCCTCAGATTCATTTTGTATAACATATTAATAAATCAGGTAAAAATGATTTGCAAAATGTTTAGAAAATAGTTAAAAAATCCAGTGTAAAATCTTTTAAAAACTGTTTGAAAAATATTTTGCAAAATATTTTCAACCTTTGCAAAAATATTTTTAAAAATCTATGCATACTGTTTGAAAAACTTTTGCAAAATGATATTCAAATATTTTAAAATGTTTTAAAAAATTAGTTGCAAAACTATTTTCGACTATAATTTCAAAATTATTTATAAAATGATTTTCAAATAACATTAAGGAATATTGTACATCACACAAAAATTCTTTACTATACATAAATATTTATAAAAATAATCACACATCATTTGTAAATTCTTACACATCCTAACTCTTGTAAATAATAAGAGGCATCCCCGTGTAAATATTTGTACCTAGTTTTATTCCAAAAATATTTTGTTCTAAAAAATCCCAAAAATTTTGCAAAATCTTTTTCCATAAAGTGCGTAAAAATGTGTAAAACCTTTTTAAAAGTTTATAAAAAGTTCAAAACATTGAAAATTGCAGCACAAAAATATTTTCTGCATTGTACATAGTATTTGCATAGCATTCCAATTTTTTAGATTAAGTTTGATGGTTGAACAAGTATAAGTAAAATATGAAGATTGGATCTCGGTTAGACCTTAAATCTATGTAATCACAGGAACCTTATAGGAAATGTAATTGAGGTACTTCAGGTCTGGTTGACTTAATTCTTTGAGAAGCACGAGACTTGGTTCAATATCGTCTTTACTACCTAAGTAGAGTATTTCGGAGTACAGGACGACTCTTGTTGTTAATGACCTAACTTGGACACCTGCACCTTTCACTTAGCTCAACTCAGTTGGAGTGGTGAGGGGATCAGATTTGCCGGTATGAGAAGCACACAAGTGGAGACATTTATCCTCGTCTAGGGAGGGAAGTGCACCCAACCCGTCTAGTAGTAGAGACGTCTAAAGACAGGAGAGTGTGGGTTGTAATAATGCTTCAAAAGAGGGATAGTCTGCTGGCTAAAGAGGAAAAAAACTCCTTATGTAAATACTGTTGTATATCTTATTTTAAAAAAAGCAAAAAAATGCAAAAAGTAATATCTCTAAAAAAATTGACAGGCATGATTGAAATTAAAATGCATGCCGGAGTGTACATACTTGTATAGTCAATAAGAAAGCTTGAGCTTCAAAGTCATATGTATGTGAGCCTGCAGCTGGGTGACTTGGCTACACCGGTCAAGCATCCTAGGATAGGTAGCTACACTGGCTACCATCCATTCTTCTCTTTACCTCCTCCTCTAGAGCCGGTTGCCACTTGAACTTAGAAGAGAATACCCTGCTACTCGAGGAAAGAGTTGCTGGATTTGGAAATCAGTGGGTTGTCATGCTGGAGAAGTCAGTCTCTTTGTCATTTTAGTTGGGAAAAGCCAGTATAACATATATTGTACAAGTGAGACTCATAGTCATAAGAGTTTGCATATGAGTTGAACTATTTTGACCTAGCTATTGATGAGACTTGAGCAGAGTTTTGGGATTCTCAAAGGCTGTTGTTTTTCAAATTCGACTCCCAATGAAGTTCCGTCCACACTAAAATTCCAAAGGTTCGACTTAAGCTCCAAACTTTGATTTTGTGAAGACATGTTTGAGAATTAAATTTAATCCACTTCCTATCTTTTTCTTTTCTTTGTTTTTATTTTCTACACTTATTGCATAAGTGTTTGCTAGGGACTAGCAAAGGCAAGTTTGGGGGGGGGGAGCTGATGGATCTCCATTTCATCACATTATTTCTATCATTTTGGCCTTAAAAGCCCTAGCTAATGCATGTTAATAGAATTATTTTTTACATATTAACATTCATTATTGTTCCATTTATTGTATATAAAGAATTATTTTTAATGTCAAAATTATAGAATAAAGATAATAAAAAATACCTAAAGGTATTTTATGACCCTAACACCGAGACCAAGTCAAGAATTGAATTGATCGACAAGGAATAAAGTAGGTGGAGATAAGGTCCAAATATACAATAAAAATCCCATTTATTTACTCACCAATAAGTCATCTTTATCACTCATTTTATTCTTTATTTGTTATTCTTCAAATAAAGAGACTTTGTACAGTAAAGTTTTAGATAATAATGTATAGAAAATACAAAATTGAATTTGCATAAAAAGTATATACAATGTACATTTTATACACAAAATAAAAAGCCAAAACCCAAACTTCACAAACCCATATCTTTCAAATAAAAACTCAAAATGTATCAAAATAACCTTTAATTGTATATAAATTTTAATAAGCTATTTATTGAAGGTGGTTTCAAATTTTTTGGATTTAATATGCGATAGTTAGGTTTTGGACCCCTATTGTACTATATACCCGAGTAAAACATTCATTTATTTATTCTTATTTCTTTTTATAATTTCGCATTTTTATAATTTTATAAATATTATTTATAGTATATGTACATATTTAGAATAGAATAAGACCATAAAAAACAGAAAATAAAATAAGCATACAAAGTACATAGACAAAATACCTATACTTAAAACTATATAGTTTGTAACCCTATTTATTTATGTGTATAAATAACATCAGAAGAATAAAATAAAAATATATATATGTACATAAAAATAATTTATAAATATATAAAATATGAGAATAAAATAATTAAATACAAAATACAAAATAAAAATAAAATGACCAAAATATAGATGAATATACCTATAAATACACCCTTAAAAATTAACTTGTGATAAATAACACCAATAGATAAATAAAAATCATATGAAAATACTACACAAAATAATAAACATTTTTTTATAATAAAAAATAATAAAATTATTTACTATTTTAATTAATTATTTTCGATTAAATATTACTTTTTTATCCTTTAGCGGCTTACGTGGACTAATCACAGCCCTCCTTTTGTTGACCCTGATCAACTCTGTCTCCAACTCTTTGAACCTTGTCAGGCGTGTCATTTACCATGATTTCTTCCCTTTTTCCCAGGCTTCTCATCCATCATTTTCATCGATTAATAACGCAAAATCGACATCTATCATCGATGATCCACACCAAAGCCCTAAATCCCTTATGCATACCTTCGATTCTTCCCAAATCATCGATCAATAAGGGTCCTTAGCTTTGTCTATAAATAAACCCCTCTGCCTCCAAGCTTCGTTTTGATCCTTCTCTGAGCCTTGAATTCCCCCATCGTGAGTGAGAGAGTGTTCCAGATGACAACTATGTTGGACACGCGAGCCCACGGCGAGCCATTATGCAATAAATGTTATTGCATATATCATTCCCTGATCTGAAATGAAGAATAAATAATTTGCATAATAGGTCCCTTAGTACAATTAGGGTTATGTACCATGGCCATCTTGATGATCATATAGTTGTTGATTCAAATATTAAATAATAGAGGCTGGTGCTTGTATGAATATCTAAAGAGTTAGATTGAGGACTCATCGAGCCCCATCAAATGATTATTAAGAGATGATCTCCAGCCTGAGAAGGAGATGGAAATCCTTTCTCTAAAGGCTGATATCTAATTGACCTCTTGATGCCGGTCCTCTGCATAGGAATAGAGATTAAGAGGTGTTAGATAAGTTAGGTCAAAGAGTTGACTTAACGAGATCGAGATAACCAAAGTCCTATATTGTATGTTGTCATGATATAGGCACACTTCCTCTGACCGGAGACAGATGTGTTACTATATGTCTGAGTATGTACATTTGACAGACCAATAGGTTGATGACCTAATGAAGGCCTATACACCGGCGCGCTGGTGTGCATGCAATGGTATATGAGTAATACGATCTCTCAAAGGGGTCATACAGGTTCAATTACTGAACCAGAATGAGCTCGCTCATGAGATGTTAGGAAGAATCAAATTCCGTGCACGGTCGTCTCGCTTTGGAAGCTTGACTGAATTTGTAGGTTTGATATATACTTTTGGAAAGTATGTGATCAAGACCTAGGTATGATATATGTTTTGGAAAGTATATGATCCATACATACTCCCAAATGATCGAATTAGAAACTTAATGATAAAACTCTGAAGTAGACAGTGTAAAATTGATCTTATACTTCAGGTTTATTCTGAGTCTTCCAGTATGCAGGATGTACAGGTATTGGGAATACTTGAGGGTGATGTGATCATAAACGATTGTATAACCATGACGCTTCCATTCCTAGGGAGTGATTAAACGGGTCTGGATTTTAGTGACTCCTCTCAGTAGAGAAGTAATCTGATCTTAGTCCAAATATTGGACATTGATTTGAATGCGATTCAGATTCAATGAGAAGATTGGATTTGTGGTCTTTATTTAATCAAGCATCTATGGGAGGCCCGAGATCTGGATTTGAGTTGTGATCTCAATATCCAAGTCACTATACGTGGAACAATATAATCACCCTGTCCTTATCTCCAAGTATTTGCGGAGAAAGCGCATTATCCTTGAAAGAGTTCATGGATAATTCTATTGTTGATATATGTATCCGAGCATTGAGAAAATGGATACATAAATGTAATTTAATTATCATGAATAATATGAATTTGATTCGTATTATAAGGAGAATTATCTTAGATAATTAAATGTGATTTGATTATCAAAGATGTGAATAATGTGAATGTGATTCATATTATTTGGGCATGTGAGAATGGAGATCCAAGATGATTAAATGTGATTTAATTATCATGGATATGAATACTGTGGATAGCACTATTCATATTATTCATAATATAATATAAATGTGATTTATAATGTATTAGAGAGAGCTAATTATAATTTATATTTATTGATTAATTATTGATGTGTATTGAATACACATTGTGTAATTAATTGAAAATGTAAATTATATTTTGTTTTGGGTTGTGAATGTGATTCACATATTTCCAATGTCAAGATTGCAATATTCTCAAACTTAATTATGAATTATTTTTGAAGAATAAATCACAACAAAAGTTGTTGGATTAAATAAAGGAGATTTCCATGGAGATTTGCAATCTCATAAAATCACATGAGATTGCCTCCCACTTGTAATCAAGTGGATGGCCACCATAACCAATATGAAAATTGGTGGCCGTCCACCATGATACAGGAGGAGCCAATCTCCATGTTGGTAATCTCCCTTATTTGATTGGTTTAATTTTAGGATTGATGTATATTTTATTTGTCAAACATATTTGATCAAAATTAAAATACTAGTTGTTGGTTTTTTACCAACAACAATCTTAACCATTAGATTAGACATAAATCATTCTCATCCATTGATTTTTTATGTCCCATGGATTGAGATCCATGGATCTTAAAACCCTATAAATAGAGAGGCATACCATGCTCTCTTGTACATGCTTTTGAAGCACATCTCTCTCTCTCTTCTCTTCCCACACGCCCACTCTCTCCCTCTCTCCCTCTCATATGGCCGTCCATCATGGATGCCCTAGAGGGAGTCTCCATCGCCGCAACGGCGTCGTTATGTTGCCCGATCGATTGCTCGTGGATCTCCGTCTCCTTCGATGCGCCTCGCTCGTGAATAAGACATCGGATCTCGTGTGTCAAGATCAGGAGATTCGCCGCTTGGATCAACAACATGGATTGCGAGAAGCACACGATTCATCCCGCGCTCGCAAGCGTCTCCTCCGTCGGATCGGACTTGAGACAGGAGGTCTCTTCGTTTAGAGACTCGATCGCAACCACGCTTCAAGAGGTAATCCTATTACTTGTTTGTGGTTTATATGAAATGACTCGAGAATTGTTCTTGGATCATGTGGTTTCGTCGCATGCAATTTTTTTAAATTCCGCTGCATAGAACAACTAGTACGATTAGTCGTTCCTCGTCGTAAACGATGCTCACACTTCCGTGATGCGCTTGAGGATTTTTACTATATACTTCAAGAGGTATCAGAGCCTTAGGTAGAAGGTTTTGGATATGATCCATAAAACCGAAGGCGACTTGGGTTCGTTAGGGTTGCGAAAGTTTTATCGCATTTCGTTTTCGCATCTCTGTTTAGTGATTATTTTCAACCCTATTTAAATTATTTAAACACGAAAATAAAACTTGGATTTTGTTCACAATTAAATAAGGAAACCATAGGATCTGAGTTTTCATAATTTGGATTTCATTTGCTTGAGATATGGCTGTTTTAATGAACATGTATTCACTGTTGCGGGAACTGCGAATCTTAACATGTTTAATGAGATAATTACTGTTTTGATCCACCTCAAAATACGTGAAATATTACTTAGGTTCTGTCTTAAATCAAATTAGCAATCTTTGAAAGTTGATTTCGTCTAATTTGGATTTAAATTGAGTGAGATATGTTAATTTTAGTAAGTATGGGTCACTGCTAGAATTACAGTCCTAATCAAGAACCATGTGATTGTCAATTAGTGAAATTAATTGTTAATTTCATGAAATAATTATGGAAAATATTTGAGAAATATTGAATGATGATTATTTTCTTAATTGACTTGGCCTCAACCAATAAATTGATTAGATTTGATCTAGATTAAATTGGAAACACAATCATCAAACTCCTTGCTTGAGTAGGATTGGGAATTTGTCTAGCAAATTTCCCTATAATCAAAAATGTTTTGATTATTACTATATGGTATAATTTCAGTTGAAGAACCAATGATCATCTCAAGTACATAACGATTGACTCGGCATTATTTTTTCCCGAGGCGGATATGGTGTCTAGTCGGGGATTGATGGGGTAGCGGGTTACACCAGGTGCGGTCCGTCCCACTCCCGCCAGTACTGGCCATGACAGCCGGTAGGGAACGAATGATGCCTGAGAGATAATGATGTATTTTCTAATTATTAAAATTCAAATTAGTACGTACTTTGAGATAATACCATATATTCAAGTAAAATCAAGTATGTTGATTGAATTGGATTGAAAATTAATTTAATATGATTAAGTTAATTATATCAAATTAAAAATACTCTATTATAATAGATGTATTATTTCCCTTGGAAGAATTAATTATGTGAATATGATTTATGATAATTAATTAGAATTTGAATATGATATGGAGGATCACATTAGTGACATCCATGGCCTCCCGTCAAGGCGAAGGGTTCCGTCGTCAGGGATTGTATGTAGGAGATGCCTGTCCGAAGTGACAGCTCCTATATGCAAGCGCATCTAGATCGGGCTCTTTGCTTCTCGAAAGAGTAAGGCCGTATGCGTAGTGACCCCAATATCGGATCCTTATATTATTGGGGCGATATTGAATTGTGCATAGCGAGTACTATTTCTGTTGACGGTTGGTTCAATTAATGATGGGTCAACATCACCTTAGGGGTGGTGGGCCTGGGTGTTAAAGACCGAATTGGGAATGCAAGTTGGACTTGCAAGGCGGAATGTGTTCCCTCTTCTTTTTATCTGAGTTACAGATTCTCATATTATTGGGATGTAACAAAGATAAGGAAGGAGATCCCAGATCTTGCAGAGATATAATGGTAGGTATATCTCTTACATTGAAAGTGATTAAGGGAATGAACTTTCAATATTGACAAGGCAAGACAACTTTGATGTAAAAATTCCTAAATCAAAGTAAATGATATATTTATATATGTTTATGCAAATTTCTTATTTTAGATAATCCTTCTTTAATCCCACTCAATGTTATACTCAATAATAACCAGTAGAATATCATGGATTGGACCCATGATCCTGATATTGTACTTGCAATTGGACACATAATGTATGTAGTTGCAATGTGCAAGTTTCCTCATAATAATGAGGTATGATAATTAAATATTCAATAGAACTAAAATCCTAGGGTTTGTATGTCTCTATAAGTCTTGATCTCATCGAATGTACTTTTGAAGTGACATGTCGATAATGATCGTAATTATCAAATAATTCTTATAAAATCTAAGAAGATGTTCTGGCATACATATGTGTTCTTGACATTAATCATGAATGATATGGTTCTCTGCATTATGCAGAATGGTGGCTCTATAAAAGATGATGTATTCAAATTGTTTGAGTACCTACCTGAACGTAAGTTTTAAGAGTTTAAATGGATGTAGATAGGACGAGTGTAACCATTCTACTATCTATACTCTAGTCATTCATGAAGCTTCATAATATTCATATTGTATGAACTGAATGAAGCATGTATAAATGTTGAAATACTCTTATATTGAAATTTTTGATTTTAACATAAGAGATCCTTTGTCTTGAGCAATGGTTGCTTATAGATAAAGGGAGCGCAGTGGAAGCATGGGTTGGACCCAAGTAAGAAGGAAAGTCAAAGAGTTAACTGTACTTCTGTGACTTCCATATGACATCCAAAATGTTAGATGAATGCCAATACTGCAATGAGTTGATGTGTTGATAGTATGACTATCAAATCTATCTAGAATCCTTAGAGAAGGAATCGGATAGTACATCAGAATAATCTACATATAATCATTGAAATTGACTTACTTATTTGATAAGATAAGGTCTAATAATTGTATCTCAGTCTTTTAGTGACACTTGAAATTGGTTGCATATGTATTAGAATATTAGAAATTTGATCTTAAGGTTTAATAGTCATCCATGTTGGAATTGATGCAATTGTTGCAATAATTTACACCGGATGAATATACTTCATATTTTTAGTGAGAGAGCCCTTAGTCTTAGCGAATGTCTCTATGACCTGGATATTAGAATATACTCATAGTTTATTTCTAAATGTTGAGAATAAGCATGAATTTTGAAATAGACCTATCATAAAGAGTTATAAAGGGGATATTTCAGATAGTACTAAAATCTAGTGGACTCTACTAAATTAAAGAATTAATGAATGATTTATTAAGATTTCTAATACTGAAAATTAAACCGTTAAAGATCATTTGACAATGATCTGGCATCATGTTTTGGACATATGTCTATTGATGAGATCAATGGACAAGTAGGAGATGAAACTTTAGAATGTCTAAAATTTCATAACTTGCATACTTATGAATATTGTATTCAAAGTAAAATATCTAATACACCCTTCTTTAGGAAAGGTGTAAGATGTCAAGGTATTCAGGATCTCATACATATTGATGTATGTGAATCATCTATATAATAGTAAACATTATGGATATGTGACATCTATTGATGATTATGTATGATATGAGTTTTCTTCTCTTCACCTAAGAAACCTTTGAAATGTTCAAAGATTTAACAATTTTGGTTTAGAACCAAAGTTTGAAGGAAGATGAAATGAATTTGATCTAACCAATGTAGCTTGTACCTATTAGATGAATTCAAGGAATACCTTATGGAGATGTGAATATCATTCCTATCTCAATCCTCCTAATGAACCTTAACTCAATAGAGTTGTAGGGAGATACAATTGATCATGTGTGACATGATTTGATCAATGATTAATCTTAGCATAATTATCTCTTAGTTTTTAGGTATATATATATGCGGTAGAGACTACATTATATATATCCTTAATAAGGTTCCATGTGATTAAGTTGGAATCTAGCACTGGAGAGTGCTACTTCACAAGGAAAATAAAGGATGATATTGGATACCTACTTTATGACCTTGAGATTCTTAAAGGATCTCATCTCTAAGAATGTGATTCTTAGAGGATGACTCTCTTGAGAATCAATATGAAAATGAAGTAAAGAAACTCATTTAATCTTGAGAAGATAATGAGGCTCCTGAAATCGGAAACTAAATAGACAATTAAAGATGAAACATTAATACCTCTTCAAATAAGTTTGAGGATGGATTTCATGTGTCAGTTGAATCTGACAATGATCTGGCTTCATGTGATGAAGCTTCTGAAGATCATATCATGGAAAGATGGATTTTAGCATTAAAGTCTAACGTAGACTTCATATACAAATGTTGTATATACACCCTCGAGGATCCAACTATAAGGGTTAGACCCATTATGGTGTAAATGGATCATCAAGAGAAAGAGGGAACCTGATGAGAAGGTAGAGACCTTCATAGCACGGTTCGTAGCCATGAGCTACACACCGAAGATAAGACATTGCTTGCGATGAGACTTGCTCTTCAATGTCCATGCTTAAACCCATCAGAATATTGCTAACCATAGATACACAACTTGACTATGACATCTTCATGATATAAGTCAAGATTGGATTCCTCTATGAATACCTCTCTGAGGACATTCACATGAAGCAGCCCTAGGGCTTCATGGTTGAGGAAGGCAAGATGTGCAAGTTAAAGAAACTCCATCTATGGAATCAAACAAGCTTCTTGTAGTTGATTTGATGAAATCATAAATGTTATGATTTCAGATAGAATCTCGATGAACCATGTGAAGCTTAGTGGGAGTGCCATTATGTTCATCGTGGTAAATGTAGATAATATCCTAATCATTTGGAATGATCTAAGGATGATAATAATAAGTGTTTTATAATCTAGTTATTCCATACCTCGAGATATGATCTCAAGGTTACCTCTTAGATCTTAGTTCTGAAGTTGTTCATAAGCAAAGAAAAGAGGGTATTGGGACCATCACATTAATGGTATACCTTGGACATTTCCATTTTCTGGAAAATTCCAAGAAAGGATTCTTTTCCTCAAGATATGGTACGGACCTATCTAAAGGAATAACACCTCAAAGAGTTGAGGATGTGAATGCTAAAACTGCTAGCCCTTGGGCATCAGTTCTGAGAAGCCGGGTGTGTGCTAGATGTGTAGAAAAAGCCAGATGGCTGCCATGTAGTGGGAATAGTAAATTGTTACTAATCCTACTCTGGAAATAAAACACTTGGTTGCAGTAATAACAATATCTTCAGAGATGATGAAACTTATAGATAGTGATCTCAAAGTCTTATCTTCAAAAGTTTAAGACCTTGTAGATAGTGATCTATAAGGGTCTTAACTGTAGATACCATAGGAGATAAAGATCTCTAGGAATAAAGGCATTCTGATAAGAATTATTGGCATACTGGTTATAATAATTATCGAGCTATAGTGTCAAGGACACTACAACAAAATTGAGTATTGATTGCAAAAGATGCAACAATCGCATTGGATGCGAGCACTATTACTAGGGGATATGCAAGTGCTGTAAAAGGACTTGGCGTAGTCTCTTGGGAACAGAGTGACTGATCAGCTTACCTAGCTAGTTTCTAAATAGCCTATGATTGTCACATGAGTGTGGAGTTTAAATGATTAGCCCATTAATGGCTCTTTGGGCTAGTGGGAGATTGTTGGACATGCGAGCCCACTGCGAGCCATTATGCAATAAATGTTATTGCAAATATCATTCACTGATCTGAAATGAAGAATAAATAATTTGCATAATAGGTCCCTTAGTATAATTAGGGTTATGTACCATGGCCATCTTGATGATTATATAGCTGTTGATTCAAATATTGAAGCACAGAGGCTGGTGTTTGGATGAATATCTAAAGAGTTAGATTGAGGACTCATCGAGCACCATCAAATGATTATTAAGAGATGATCTCCATCCTGAGAAGGAGATAGCAATCCTTTCTCTAAAGGCTGATATCTAACTGACCTCTTGATGCAGATCCTCTGCATAGGAATAGAGATTCAGAGGTGTTAGATAAGTTAGGTCAAAGAGTTGACTTAACGAGATCGAGATAAGCAAAGTCCTATATTGTATGCTGTCATGATATAGGCACGCATCCTCTGACCGGAAACAGATGTGTTACTATATGTCTGAGTATGTACATTTGGCAGACCAATAGGTTGATGACCTAATCAAGGTCTGAGTATGATCAAATGAGAAACTTAATGATAAAACTCTGAAGTAGACAGTGTAAAATTGATCTTATACTTCAAGTTTATTCTGAGTCTTCCAGTATGCAGGATGTACTGGTATTGGGAATACCTGAGGGTGATGTGATCATAAACGATTGTATAACCATGACGCTTCCATTCCTAGGGAGTGATGAAACGGGTCTGGATTTTAGTGACTCCTCTCAGTAGTGAAATAATATGATCTGAGTCCAAATAATGGACATTGATCTGAATGCGATTCAGATTCAATGAGAAGATTAGATTTGCGGCCTTGATTTAATCAAGCATCTATGGGAGGTCTGAGATCTGGATTTGAGATGTGATCTCAATATCCAAGTCACTATACGTGGAACAATACAATCGCCCTGTCCTTATCTCCAAGTATTCGTGGAAAAGCACATTATCCTTGAAAGAGTTCATAGATAATTCTATTGTTGATATATGTATCCGAGCATTGAGAAAATGGATAATTAAATGTGATTTAATTATCATGAATAATATGAATTTGATTCATATTATAAGGATAATTATCTTAGATAATTAAATGTGATTTGATTGTCAAAGATGTGAATAATGTGAATGTGATTCATATTATTTGGGCACGTGAGAATGGAAATCCAAGATGATTAAATGTGATTTAATTATCATGGATATGAATACTGTGGATATCACTATTCATATTATTCATAATATATTATAAATGTGATTTATAATGTATTAGAGAGAGCTAATTATAATTTATATTTGTTGATTAATTATTGATGTGTATTGGATAAACATTGTGTAATTAATTGAAAATGTAAATTATATTTTGTTTTGGGTTGTGAATGTGATTCACATATTTCCAATGTCAAGATTGCAATATTCTAAAAATTAATTATGAATTATTTATGAAGAATAAATCACAACAAAAGTTGTTGGATTAAATAAAGGAGATTTCCATGGAGATTTGCAATATCATGAAATCACATGAGATTGCCTCCCACTTGCGGCCACCATAACAAATATGGAAATTGGTGGCCGTCTACCATGATACAAGAGGAGGCAATCTCCATGTTGGTAATCTCCCTTATTTGATTGGTTTAATTTTAGGATTGATGTATATTTGATTTGTCAAATATATTTGATCAAAATTAAACTATTAGTTGTTGGTTTTTTACCAACAACAATCTTGACCATTAGATTAGATATAAATCAATCACATCAATTGATTTTATATGTCCCATGGATTGAGATCCATGGATCCTAAAACCCTATAAATAGAGAGGCATACCATGCTCTCTTGTACATGCTTTTGAAGCACATCTCTCTCTCTCTCTCTCTCTCTCTCTCTCTCTTCTCTTCCCACACGCGTACTCTCTCTCTCTCTCCCTCTCATATGGCCGTCCACTATGGATGCCCTAGAGGGAGTCTCCATCACCATAGCGATGAATCTGTGATTCATCACTCTAAAAGATAAAATAGAGCCTTGTACCCGAGTAAATAGATGCATGTTTCCCTTTATAATGCATAAATAGCATTCATTCATGCATTCATAATACATGCATTTTATTACTCCATTTGCATTTAAATAAGAAGCCAAAATCCCTTGTAAAATATTCACCTATTAAAAATAAGCTCTCCCTTATACTATGTACACCTTAGTTAATAATATAAGGAAGAAAGCCAGGAATCCCCTTTGTAAAAACACCCAATAAATCCTTAAAACCCTTGGACCACAAAATGCCCATAATGCCCTCATACGACCTCCAAAATAGGTCTACTCACTTTTAGAATAATACACGATATAAGACCTTTAAAATGAGACTAATTTCATCCAATTTGGAGTTCATATGGAAAAGTTGGGTTTTTGGGCCTCTTTGTATACTACATATATGTATATTTTGATCTTTGTATTTTTGTATCATAGTTGACCTCATCTCAGTCTTTGGTCAACATGAAACTTGTAGATCTAATCGAGATATACAACTTTTATGTTTTGAGTTTTCCAAATTCGGCCTCCTCTTCTCTCTACACCTATTTTTTCTCGCAGCCAATCACAGCTGGCCACGTGGCGCCATCTGGTTGCGCCACGCGACCCGCTCCCCTTGCCCTAGCCGCCCCTGCTCTCAACCGTTGGATGTCCTTTTTGATCCAACGGCCACTTGATGTCCACGTGTGCCTCTCTTCTACACCGTCAGATCAATCCCCCCTCCTCATCTCAACCGGCCATTCGCGCCTCTCTTACAGCGCGCCACGCATCACCTCTCTGTGCCACTCGATCAGTGCCTGCAGCATCTCAGCCGCCCACTCGCGTTTCTCCCCCATTGTGCCATGTGGTTGCTCCACGGCCCTTGATCAAAGCAACCTCAGACATAATCCACACCGCCCGCTCGCGCTGCGCCCCCATCGCGCCACGTGTTGGCCTCCTGACGCTTAATCGCCTCGCCTCAGATCAGATCTTGCCCGCTCCTTTGCGATTTGATCTGGGTCGTTGGATCACAAGATCCAATGGCCACGACTTCGTCTTCCACCTCCGGAGCCCCTCTCTCCCACGATCTCTACCTTGCGCCACACTCTCGCCCTTTCTATTCTTGGCCCCGCTCCAGCCACCGTCGATGACCACCAACGCCTCCACGATCACCCCCACTCGTCCCTCATCTTCGCCAGCCACCTCACTACCCACGTCGACCACCGGAGACTTTCCACGAACCCCACTAACCTTACCTCATCACCAGCCCTGCCGAGACCTTCACCCTTTAAATACTCGAGCTCCGGCCAACTTCAACCCGATCCGCCACCCTAGGGAAGAACCTAGAGCTCGAAGCTTTCGATTTGTGACAGGAATTGAGTGAATCCTTGAGCGAAGACGGACCTTCATCTCCAGCGAGATCCACGGTTCCACCGCCGTGTAGCAGCCACCCTCCACGTAGCTGCTTGAGCTCAGGGCCTTACCGCCCCTTCGAGCGACGACCTGGAACTCGACTTCGAGCTCCAAACCCCAGGTAACTCCATCCATCTTCCATTGATCTTAGTTTCAATTCCCCCTTGGATTTCTCCCATTTAATTCCACCTCAACCGTGATCTTCTCGCCTCGCTTTCATCTCTCCGAGCTCCGCAACGGAGCTCTCATCCTCGCGCTGTACTTCACATCATCCGACGACTCAACCCATCTTTCATCAGCTCCAGCTCCGCCACCTGGGCAGAGCACCATCGCCGAGCATCCTTTCACTTCGATTAGGCCTCGCCATCGCATTTCACATCTCCACGCAGCACGCACATGCTTCAGCTATTCCCCCTAACCCCTGCAGGTACCTGCCGTTCATTGATCGGAAGCTCACCGGAGCTCCTATAGAGCTTCATCACCAGAGAGCTCTGACGCACCTCCTCCGCTCCTGAGACCACCAGAGCCCTCGCCGCACCACCGCGCATCCTCTGGGACATCTCCGAACCTCCGGAGAGCTTCACCGACATAAAGAGGATCAGGCGGAGCTAAGCTCCCTTCGCCGGAGATCCGCCAAATACTCCGCAGGTGGCGGAGGTCTGTTAAAGAAGAAGCTGCAGCGGCCGTTCGATCATCTTGATAGAACGATCCAGTGCCATCCACGTCGCCCATGATCGAAGTAGCACAGGAGCCGTCGGATCATTCTAGATCCCACGGTGTGTAACGCGCCACGTTGCCCCCTCGGGAGAGAGACCACCGTCGTTGGATTGATCACGGATCCAACGGTCTCTGATCGCACCACGCGTCCGCCCCGACAACCTTTGGATCGATCTTGATCCAAAGGTCCGCAGCCAGCCACGACATCGGGCTCGAGCCTCTTCCCTGAACCTAGGCTCGGACCAACCGAAGCTTTGCCGAACCTCAGCCGAACCTCCAGGACCACCCGAGCCAAGACCCGAGCCTCCGACGCCGCCCGAGCCTAGGCCGCCCCACGTGAGGAGCACGTGCGGCCTGGGTAATTTGCACAAAGGCCCTGGAAACTTTCCAAAATTGCAAAGAGGTCCCTGTGAAGCGCCCCCACGTGAGGAGCACGTGCCCAGTGGAGAAATTGCATTCAACCCCCAGTATTATAGGTAATTGCATTTAAGTCCCTGTCAGCATGTTTATTTTTATGTAATTTTAATTTCCTATATTGCAATTACACCCCTGTCTTTGCACGCATCCCTATGTGTCATTTTACATCATTTTTGAATTCCAAAAATTGTATGTTGTTGAGTAACTTGTCCTTTATCTGTTGTGACACTTGTCCTATTTTTGTAATTACAGTAGAATTTTTAATTAATTAATTGGTTGATTTATGTGATATTTTGCCCATCTGGACCTTTTAATAGATAATTAATTCTCTGTAACTCCAAAAATTCTAAAAAAAGCATAGTAGCTTTATGATAGTTAACTTAACATGGCATAAAAATTTCATCTAATTTGCATACATATCGAGGCCTAAATAAATTCTTTAGTGATTTCCTTAGTTTAATTTTAATAGGTTCATTTCACACTAAAATTAAGGTCTGTTAATTATCCTAGATTCCTTATCATCAAATCTATCTAGGATAATTTTTGTTCCTGAAAAAAATGTGATTTGTTATTTATTAAAGTTAAATTTGTGAAAATCACCCCGCTTTCAGTTTAAATTCATAGTAAATTCATTTAGTGTCGAAAAATTCCAAAAAATTAGGGTAGCTTAATTTCACCATAGTTCATCATCTGGCCAATTTTTATAATTTTTGGACTTAATTTGATACCTTAACTGATTTAACTGTAAATTGGCTTGATTTTTGCATGTGTCTGCATAGAAATTAAAAAAGACCAAAAAAATATATTCCCTGAAAATTGAACATTGGACTTGCTACTAATTCATTTAAGGAGACAGATGCCTCCCTGAGTTCGACCTTGGACTTCACCAAGTAAAAAAAATTTACCACTCAAAATTAACTTGATTAAATGAAAAGTGGTTTTTGATATTCCCTCCCGTATCCGACTGCAACGAAAACTTATAATTAATTTGGACATTAACTTGCTCGAATTAACAAAGGGTACGGGGGCGGTTATCAAAATGGAACCGTTGCCGGGGAGGCACGGCTTAGGTTAATTTTTAGTGAAATCCTGATTGTTTGATTTTCTCTCCCTGGGTAGTCTAACCCCTGGTTTTCTTGTAATTATTTTCTCTCTTTTATTTCTTTTTATTATTTTTCTGTGTCCCTCTCTGACCTCAATCTTTTTCTGTGCGAGGAATGCGAGGAGTCGAAGACACTTCGAGGATCTAGCATTTAAATTTATTGAGTGAATAGAGAGGCTTTGTAGTTTTCATTTTATTTCTTTATTTCTTTTTCGCATTATTTCCAGTGGTTCCCGTTTGGGTTCTCGCGCGTGTAAATAAAGTGAAACTGTGTCCCCGTGTGCTCTGTGGGTGAATGTAATTTAGCTTGCACTAGCGGCTCCCCGAGCCAATATAGGAATTGCTTGTGCTCGTAACTTCTAGGTCCACATAACTCATTTAAAAAACGCACCTAGACCGCGGAACTTAGCCAAATCAACCTGTTCTTCACGCTAATAGAACTGCTTGTCTAGGAGCGGCTTTTATCGCTTGCATTTGCATTTAGCATAAAAAGTTTTCAACTATGTTTTGCATCCTGCATAAAAAAAGCCAAGGGATCACTGTAAGTCTCCTGAACTCAGCATACATCATTGTTTTAACTTGCATCGGCTTTTCTCGATTTCCCCCTATGTTTTTATCATTTATGTTAAACGGAAATTGGGACTGTTCGATAGGTGTGCTATGTGGTTGGATTAATTCAGTGAGTACCTAACTTAAAACCGGGAGTGCTAAACACTATTGACCCAAAAAAATCTATAAAATTGGAAAAATTGTTTGCGGAGATTAATCCCCGACCTTGTTTTCAGGCTGAGTGAGGGTACTTGAGTGTGTGTGAACACCTTAAGGCAGAGCCCAAATCCCCGCCTTCCATACCACGTTTCGACCAATCCTAGCAAATATCACAAGTCGTAATCTTTAAGGTTCACTGACTAGTACCAAGTAGCCTCCGCCTGTCTCAGGTAGATAGGGGCGAAATTGCGAACTTTGCGACAAGCTGCCAGTAACCCCTTTGGGGTGAAGTTCCGGCCTTGTCAGCCTCCGCCTGCTTGCAGGTAGATAGGGGTGTGGTCTTTGAATCCATCGACTTGGGATAGGAGCGAAGAAAGGAAGGACCGGCGGTATCTTAGGCGACAGGTTAAATAGGGAAGACACATCCAACTCTGAGCCGACTTCCCTATAGGCCGCGTAATCCTTTCTATTTTGCTTGAAAATCACACTTAAAACCAACAAGATTAATTGGACTCGATTTCGAGTCCTTCACTGTGTTGAGTGTGAACCCAGGGTCTTGGATTGATTTGTTTGCTTCAGGTAGGAGTAAAATCCTATCTTCTTCTCGCCATATCAAGATGAGTGACTGGGGAGATCTCGACTCTTTATTCACCGATCTCTCTATGAGTCCCCCACGTAACTCATCTTCATCGGCCCAAGCGCACCTTGGACCACCCAGGACTCATGACCCTCTTGAGTCTTGGTTCCCTCATACTCGGGGTGGTTACTCTCAAACCAACCCTTTCATATCCTCTGAGCTTACCGAGGAAGACCATCGCCTCGGTAAGTACCCCTTCCTTGATTTGTCCTCTGACACCGATCTTAATTCATACCCAGGACTAGAGGACCAGATGCCGCAGAAGCAGTCACCACCGGATGAGGAGCAATTACGACAGATCCTTGATCGCCTTGCTGAAGTCGAACAAAGAAATGCAGATCTTACAGCCAGGATGGGACAAATCATAGTAGCATGAGGTATCGACCGACCAATGGTCGATGCCTACAACCCGGCGGAGAACGAGATACAGAATTGGTTGGCACCAGCGGTTCCCGCCGAGGCATTTGAGCTGAAGCCCCACTTCCTTAGTCTGCTACCGAAGTTCAACGGAAATACCAATGAAGAGACGTATACCTTCCTCCTGACTTCGAGCTGGTTTGCAACAATATTAGCCATCCCAATGTTGGCCAAGATTATATTAGACTGAAGTCCACCCCATTTGCCTTAGGAGACAAGGCAACACATTGGCTGAAGAACCTAGGGGTGATTTGTACAACCTGGAAGCAATTCAAGGACCTCTTTCTGAAAAAGTTCTACCTCTCAGTAGAACTAACCAAATGAGAACGAAGATCGCCAGCTTCTCCCAAGGACCCAGTGAACCTTTCCATGATGCATGGGATAGGTTCAATGACTTAGTACAGAAATGCCCCTGCCACGACATTTCTAAGGCGATCCTAGTCCAGACCTTGTTCTGTGGTCTAACCCTAGAGATGCAGGGGTTAGTCAGTGCCACATGTGGAGGAAACTATCTGAACAAAAATGAGCACGCCATATGGAAGATCCTGGAGCAGATGGCGGAAACCGGCAGGTCGCAGGCCACCATGGCCTATCAGTTGTCTCCTTCAATCCTATCCAACGAGACAACCCGAAGGACTGTAGTGGATCTGACCGAAGACCTCATCCCCAACATGGTGATGATTGCCGACAAGCTAACCATGGTCGAGCAGATCCATAAGAGGGTCACTGACCTTGAGTCTCTCTCACGTCTACCGAAACAAGTGGAGGAACTTATTGAGAAGGTAGCCAAGATAAAGCTACATGCCCCTTCTGCACCACCTGCACCTGTACATCGAGTCCATCTTGTACATGAACAGGCACCGGGGCCTCACAATGGCTGGGTGGAGGATCAAACTTACACCCAGCAGGACCAACATGCACCCCCACAATTGGAGACTGGATACGAGGAGCCTCCGCAGGTGTTCAAGATCAACGGGCTGTGGTACAACCGTGACCCCGTTCGTAGACAGTCAGGGATGGGGAACGATCAGCCTCACTGACCTTCCCTAGCTTACCAAGGAACCAGCTCCATCTCCGCACCGCGCTTTCAGTCTAGGCCAGAACAAGGGTACTAGCCTCAGCAGCACCAGCAGCAGCAACGCACATATCAGCAGGGCCCAGCACTGTCCCACCACCAGCAGCAGTACCGGCATGGCCAGCAGGGCCAGTATAGAACTTCTTCCGCGAATCAGCCAGCCCAGCCCACCGAATTGGAGTCCCTCATCTTGGCGATCCAGACCCTGTCTGATAGGGTCCAACAGATGCAGAACGATTATCCGGATATGAGAACCAATATTAATTGTGTCTCTCGTACCCGGGACCAACAGATGGCGCCAAAGACTCCTATTCCCACACAGGTTTAGGCAAACCCGAACAACATAATCCATGACCAGAACCGACCTCGTGATCAGGTATATTATTCAGATAATTATTTATCTGAACATGAGATCCTTTCATATGATAATGTAAATCATATGTCCCTCAGGAGCGGAAGGACTGTGACCATGTCTGATCGGGCACGGGCAATGAAGGAAGGAGCCGCCAAGTCTCTACCTGAGGAGAACTAGGAGGAAGAAGAGGAGCAGCATCACCCCCACCATCACCGGCAGAGGAAGAGGATGTCTGAGTCCTCAAAGCAGCATTCTCGCATCAGCATAGAGTCCGACGGAACCGATGAGGAGCCCACACCTCCATCTGAGGAGGATCGTCCAGCAGTCGCGGAAGAAGCATCATCGGTTTCGCCACAGCATTTTCTTTTCAGTCAGAGTTAGAGACAGAGTCTGTCAAAGAGTCCGAGTCATGTAAAGAACTAAGTTCCTGATCTTAATGAGAATCTTTCAGTTTCCGAACATGAGTTGGAGTCAATAATCCCTTTCCCCCGAGCTCTCAAGGATGGAAAGAAGAAAACTAAAAAATCCAAAAAAGATGACCCTGAGATGGCAGAGTTCTGCAACAAACACATCAAGGTCACAATCCCCTTTGACAAGTACGTGGAGATGACCCCTGCATTCCAAAAATACCTTAAGGTGAGATGCACACCTACTAGGGTTAGCAGGAAGACCAAAAGCCGTGTTGAACTCGTTTCCCAGGAAACGAAGAGACATGGGTGCATACTTTGTAGTGAGTCATGTTGATGACATCGCGTTTGCACGCACTCTCCTGGACAATGGTTCGTCAATCAACTTAATGCATACAGCCCTCTATGAGTGGCTTAATCTCGGACCTCATAGGAAATCTAGATCCCTCTTGCAATTTGCTTATAAATCAACCAAGAGGTCCCAAGGAGAATTGAGGAATGTTGTGATCAAAGTCGAGGGGTAGGAATACATGGTTGACTTCACTGTCCTGGATATGGAAACCCCTCGTAATTGGAGAGACTCCCAGATCATCTTAGGCAGGCCCTTCCTCAGAACAGCGGGGGGCTTGTTTGATTATAAGATCGGGAAGATCCAGTTCCAAACTCCAGGAGGAGGTGAGGAACTCGAGATGAAGCAGACAAGATGGCAGGGACCGGATTCAGTATCCAGCACCAAGTACTCTTCTACCGAAGCAGACTGCGATCATGTAGACACAGTTGGGCCATGGAGACAGAACCCAGCCAGCACCGACGAGTCCATCGCCTCCGGAGATGATCCAGTGCATGAGTCAGTTTGCGAGATCCTCAGGAACGAGTACAGCTCTGAACCTGCATCGCCCTACATCTTCGATGACTTAGAGGCCCAGTTGGGCCTGTCAGTCCTTACATCTTTAGGACAATCGGAAGATGAGGATGACGAGTCGGACGAGGCTTTTGCCAATTGCATGGAAACCTTTGACGATCCGACTCCATAGCCGAACAACTTGGTGACAACTATCACAGAGAAAGATCCAGCCACTTCCAACACTGAGCCAGATCAGATTGAGCCAGACTTCTTAGACGATCACACTATTCTTGAGCTCAAACCTTTACCCACAACTTTAAAATACGCCTTCCTTGCGGGTCAGGACAAGAAATTTCCGGTCATCATCAGTTCACGATTGACCGAGGAGCAGGAATCTCGCTTGCTAGAGATCCTGGAGAAAAACCGCAAGGCGATAGGCTGGAGCATTTCCGATCTCCATGGGATAAATCCCGCTCTGTGTTCACACCATATCTACTTGGAGAATGATGCCAAACCCTCTCGTGAATTCCAACGTTGTTTGAATCCAAATTTACGAGAGGTTGTGAAGAAGGAGATAGAGAAATAGTTAAATGCGAGTTTCATTTACAATCAAGTAGCCATAGCTCCAGAGGACCAGGAAAAGACCACATTCACATGCCCTTTGGTACCTATGCTTTCAGGCGCATGCCCTTTGGGTTATGCAATGCTCCAAGTACTTTCCAAAGGTGCATGATTGTTGTATTCGCCGAAATGGTCGGCGAATTCCTGGAAGTCTTTATGGACGACTTCTCGGTCCACAGCGATTCCTTCGATTCCTGTCTTAGGAATCTGGACCGAGTCCTTAAAAGATGTTGTGAGGTTAATCTGGTGCTCTCCTGGGAGAAAAGTCACTTCATGGTGACAGCGGGCATAGTGTTGGGGCACGTCATCTCCAAGAGAGGAATGGAGGTTGACCCTGCCAAGGTGGATGTGATCAGACGACTCCAGCCACCAACCAACGTCAAACAGTTGCGGTCGTTCCTCGGGCATGTTGGATTTTATCGGAGATTCATTAAGGATTTTTCTAAGATTGCCCGACCGCTAACTGAGCTTTTACGCAAAGACATGGAGTTTATTGTTGATCACAAATGTCTTGAGGCCTTTAAGCTATTACAAGGAATGATCATGGACGCACCCATCCTACAAGCCCCATATTGGTCTCCACCTTTTGAGATCATGACAGATGCCTCAGACCATGTTGTTGGGGCTGTGTTAGGACAAAGAAGAGATGGTGTCCCGTTCGCAATTCACTACGCAAGCAAAGTGCTTGACACCGCTCAACGTTGTATACAGTTACGGAAAAGGAAATGCTTGCGGTAGTGTTTGCTTTGGACAAGTTCATATCTCACTTAATTGGATCCAAGGTAGTTGTGTCCACTGACCACACGGCACTACGATATTTGATGGAGAAGAAGGACACGAAGGCGCGTCTTCTTTGGTGGATTTTACGTATCCAAGAGTTTGATTTGGACATCTGTGATAAACCTGGAAAGAAGAACGTAGTAGCCGATCATCTCTCTCGTCTCGAAGATCTTAATACTTTTGAGGATTCACCTATTCGAGACTTCTTCCCTGACGAGTCGATTTTGTTGTCGACTCACTCCCATGGTACGCCAATATCGTGAATTATCTTGTATCCAAGAAAGTTCCCAAAGATTGGCCCAAGATCCAAATTGACCGACTGAAGTCGGACGCTAGACATTACCATTGGGAGGATCCGATCCTATAATACGCGTTTTGTACACTATGCTTTTGAAAGTTATCAAGTGTTATTTCAAGGAAATATTGAATTGATAGTATTTGATACAGTCAATAGTTTCGCTTTGATGCAACAATTTCATTGAAACTTGTTTTGTAAAAATCAGAGACCATCTTGAATAATCATGACTTTTAAAGGGTTCTTTGGTTTGTGTAGCACATCAAAACATAGTACCACATCCAGTAATCTGGAATTTCGGTAATACCTTATAAGTAGTAGAAGCCGCTACTAGCATAGTGCCCATAATGTTATAGATTTATACTCATTAGCCATAATCACATCATTAAGACTAATTAAGCATGATTAGTTCTAAGTAACCGTCATTAGTGATAATTAAGCATCATTAGCAAAAGTGGACACATGGAGAGGAAATCATGGGACACGTGTCGTTATATAGTCAGGACAAGTATCAAAAACTCAATAGTGCCATGTGTCATCATCCTAAGACTAACACGTGTCATGGTGTAAGCTTTTTCTTGGGCAACAAGTTATCTCGTGTATAAGCCAAACCTCTTGCTTGGGCAACAAGTTATCTCGTGGATAAGCCAAACCTTATTTGTGCAACAAGTTATCTCATGCATAAGCCTAGCCTCTTACTTAGGCAACAAGTTTTTTAATGATTAAGCCATGTGCCATGCCATGTGTCTTCATACATGGTTAAGAGACAACATGTGTCTTGGAGCCTCCCTTACATGTTGACACATGTCACACATGTAAAGGGGGTGGAGGCCTATAAATACCCATGACCCCCCATACTCCTCCTCACTTAATCCCACGCCCATCTCTCCACCTTAGAACCGTAAGGCCGCCGAGGTTGCGGGAGGAGCACGAGAGGAGCCACGGCGAAGCCCTGTCGGTGATCGAGAGCATTTTTAAAAGTCGTAACGAAGTTTCCGCATCAAGCCGTAGTACTCAAATCTAAGACGGCTATTGAGGGGATATTCACTAAAGAAGGCGATTCGGACTCAAGTTAGATAGCGATCAGGTGAGGGATTCTCAAGCGCTATTTTAAAGCACTAGTCTTTCGCTTTTATGCATGTTTATGATAACAAGTATGAAATCGTGTTTTCTAGAGCTTTTACGAAGGAATTTTTAAGTACCAAATGGTTGAGATGAAATCAGGGCTTTAGATTGTATTTCAGACGTCGTTTCACGAGTTTTATCATGATAACACATTTTTAAGCATTTTTGTTCTTGATGGAACACGAGACATAAGTTTCACTACTTAGATATGAGTTTTTATGTGAAGAATTATATTTTGCATGGTTACTATGCATATGGATCGATTTTCAAGTTCTTAATAAGTTCTAGTTGTCAGAATATGTATGTTATGTCAAGAGTGTTTTAAGTTCATAAATTAGCTATTATGAGCTTGAATTAGCAAAAGTACTGTTTATTAGTGGGAAGAAATGAATCAGAATCAGAAGATAAGCACCACAATAGCTCTTTTATACAAATCATGAACTAGCCATTAGATATGGTGATGTCATTAGATATGACCCTGAAACCGCCATTAGATATGGCAAACCATTAGATATGGTATCAAGAGGACTTTGGGTCCGCATTCTGTATACATATAGGCTTTGGGCCGTATGCAGGGTGTTTTTGGTCTTTGGGACCGTCTACGCGTATGACTAAGCTTTATTTCAGCGTTCATGAGTCAATAAATTAGCCACAGTGGTGATTAGTACAAACAGCTTGATAGTGATGATTATGTTTCAGTTTATCTGCTTTTGAAGTGATTTCAACATTCATTTGCAAAACTAGTATGTTGTTATATGTAATTTCTTTCATAAAGTCTCTTTCAAGCTATTTCACAGTATTCAGCATAAATTCTTGTCATGATGCTCATATTTCATATTTTAGCTATATGTAAAAAGCTTGAGATCCTTTCACTGGGTCTAAGCTCATAAATGGATTTAGACTCATCCCTTTATATTATAATTATGTACAGATCAACAAAATCACGAATAGCAGGGGAAAGGACCACTGATAGACTTGGAGGAGGTGTCTTTTGGTTTTCGTTGTTTTTGTACTATATGTTGTTTTGTAAGAAGTTGTAATAGACACAACTTGTGTAATACACTTCTTGGTGTTGTGAACTTGAAATACAAAGATGTTATTTTTTGAGATTGCCACATGTTTACTTGAGGAAAAAGAAAGGTGAAGAAGAAAGACCTCTGTCGTGGCACGTTCCAGTTAGCGGGACGGGTCGTGACAACTTGTGGTATCACAGCAAAGGTTTTAGGACCTTGAGCAAGAATTATATTAGGAGTCGCCCTATAAGTATTAGAAGATAATTTAGTTATTGATATTATAGTCTTGAGGATGTCTAGAATCATTATTGGAGGATTTTGTTGATGAGGATCTAACTGAAGTTTTATTTTATAGGAAACCATGGCAGCAGAGTAGCCACCTGTGACCACACAAGGCCCTAGTCATGAAAATGATAACAATAATGATGAGTACGACACGTTGACCTTGATAGCTCAAACACTAGGAGGCATGGCTGCCCACTCAGTTAAAAGACATGAATTTGAGCACCAGTTACCTTTTGAACACGTAAAGAAGCTGGGAGGAGAACCATTTGTAGGAGATACTGATCCAAAGAAGGTCAGGGAATGGTTCAAGAATATGGAGAAAATATTTTCTCTAATAGACTGTACAGACGAACAAAAGTTGAAGTATACCATATTTCTTCTGAAAGATAGTGCTGATGATTGGTGGACATTGGTGAAAATGAAATATCCAAATCCATCTCATATTACATGGGAGATCTTTTAGAAAAAGTTCAATGAAAAATACTACACAAGGGTTTATCAGGAAGAGAAACGTAGGGAATTTCTATTCCTTACTCAGGGGAGCAATATGTTTGATGAATATGAGAAGAAATTCACCGAACTTTCAAAGTTTACTGCTTCTCTGGTTGCAACAGAAGAAGAAAGGTGTAGACGCCTAAAAGATGGTATGCATATTGATTTAAAAGAAATGGTTTCGGCCACAGGATATACAAATTATGCAAAATTGGTGGAAGCTGCTCGTAGGGCTGAATGAGTGGTGATAGAAAGAAGAAAGTGCAATGATCACGGAAAGAAAAGGTTTGCAGATAGACCCCTATGGAGAGGAACCATGAAAAAAGAACCAAGAATAGCTGGGAATTCAAGGCAAGATAATAGATTAGCTCCTAGAGTACATGGGAATCAAACGAATAGATATATAGTTGGGACTTCTGAAAACAGAACTCTTTCTTTTCCACAATGTACAAACTGTGGAAAGTTTCATCCAGGAACTTGCCGCAAGGGGACCACTGGGTGTTATCAATGTGGCGAGATAGGCCACATACGTCAGAATTGCCCCGTACTGGTCCAAGGCCGTCGGGTTATGGGAAGACCAACAACAAATGAAAATCGTGATGTCGTTATACATCGTCCTCCACCTACAAGGGAACAAAATAAAAATAATATACAGAAGAGATCAAACCAGAGAGAAGGAAAAGCGTTTGCTATGACCTTAGAGGAGGCCATATCTGCAGATGATGTTGTATCAGGTACCACTATTATTTTTGGTAAAAGTGCACATACTCTTATTGATTCTGGTGCAAGTCATTCTTTTATTTCACAAAGATTCTCCCTATATGATGATAAAGTTACAAGTACTCTCAAGCATGCTTTAGCAATTTCTTTGCCTAAGGGAGAACCAGAAATTATTAGGAATGTCCTCCAAAATTGTTTGGTTAAGATAGGGGAAAATTATATTGAAGTAGACCTGATTCCTATGGAGATAAGGGAATTTGATGCTATCATAGGAATGGATTTCTTGAGTACATATCATGCTCTTCTAGACTGTCATAAGAAGCATGTTACTTTTAGAAAACCAGGCGATGTCGAATTCACTTTCTATGGAGAAAGAATGATATATCCTACCCATGTCATCTTTTGTCTCTTAGACCAGAAGTTGATAAGGAAGGGATATTCCTCTTATATTGCTTACGTGTTTAATACTAAGGCAGAAGCAGTCAGTTTAGAAAATATCTCTATGGTGAAGGAGTTTCCAAAAGTGTTTCCAAATGAACTACCAGGAATTCCTCCTGATAGGGAAATTGAATTCACTATTGACCTCATTCCGGGTACCAATCCAATTGCCTTAGCTCCTTACAGAATGGCCCCAGCTTTAAGTACTCAAAACCCAATTGCAGGAGTTGACAAATAAGCAGGGATGAAAACGGTCGGATACGGATACGAATATATGTATAATCATATCCTTATCCATTTATAAATACGAATACGAATGTGGATACGAATATTAACGAATGTGAAAAATGTGTTACCATATCCTTAAAAACGAATACGAATGTAAAACGAATACGAATCGGATACGAATAATAACAAAAATAATTTACTAATACACATGTTTAAGATGGTTTAAACATGAAATAGATATACCAGATAATGCAATTTCATAAAAATTATATCAACGATGGTGAATGCAATCATAAAATGTTGTTACACATATTTATAAATAAATATATTACTATACTTATGTTCGAAAACGAATATACGAATACGAATGCGAATATTAACGAATGTTAAAGTGACATCCATATCCGCATCCATTTTAAAACGAATACGAATACGAATGTCAAAATATGTATAAAACGAATACGATAGCGGATCGGATACGAATACATTCACATTCGTTTTCATCCCTACAGATAAGGGATTTATACATTCCAGTATGTCACCTTGGGGTGCTCCTGTTCTATTTGTCAAGAAGAAAGATGGTTCCATGAGACTTTGTATAGATTACAGGAGACTAAACAGAGTGATTGTCCGCAATAATTATCCTCTGCCCAGAATAGATAACTTATTTGACCAATTACAAGGAACCTCTGTATTTTCCAAGATTGATTTGAGATCTGGCTATCATCAGTTAAAGATTAGAGGAGAAGATGTCCCTAAAACTGCATTCCGAACCCGATATGGGCATTATGAATTCCTAGTAATACCTTTTGGATTGACAAATGCCCCAGCTACTTTTATGGACCTGATGAATAGGGTTTTCCGTCCATAACTGGACAAGTTCGTGATCGTATTTATTGATGATATTCTAGTATATTCTAAAACAGAGGAAGAACATAGAGAACACTTGAGAATTGTACTTCAAACTCTGAAGGAACATCGAGTATATGCAAAATTTGATAAATGTGAGTTTTGGTTGAAGAATGTTGCATTTCTAGGCCATGTCATATATGGAGAAGGAATAACAGTAGATCCATCAAAAATAGAAGCAGTTCTTAGATGGGAACGACCGATTAATGCATCAGAAATCCGAAGTTTCCTTGGATTAGCTGGGTATTATCGAAGATTTGTAGAATACTTCTCTATAATTGCTGCCATTGACAAGGTTAACTAGGAAGAATGTGAAGTATAGTTGGGACGAAGAATGCGAGAAGAGTTTTAAGAAACTCAAGAGTCGTCTCACCTCAGCGCCTATACTTAGCCTTCCATCAGGGAAAGGTAATTATGTAATCTATAGTGATGCCTCAAGACAAGGGTTGGGATGCGTCTTAATGCAGAATAATAAGGTGATTGCTTATGCTTCTAGACAACTAAAACAACATGAGTTAAATTACCCAACTCATGACCTTGAGTTAGCTGCTATAGTATTTGCCTTAAAAATCTGGAGACACTACCTATATGGAGAAACTTGTCGAATCTTTACGGATCACAAGAGTTTGAAATTTTTTTTCTCTCAGAAAGAGTTGAATATAAGGCAATGGAGATGGTTAGAGCTAATCAAAGATTATGATTGTTCCATAGAATATCATCCGGGGAAAGCCAATGTCGTAGCTGATGCTCTCAGTAGAAAGTCTAATGGTCAGCTATCTCACTTAAAAGGAGAATATTATCAGTTCAAAGAGTTACGTGCAAAATTAACCATGAATAGCTCTGGAGCCTTATTATCATCCTTACAAATGAGACCCATATTATATGATAAAATTAAAGAGGCACAAGTCCATGATTCTGAAATCATTAGAATGATTGAGAAGATTAAGGGAGGAGATGAAGCCGGGTATAAAATAGATGGTCAAGGGGTCTTATTCTTTAAAGGAAGACTGTGTGTTCCAAAGAAATCTGATATAAAGACAGAGATTCTGGAGGAGGCTCATAACTCCATGTATACTATGCACCCAAGAAGTACTAAGATGTATAGAACACTTAAAAGTTACTATTGGTGGTCTGGCATGTAGAGAGAGATTGCAGAGTATGTTTCTAGGTGTCCTATATGCCAACAAACAAAACCGGAGCATTTGAGACCTGCGGGGACATTACAGCCACTTCCAATACCAGAATGGAAATGGGAATACATCACTATAGATTTTGTTACAGGATTTCCAAGGACCTGTCGAGGTAACGATGCAATATGGGTAATAGTGGACAGATTAACTAAGTCTGCACATTTCTTAGCTATTAACATGACATACAGTCTAGACCGTTTGGGAAAGATCTTTGTTAATGAGATAGTTAGCCGTCATGGGGCTCCTGTTTCAATTGTTTCTGATAGAGATCCACAATTTACTTCTAAGCTATGACCAAGCTTACATAGAGCTACGGGAACGAAATTAGCATTTAGTACAACCTTTCATCCTCAAACAGATGGCCAATAAGAACGGACTATCCAGACTCTAGAAGACATTCTTAGAGCTTGTGCACTGAGCTTTAAAGAAGCCGGGATGAACATCTCTCACTTATAGAGTTTGCATACAATAACGACTATCATACTAGTATTGGGATGGCACCTTATGAAGCATTGTATGGAAGACCATGAGGAACACCTATCTGTTGGAGTGAGGTTGGAGAACAAAAATTGGTTCAATCTGAACTAATACAAAGCACAATAGAAAAAGTTGAGGAAATCAAGATATGCTTAAAGGAAGCGCAAAACAGACAGAAAAGTTATGCAGATAAGAGAAGGAAAGACTTAGAATTTCAAGTGGGAGACCATGTGTTTCTAAAAGTATCTCCATGGAAAAGCCTTATCAGATTCGGGAAGAAAGGGAAACTAAGCCTAAGATACATTGGCCCTTACGAGATCATATAGAGAATCGGAAGTGTAGCATATCGTCTTCGACTTCCAGCTGAACTAGCAAAGATACATGATGTCTTTCATGTCTCCATACTTCGAAAGTTTATTCCCGATCCAACTCATATGATACAACCCCAAGATATTCAATTGAAGGAAGATCTATCATACGAGGAGGTTCCTGTGGAAATTCTAGATTATAAAGTACAAGAGCTTTGTACAAAGAAGATTCCTTTAGTTAAAGTTTTATGGAGGAGTCACGCAATAGAAGAAGCCACATGGGAACTAGAGGAAGAAATGAGATCTCAATATCCCCACTTATTTTAAAGATAGCAAAGGTACTTAAATTTCGAGGACGAAATTTATTGCAAGTAGGGGAAAATTGTAATACGCGTTTTGTACACTATGCTTTGAAAGTTATCAAGTGTTATTTCAAGGAAACATTGAACTGATAGTATTTGATACAGTCAATAGTTTCGCTTTGATGCAACAATTTCATTGAAACTTGTTTTGTAAAAATCAGAGACCATCTTGAATAATCATGACTTTTAAAGGGTTCTTTGGTTTGTGTAGCACATCAAAATATAGTACAACATCTAGTAATCTGGAATTTTGATAATACCTTATAAGTAGTAGAAGCCACTACTAGCATAGTGCCCATAATGTTATAGATTTATACTCATTAGCCATAATCACATCATTAAAACTAATTAAGCATGATTAGTGCTAATTAACCATCATTAGTGATAATTAAGCATCATTAGCAAAAGTGGACACATGGAGAGGAAATCATGGGACACGTGTCGTTATATAGTCAAGACAAGTGTCAAAAACCAATAGTGCCATGTGTCATCATCCTAAGACTAACACGTGTCATGGTGTAACCTCTTGCTTGGGCAACAAGTTATCTCGTGTATAAGCCAAACCTCTTGCTTGGGCAACAAGTTATCTCGTGGATAAGCCAAACCTTACTTGTGCAACAAGTTATCTCATGCATAAGCCTAGCCTCTTACTTAGGCAACAAGTTTTCTCATGATTAAGCCATGTGCCATGCCATGTGTCTTCATACATTGTTAAGAGACAACATGTGTCTTGGAGCCTCCCTTACATGTTGACACATGTCACACATGTAAAGGGGGTGGAGGCCTATAAATACCCATGACCCCCCCCATACTCCTTCTCACTTCATCCCATGCCCATCTCTCCACCTTAGAGCCGCAAGGCCGCCGAGGTTGCGGGAGGAGCACGAGAAGAGCCACGGCGAAGCCCTGTCGGTGATCGAGAGCATTTTTAAAAGTCGTAACGAAGTTCTATCCGCATCAAGCCGTAGTACTCAAATCTAAGACGGCTATTGAGGGGATATTCACTAAAGAAGGCGATTCGGACTCAAGTTAGATAGCGATCAGGTGAGGGATTCTCAAGCGCTATTTTAAAGCACTAGTCTTTCGCTTTTATGCATGTTTATGATAACAAGTATGAAATTGTGTTTTATAGAGCTTTTACGAAGGAATTTTCAAGTACCATACGGTTGAGATGAAATCAGGGCTTTGGATTGTATTTCAGACGTCGTTTCACGAGTTTTATCATGATAACACATTTTTAAGCATTTTTGTTCTTGATGGAACATGAGACATAAGTTTCACTAATATGAGTTTTTATGTGAAGAATTATGTTTTGCATGGTTACTATGCATTATGGATCGATTTTCAAGTTCTTAATAAGTTCTAGTTGTAAGAATATGTATGCTATGTCAAGAGTGTTTTAAGTTCATGAATTAGCTGTTATGAGCTTGAATTAGCAAAAGTACGGTTTACTAGTGGCAAGAAATGAATCAGAATCAAAAGATAAGCACCACAGTAGCTCTTTTATACAAATCATGAACTAGCCATTAGATATGGTGATGTCATTAGATATGACCCTGAAACCGCCATTAGATATGGCAAACCATTAGATATGGTATCAAGAGGACTTTGGGTCCGCATTCTGTATACATATAGGCTTTGGGCCGTATGCAGGGTGTTTTTGGTCTTTGGGACCGTCTGCGCGTATGACTTAGCTTTGTTTCAGCGTTCATGAGTCAATAAATTAGCCACAGTGGTGATTAGTACAAACAGCTTGAAAGTGATGATTATGTTTCAGTTTATCTACTTTTGAAGTGATTTCAGCATTCATTTGCAAAACTAGTATGTTGTTATATGTAATTTCTTACATAAAGTCTCTTTCAAGCTGTTTCACAGTATTCAGCATAAATTCTTGTCATGATGCTCATATTTCAGATTTTAGCTATATGTAAAAAGCTTGAGATCCTTTCACTGGGTCTAAGCTCATAAATGGGTTTAGACTCATCCCTTTATATTATAATTATGTACAGATCAGCAGAATCACGAATAGCAGGGGAAAGGACCACTGATACACTTGGAGGAGGTGTCTTTTGGTTTTCGTTGTTTTTGTACTTTATGTTGTTTTGTAAGAAGTTGTAATAGACACAACTTGTGTAATACACTTCTTGGTGTTGTGAACTTGAAATACAAAGATGTTATTTTTTGAGATTGCCACATGTTTAATTGAGGAAAAAGAAAGGTGAAGAAGAAAGATCTCTGTCGCGGCACGTTCCGGTTAGCGGGACGAGTCGAGACAGATCCTTTTCTTCGAAGGATCGGATTGTGTCTGGAGACGGTGTATTCCTCAGGAGGAATACCAGAGTGTCCTTTCTTTATGCCACAGCTTGGAGGCAGGAGGACACCACTCTGGGAAGAGGACCGCATGGAAGGTACTTCAGTGTGGCTTTTACTGGCCGACTCTGTTTTGCGATGCCACCGCCTTCGCGAAGTCGTGCCCAGTATGTCAGAGAATGGGAGGAACTGTCGGTTTCAAGGATGAGATGCCTGTAGCCTGTCATCATTTGTGATGTCTTTGACGCTTGGGGCATCTATTTCATGGGCCCATTCCATGTTAGCCACAGGTTCGAATATATCCTTCTTGCGGTTGATTATCTATCCAGATGGGTGGAGGCTATCCCGACCTGAGCCGCAGACAGCAGGACTGTCTGTAAATTCATCAGAGAACACATAATCTCTAGGTTCGGGATCCCCAAAATGATGATATCTGACGGGGGTAGCCACTTTGTGAATCGAGAGGTGAAGAAACTCCTGAAGGACTACGTCATCGAACACCGTGTCGCCAGCCCTTACCACCCACAGACCAATGGTATGGCTGAGGTGTCAAATCGGGAGGTGAAAACTATATTGCAAAATCTTGTCCACCCGGACAGGAAGGACTGGTCTCAGATCTTGGATCAAGTCCTCTGGGCCTATCGAACATCTTACAAGTCACCGTTAGGCACCTCCCCATTCCGAATGTTATTAGGAAAGCCGTGCCATTTGCCCGCAGAGTTAGTTTACAAATCAGAATGGGCAATTAAGAAGGTCAACTGGAACACACACCTTGGGCAGAAGCAGAGAGAATTGGATCTGAATGAGCTTGTGGAAGTCAGAAACCGTGCATATGACAACAGTTTGGTGTACAAGGACAAGGTGAAGCGTTGGCATGATAGATATATCAGACGAAAGACCTTTGTTCCTGGACAGAAGGTATGGTTGTTCAATGCTAGGCTGAAGATCTTCCAAGGCAAGTTGAAGTCCAAGTGGGCAGACCCATTTGTCGTCCACACGGTGCATGATATTGGATGTGTCGAGATCTCAGATCTCGCAGATGACGCACCGACATTCCTAGTGAATGGACAACTGTTGAAGCACTTCGTTGAATCCAATAAGCAGTTAGTCCATGTTGAGGAGATTGTATTCATGCGCAAGACAGATTCAACAGTTACACCTCGAGCCACGTATGAGACCTTGCAGCAGTGAGCTCCAGCCATCCGCAGCATCTCGAAAGATTCAGACCGACTCATTTGTATATATCATCGTTCTTGTACATCCTATCCTTTCTCCCCCGCGACTCTAGTAACCCATCCCTACCTCATCGAATCACTATCTTGGACTATACTTAGGATGACCAGATCCTAAGTATAGGGGGGATGAGTCACCTGAGTCGGTTCATTGTACATTCTCCAGATCACATTGGTCCTCATACTCACTTCTGTCCTATACTTAGGCTGACCTGAGCCTAAGTATAGGGGGGACCGATGCCGGCATTTTATATTCATCCACTTTTATTCTTGACCTCGTCCGCCCCACTTTTTGACTTTCTTCTACACTTAGGCTGCCAGAGCCTATGTATAGGGGGGTCGGTTGATTTCTATACTTTTTTTCTCTTTAGCTCTCCTACGCTTAGCACGAGTTATGTCTTTTCCTCGCTTTCCATGCTCTGAGGTCATAGCACACGCTAAGTATAGGGGGCGTGTATATATACATATATACTTTACCCATAGCTCGTACTTTCGTGTATTTCTGTATATATTTTGCAATAATTACGGGTGGGTAAAAATTGAAAAAAAATGTATATACTTGTATCTTTTATAACACTTATACAACTCTTGTAAATTGTTGTAAAATAGGAGGTATACCCAAAAAAAGAATGAAAATGAAAATAAAATTAAGCTTCTTATTTACTCTTGCATATCATCTCTGCATCTGAAAAGAAAAGAAAAAGAGTCTTGCATTTACATTCATAGCATGACATCTCATCTCATCTGCATACTTTGCATATGCAAAGTGAAAAGCTAGTGGGTTCTGAACCAAGTTATGAGTAGATATTGAGGATGGACTTGATTTGACCTTAATCCACCTAATTTCAGAGGAACCTTATAGGACCTGGAGTTAAGATTTCTCAGGTCAAGTGACTTAATTCTTTGAGTCTGCAAGTCTATGTTCACATGTCATCTTGATTATTCTATGTAGAATATCTCATGCATATGCAGGATTCTTTTAGATAATGACCTAACTTGGACAAGCACTATGCACGTAGCTCTTCATTGATGAGGTGGTGAGGAGGTAGAATCCTTTAGCTTGGAGTAGCACACGGGTAGAAACATCCATCCTCCTCTAGGGAGGGTAGTGCGTCTCAACCTAGTCTGGTAGTGTTGACGTCTAAGGACATGATGCTCTGGGTTGCAATAATGCTTCAAAAGAGGGATAGTCTACTGGCTCAAGAGGAAAAACTCCTGATGTACATGCTGCACCTTGTATGAGTTTGAAAAAAATTTTGCAAAAACTCCAAAAAAATCAGACAGGTCCAAGAGAAAATAAAATACCTGTCGGAGTCTGTATATTAGCAAAGAAATGCAGCTGGATGACTTGGCTACACTGGTCAGGCATCCCGGGATAGGTAGCTACACTGGCTACCGTCCATTCTTTTCTCTACCCCCTCCTCTTGAGGTGGTCGCACTTGAACTTAGAAGGGAATACCCCGCTCCTCGAGGAAATAGTTACTGGACCGAGTTATTGAGTTACCTTGTTAGAGGAGGCTGGTTCCGAGTCATTTCTGATGTGGAGAGTTACATTTCACTTACACAGTACAAGTAAGAATCATAGTCATCAGAAATTTGCGTTTGAGGATTTGTTCTGACCTGACTGTTGAGGCGTCTTGAATAGAAGACTTGTGGAACTTGAAGTCTGTTAGGTCTTAAGTTCAGGTCCAAATAAGGTTCCGCCACACAATTAATCCAAAGGTCGAGTCAAGCTCCATTTTTAACTTTTGTTCATGACCTTGGTATGGAACCCAAAATCATTTCACTCTTGCATTTCATTTAGTTGCTCGGGGACGAGCAAGGTTTAAGTATAGGGGTTGATGAATATGTGATTCATCACTCTAAAAGTTAAAAATAGAGCCTTGTTCCCGAGTAAATAGATGCATGTTTCCCTTTATAATGCATAAATAGCATTCATTCATGCATTCATAATACATGCATTTTATTACTCCATTTGCATTTAAATAAGAAGCCAAAATCCCTTGTAAAATATTCACCTATTAAAAATAAGCTCTCCCTTATACTATGTACACCTTAGTTAATAATATAATGAAGAAAGTCAGGAATCCCCTTTGTAAAAACACACAATAAAGCCTTGAAACCATTGGACCACAAAATGCCCAGAATGCCCTCATACAACCTCCAAAATAGGTCTACTCACTTTTAGAATAATACACATTCTAAGACCTTTAAAATGAGACTAATTTCATCCAATTTGGAGTTCATAAGAAAAAGTTGGGTTTTTGGGCATCTTTGTATACAACATATATGTATATTTGTATCATTGTATTTTTTTATCATAGTTGACCTCATCTCTGTCTTTGGTCAACATGAAACTTGTAGATCTCATCGAGATCTACAACTTTTATGTTTTGAGTTTTTCCAAATTCGGCCTCCTCTTCTCTCTACACCCATTTCTTCTTACAGCCAATCACAGCTGGCCACGTGGCGCCATCTGGTTGCGCCACGCGGCCCGCTCCCCTTGCCCTAGGCGCCCCTGCTCTCAGTCGTTGGATGTCCTTTTTGATCCAACGGCCACTAGATCTCCACGTGCGCCTCTCTTCTACACCGTCAGATCAATCCCCCTCCTCATCTCAACCGGCCGTTCGCACCTCTCTTACAACGTGCCACGCGTCACCTCTCTGTGCCACTCGATCAGTGCCTCCAGCATCTCAGCCGCCCGCTCGCGTTTCGCCCCCATTGCGCCACATGGTTGCTCCACGGCCCTTGATCAAAGCAACCTCAGACATAATCCACACCGCCCGCTCGCGATGCGCCCCCATCGCGCCACGTGTTGGCCTCCTGACGCTTAATCCCCTCGCCTCCGATCAGATCTTGCCCACTCCTTTGCGATTTGATCTGGGTCGTTGGATCACAAGATCCAACGGCCATGACTTCATCTTTCACCTCCGGAGCCCCTCTCTCCCACAATCTCTACCTTGCGCCACACTCTCTCCCTGTCTATTCTTGGCCGCGCTCCAGCCACCGTCGATGACCACCAACGCCTCCACGATCACCCCCACTCGTCCCTCATCTTCGCCAGCCACCTCACTACCCACGTCGACCACCGGAGATGCTCAACGAACCCCACTAACCTCACCTCATCACCAGCCCTGCCGAGACCTTCACCCTTTAAATACTCGAGCTCCGGCCAACTTCAGCCCGATCCGCCACCCCAGGGAAGAACCTAGAGCTCGGAGCTTTCGATTTGTGATAGGAATTGAGTGAATTCTTGAGTGAAGATGGACCTTCTTCTCCGGCGAGATCCACGGCGTCACCGCCGTGTAGCAGCCACCCTCCGCGTAGCTGCTTGAGCTCAGGGCCTTACCGCCCCTTCGAGTGACGACCTGGAACTCGACTTCGAGCTCCAACCCCCAGGTAACTCACTCCATATTCCTTTGATCTTAGTTTAAATTTCCCCTTGGATTTCTCCCATTTAATTCCACCTCAACCGTGATCTTCTCGCCTCGCTTTCACCTCTTCGAGCTCTGCAACGGAGCTCTCATCCTCGCGCTGTACTTCACATCCTCCGACGACTCAACCCATCTTTCATCAGCTCCAGCTCCGCCACCTGGGAGGAGCACCATCACCGAGCATCCTTTCACTGCGATTAGGCCTCGCCATCACATTTCACATCTCCACGCAACACGCACACGCTTCGGCTATTCCCCCTAACTCCTGCAGGTACCTGTTGTTCATTGATCGGAAGCTCACCAGAGCTCCTATAGAGCTTCATCACCAGAGAGCTCTGACGCACCTCCTGTGCTGCTGAGACCACTGGAGCCCTCGCCGCACCACTGCGCATCCTCTGGGACATCTCCGAACCTCAGGAGAGCTTCACCGACATCAGGAGGATCGGGCGGAGCTAAGCTCCCTTCGTCGAAGACCCGCCAACTCCTCCGCAGGTGGCAGAGGTCCATTGAAGAAGAAGCTCCAGTGGCCGTTGGATCATCTTGATCGAACGGTCCAGCGCCATCCACGTCGCCCACGACCGGAGTAGCACCGGAGCCATCGGATCATTCTAGATCCCACGGTGTGTAACGCGCCACGTTGCCGCCTTGGGAGAGAGACCACCGTCGTTGGATTGATCACAGATCCAACGGTCTCTGATCGCGCCACGCGTCTGCCCCGACAACCTTTGGATCGATCTTGATCCAAAGGTCCGCAGCCAGCCACGACATCGGGCCCGAGCCTCTTCCCCGAACCTAGGCTCGGACCAACCGAAGCTTCGCCGAACCTCAGCCGAACCTCCAGGACCACCCGAGCCAAGACCCGAGCCTCTGACACTGCCCGAGCCTAGGCCGCCCCACGTGAGGAGCACGTGCGACCTGGGTAATTTGTACAGAGGCCCTGGGAACTTTCCAAAATTGCAAAGAGGTCCCTGTGAAGCGCCCCCATGTGAGGAGCAAGTGCCCAGTGGAGAAATTGCATTCCACCCCCCAGCATTATAGTTAATTGCATTTAAGTCCCTGTCAGCATGTTTATTTTTATGTAATTTTAATTTCCTGTATTGCAATTACACCTCTGTCTTTGCACGCATCCCTAGGTGTCATTTTGCATCATTTTTGAATTCCAAAAATTGCATGTTGTTGAGTAACTTGTCCTTTATCTATTGTGACACTTGTCCTATTTTTGTAATTACAGTAGAATTTTTAATTAATTAATTGGTTGATTTATGTGATATTTTGCCCATCTGGACCTTTTAATTGATAATTAATTCTCTGTAACTCCAAAAATTCTCAAAAAATCATAGTAACTTTAGGATAGTTAACTTAACATGGCATAAAAATTTCATCTAATTTGCACACATATCGAGGCCTAAATAAATTCTTTAGTGATTTCCTTAGTTTAATTTTATTAGGTTCATTTCACACTAAAATTATGGTCTGTTAATTTTCCTAGATTCCTTATCATCAAATCTATCTAGGATAATTTTTGTTCTTGAAAAAATGTGATTTGTTATTTATTAAAATTAAATTAGTGAAAATCACCCTGCTTTCATTTTAAATTCATAGTAAATTCATTTAGTGTCGAAAAATTCCAAAAAAATTAGGGTAGCTTAATTTCACCATAGTTCATCATCTGGCCAATTTTTATAATTTTTGGACTTAATTTGATACCTTAACCGATTTAACTATAAATTGGCTTGATTTTTGCATGTGTCTGCATAGAAATTAAGCAAGACCAAAAAAAAATATTCCCTGAAAATCGAACATTGGACTCGATACTAATTCATCTAAGGAGACAGATGCCTCCCTGAGTTCGAACTTGGACTTCACCAAGTAAAAAAAATTACCACTCGAAATTAACTTGATTAAATTAAAAGTGGTTTTTGATATTCCCTCTCGTATCCGACTGCAACGAACACTTATAATTAATTTGGACATTAACTTGCTCGAATTAACAAAGGGTGTGGGGGCGGTTATCACTTCGTCGTTATGATGCCTGATCGATTGCTCGTGGATCTCCGTCTCCTTCGGTGTGCCTTGCTCGTGAAGAAGACGTCGGATCTCGTGTGTCGAGATCAGGAGATTCGCCGCTTGGATCATCAACATGGATTGCGAGAAGCACGCGATTCATCTCCGCGCTCGCAAGCGTCTCCTCCATCGGATCGGACTTGAGATAGGAGGTCTCTTCGTTTAGAGACTCGATCGCAACCACGCTTCAAGAAGTAATCCTATCACTTGTTTGTGGTTTAGACGAAATGATCCTAGAAGTGTTCTTAGAACATGTGGTTTTGTCACATGAAAATTTTTTAAATTCCACTGCATAGAACAACTAGCGGGACTACTCGTTCCTCGTCGTATTCGATACGACGCTCACGCTTCCATGATGCGCTTGAGGATTTTCCCATATCCTTCAAGCTAGAGCACCCCGAGCCTTGGGCGTGCAATTTGGGCGAGGCAGAGCGATCCACGACAGCAGCCCTCCGGCTACCTCGTCTCCCTGAGCAACCCTTAGGTATGAGATGTGTCTTTTTATCATTCCAAGGTAGCTGTAGATTGTAGTTTTCTTTTTGTGCCTTTTATTTCTAGTTTTAATCACGTTAGTAGAGTAGAATAGGTAAATCATCTTGCCAGAGTGCTCGAGATCTGACCATGTCCTCACTGTGATTCACCTGTTCTCTGACTTGCCTTTCCATCTCATTATCTCTCCCTTTTATTTTTACGCTTCTTCTATGCTCTAGTCAACTAGATCACCCACGCGATGTGGAGATCAATGCTCCTCCACCATCGTATGCCAGAGCATCTCCATTCCACTCATCCCTAGTGCATCCCAGCTTCACAACTAGTTGAGGCAATTCGCCTCGAGCTAGTGAACCTCTTCGTATAGGTGCCAAGGCAAAAAGACTTCTTATGAAGGCCAATCGCACCTAGACGAGGGTCCCCAGGTGCTCTTTCTTCCCCGACATGCCATGACCCCATCATTGAGTCCTAGATCTTCTAGTGCACCTTAATCGACGTGGACGAGATCCTCGGACGTGTAGAGCCCAAGAACTGCATCAGAAATCATCGGTGGGAGGAGAAAAATAGTACGAAGGTCAGGGAAGGTCAACTTCTTCCATGTTCTTCGTACGAAGTAGATACCGTCTGATGGAAGGTGCACCTCCGGTTTTAATCCTCGTCGTTCGTTTCACGCTCGTCTCGATCGTGTGATGGAGTCCATGGTTAGATCAAAGCTGCTCATCAACAAAGCATTATCGCGAGACGACCGTGCATCATATGGCCAGTGGATCGCCATCAGTTGCACGATGGCGCGCCTAATGGGGGTAATTTACATCTTCTGCCCTATTCTTTTTGTATTTATTTATTAATCTTGTAAATAAAATATGTCGTGTAAATAAAATGGATATTTTGCATGGAGACCCATGTACTTTTTGCATATTCCACTTAGGTCCATGCTAGGTCACTGCATGTGTCGTCCACGTGAGGTGGTCATTTTGCAAGTATAGCCTTATAATTGTCTATATTTGTATTTAGTCTAATAAATGTTAATATATATTGTATATTTCGGGAAATTTGCATGTATGCCCCTAACATTTATTTTTTTTGTAATTATGCTCCAGTTCATGTATTTTGGTGCTTGGATTTTATTTATTAAAAATAACACCAGAGCTCTAAAAATTATGCAAAAATAGGGTTAGATGCTTAGTAACATGCATTTGCATGCCCTATTTTTATTTTACCATTTTGACATTTTAACAATTTATTAAAATTACAATGAGCACTTTTTATCCCCGTTTGTATTAGAAAATACCAAAAAAATAAAAAAAACTTTGAAAAAATCCCAAAAAAAATATATGCTATTTATTTTAATATTTGTTAACTCCAGACCAGAATCCCTAAAAAATAATAAAAAGAAAAAGGTCTAAAAATTAAAAAATATTCAATGTACTTTTTAAAAATATGAAAAATCACCAAAAACCCTAAAAATATGTTTTTTTGATTTTTAAATTTTATTTATATATTTATCTATTTATAAAATTGATTTGAGGTATTTTGGACTTATTTTGCTATTTCTAATCTTCATTTCATTTTCAACCTATTATTTAATCCCGGATTTGGGATAATTTCGACTTTAGAAATGCATTAAAAGTAGCAAAAATTCCATGAAAATCACAAAAGCATTAGAAAAATATATAAAACCTAAAAACACTTTAGTTTCTTCATTTTAGTTATTTTTACTAAAATTTATAATTATACTACTCGATATGGTCTATATAACCTTATATAGCCTTTTATATATTAAAAAGAAACAGATAATATAAAAATCAGAAAATTAAAATCGACAAATTTATGATATATAATTAAAAAATATATAAATATATAAAATTAAAAATCCACCAATATATATATATAAGAGACATGTTTGTACATAATACACATTGATTAGCAATAATCCTATACTACCAATTTTGCTCTCCGTGGTTCGACATCTACATGCTTGCTTGCTATGCATTTGATTTTGTAGAGAATAATAAATTTTAACTCCACCATTTTGATATTCATTGCTTGATATATATCATGATTTAATTGTTGATAAATCGGGTTTTCGTCTGAGGTCGCTTCGATGACTATCGATTCACATTGAGTATTGACATGACTTCGGCCAAATCCTGGTTATCAATAACTAACCCTAATTATTGTATATAATTAACACTAATTTATTTCCTTTATTTTCTTCGTATTAAAAATCCCCAAAAAATTAGATAATTACTATATATATTTGTTTTAACATTATACATAAACTAATAATACTAAAAATCTCAAAATAATTTAAAAGAGTGTTTTAAATCATTGAAAATGCTTCCAAAAAATTGTAGTTTGTACATATGATCTATTTTGGCATTTGTTCAACATGAAAGTGGTAGATCTCATTGAGATCAATTTCTTTCATGTTTTGCATTTTTCTAGTTTAGCATGTAAGTATTTCTTTATGATTTGTCACCTTTTTTAGTTTTTCTTTTGGGCCACGTGGTGACCTCTGGGTCACCCATGTGTCCCGCCTCTTCTGTTGTTGCCCACATCATCTCCCAACTGTTCGATCTAGCCATGATAATCTCATCTTGACCATTCAACCTCGCTCCATTCTATGCCCTTTGATATGATCATCAGATATGATCTGGGCCATTCCCTCGTGCCTCTCCCTTAGTTGTTGGATAGCGAGATACAACATCTCTTGACCGGTCTTCCTCTTCCATTGACCTCTCTCTCTCCCATGCCACACCTCTTCGCTCACCTCTCTTATCCCAATTTTTCCAACCGTTCCTCACCACTTCACCATGCACCTATCACCCCCCCATTGACTCTCCTCTTTCTTCCACGTAGTTGATGAATATGTGATTCATCACTCTAAAAGTTGAAAATAGAGCTTTGTTCCCGAGTAATTACATGCATATTTCAACCTATATTGCATAATTAGCATTCATGCATGCACATATAACATTTGCATTTTAGCATTCATATCTACATTAAATAAGAAGCAAACTTCACTTGTAAAAATCATCTATTTGTATGTATTTTATACTAACTCCAAACTCCATAAAGTCAACTCTATAGTGTATATATGACTAACATTGATACAAGAAAAATACCAAAAAAATGCTAACCTGTAAAATTGACCAATAAAACCCCAATCCAAGTTTGAGACCATGGACCTTAAAATACACATATCTCTCTCATACAACCTCCAATCTTGGTATACTTACTTTTAAAATAATATACATTCAGAGACCTTCAAAATGAAATCAATTTCATTAAAATCAGGGCTCGTATGCAAAACTAGGTTTTGGGCCCCCATTGTATACTGTATGTATTTGTATTTGTACCCTTGTATTTTATCACTTCATTTGACCTCGTTTCCATTTTTGGTCAACATGAACTTGTAGATCTCATTGAGATCTACAATTTTCATGTTTTGAGTTTTTTTCCAAATTCGGCCACTTTCCCCCTCTTATTTCACCTTCTTCTTTGCAATAGGCCACGTGGCGCCCTCTGTTTGTGCCACGCGGCCCACTCATTCACCTACCACACACCCTCTTCTCTTTACCGTTGGATGGAGTTCAATCGGCCTACATCTCAGCCATCCATGCTGCATCATCTTGCAGCCGTCTGATCGACTCCAGATTGCATCTGGACCGCTCACCAATGTCTTCACCTCCTTGCACCACGTGGCACACTCCATCAACGTCCGGTTGCTCTCCTTCTCTCCAGATCCCCACCGTCTGTTCCCGCTCAATCCATAACCATCCAATCTATGCCCAGATTCCATCTCCATCGTTATTCTCTGCCTTAACCTCAACGCTCCACGTGGCACTCTCCGTGCCCTCGATCGTCCATCCATCGATTGAATCCCTGCCATCGGTTCCCATGAGATCATCACCCTTCGATCTTATCCCAGATATAATCTCCGCCGCCCATTAGTGCATAACCCTCAGCCGGCCACGCATCACTGCCATAGCCACCCGATCATCCTCTATGTCCACAGATCTTGGTCGTTCATCTTCGCTTTGATTCCAGCCTTCCGATCCCACTTCCAGATCTCATCGTGGTCGTTCGCCAGCGCCGCTTCTGCCGTGTGCCTTGCACATCCATCGCCCTTTAATGGAGCTGTTGTGATTTAATCCTACCCGCTCCTTAAATGCCCCGTTCTAAGTTGTTGGATCACTAGATCCAATGGTCGAGAGATCGTCTTCCTCATCAGCTGCCACGCACGCCATGAATCCCTCTCTTTTCGCTCCACAACACCACGTAAACCACTCCCACCAACAACGGACCACCATCTTCCCCCTTTAAATACTCCGCCTCCGGCCATCGTCACCGGTATCCGCCCCTGCATGAGAGTTCCTAGAGCTCGACTCCACCTATCAGTGACAGTGATTAGGCCTGAATCCGAGCGAAGACAGAGGTCCTATCCGGTGAAATCTACGGCGAGCTTTGTCGTGCAAGCAGCTTCACTGATGAGCTGCTAGAGCTTGGGCTTCTACTGATCCTCGAGCAACGACCGGAGACTCCACCTCGAGCCTCCATTCCCAGGTAGCACCTTCCATCTTCTTCTCTGATTATCAACTTCTTCCCCTCCGAGTTTCTCGCATTTTCTCCGACCTCCTTGCTCATCAACACATCCCACTGGCCATCGCATGAGCTCCACCTTGGAGGTGCCATTTTCGCGCACCTTATGTTCATTGCTATGACCTCTCGAGGTCTCCGATTACTCCGACCACCACTCCGCTGATCACGGCAGAGAAACACCACCCCTCGTTGACCCATTTCTCCCCACATGTCTCGCATCACCAACTTAACCCATGCGAGCACTTGCACCTCAGTTTTTGTCTATCACTAACATTGTAGGTACCATTTTCGCCATCGGTCGGAACTTCACCGGAGCTGCTTCGAGCTCCATCGTTCCCAGCCTAAAGACCACGCCCGCCTCTTCCAGAAGCTCCAGTCGCTCCGCTTCACCTCCACGATCATTCTCAGCCACTCAGGAGACTTTCGAGTGCAGAGGCTTCACCGGAGCCCAGCCACACCCGCCGCAGGAGGTGGCGGCGGCGAGGAGGATCATGAAGCACATATACCGTCCGTTCATCTTTATCGGACGATCCTCAGCGATCCACGTCAACCTCTTCAGGAGATCCAGATACCGTCGGATCATTCGAGGATCGGACGGTCCAAAGTGCACCACGTCCTCCGCTTCAGCAACCGTTCGATCATCTTGATTGAATGGTCTGCCTTTCGCCACGTCTCCAGCTCCGAGCCTCTTTCCCGACCTTTAGGCTCGGAGCATCCGAAGCTACCCCGAAGCAAGTCCAAGCTTGCAGAAGACCTGAGCCTCATCCGAGCCTCCGTCACCGTCCGAGCCTAACACCTCATGTGGTTCTCATGTACGGTCTGGGTAATTTACTCCGAGGTTCCTACAAGTTTTGCAAATTGCATATCAGTACCTACGAGGTGCGTTACGTGAGGCGTACGTGTTCCGTGGACAATTTGCACATATATACCTACATTATAAGTAATTGCATTTTAGTCCATGTACGCATGTTTCTGTTTTTAACAATTTTAATTCTATTTGCATTTTGGTCCCTGTGTTGGACGTTTATTTCACTACTCATTTAGCATCATTTTTAAATTCCAAAAATTGCATGTTGTAGAGAAAATTGTGCTTTATCATTGTCGACACTTGTCATTTTTTTGAGAGCTTCGAGGAATTTAATATTATTCTTTTTGTGGAAATTTACATAGTTTTGCCACCGTGTGCCTTAAATTCCATATTAAAGTATATGTTGCTCCAAAAATTACCAAAAAATCGAAATATGTCTAGTTTAAGTTATTCTACTTCGTACCCAAAAATCACATCATTTATACATATAACAAGGCCTTAATAAATTAATTAGTAATTTGCTTAATTGATTTTTAATAGGTCCAAAATTCATCATTCTTGAAATTTAATAATTTTCCTGGATTCATATCACGTAGAAGTATCTAGGATAAATTTTGTATCTAAAAATGATAGATTTTGGTATTTATTAAAATTAACTTTGCAAAAACTACCCTACATTCATTTTTAATTCATATTTAATTCATTTAGAGTCTAAAAATTTCAAAAAATTACAGTAGCTTAATTTCATTGCATTTCATATTCTATCCAAGTTTCATCATTTTTGGACTCAATTTGACCATACTTCAAATTTAACCTTCAAATTTAGCTTGAATTGCATCGCATTGTCTTAATTGCATAAAAAATATATATAAAAAATATTCTCCTGAAAATCTAACATCGAAATTAGATTCAGATTAACCTAAGAAAAAAGCTGCCTCCTTGAGTTCGACCTTGGGCTTGCCCAAGTAAAATAAAAAAAATGTCGCTTGCGTTTAATTTGACATTAATCTAAGTGGTTTTGATCAGTCTTGATTTTTCCGACTATAATGAACATCATTAAAATTTAATCGATAATTCTGATGAATTAAGTAGGGTAGATCATAGGCTCCTCAAATGGCACCGTTGTTGGGGAGGCACGGCTTGGGTTAATCTTTAGGAAATTTGGATTTTAGGTTTTCCATCCTCGGGTAGTCTGATTCCCGGCTTTTCTTTTGAGTATTTTCTGTTCAATTTTTTTCTTTTTTTGTTTATTTTGTGCCATCCTTTATTTGACCATCAATTATTTTCATGAGAGGAATAAGAGGAGTCGAAGGCTTCGCCAAGCGAGCTGAGGAACCTGCATCGAAATAAATTGAGTGTTTTTGAGAGGACTTGTAAACTTTTTCTTTTTCTTTTTTTTTTGCATTTTCCAGCGGTTCCCGTTTGGGTTCTCGCACGTGTAAGTCATAATAAAATGAGTCCCCACGTGTTGTGGGGTTGCTTAACGTAGGATAGGACCTGCACTTGCAGCTCTTAGAGCTCTCTTAGGACTGTTTGTGCTTGTAATATCTAGGACCACACTTCATACTTAAAAGACGCACTTACACCACATGACTGTAGACAAATCTAATATGTTCTTCGTTCGCTAATAGAACTACTTGTCTAGGAGTGGCTTTTTTGCTCGCATTCATATAGTGTAAAATTCAATTCTATTTTGCATCCTCCATGTAGAGCGTGAGGATCACTGTAAGTCTTTTGAACTTGGCATACATCATTGTTTTATCGTGCATCGGCTTTTCTCAGCTCCTTCCCCCTTGGTTTTCAAAACTTAGAATTATAGGAAATTGGGGCTGGGCAATAGGCATGCCTTGTGGTTGGACTAATCAAGTGGTCATCTAATCTTAAAATCGAGATTTCTAAACAAATTGATAAAAAAATCAATAAAATCAGAAATTCTATTTACGGGAGATTAACCCCGACCTTGATTTCAAGTAGAGTAAGGGTACAAGAGTGTGTATGCACACCCTAATGCAGATCCAAAATCCCCGCCTTCCATATCGCATACCCTGATCCGACCAAATATCATAGGCTGAACTTCGGGTTCAACTGACCAGTGCCAAGTAGCCTCTGTCTACTCCGGTAGGTAGATATGGGCGAAATTGCGATGCATCACGACAAGTTGCTAGTAGCCTCCGCCTGCTCCGACAAGTAGATAGGGACGAAGTTAAAGCCTTGTCAGCCTATGTCTACTTTGGTAGGTAGATAGGGGCAGGTTCTGAACTCTTAGCTGGTGATAGGAGCGAAGAAAAGGAAGAGCGTTGGTATCTTAGGCGACAAGTTAAACAAGGGAGACGTATTCGGCTTTGAGCAAACTTTCCTATAGGTCGCGCAACCTTTGCTACTTGCTTGAAAAATCACACCTAAAATCAACCAGACTAATCAGATTCGGTTTCGGGTCCTTCACCATGTTGAGTGTGAAAATCAGGGTTTGTGATTCATTTTCTTGCTTCGGGTAGGAGTAAAATCTTATCTTTACACATTTATACTCCTGACTCTTCTTTCTGCCATCATGATGACTGACTGGGGGTGTCTACTCATGCTTCGCAAATCTCTCCTTGAGCCCCTCACGAAGTTCATCTTCATCGGCCCAAGCGCAACTTGGGCTAACCCAAGCTCATGACCCTCTTGAGTTCGGGACCCATCACCCTCAGGATGGTTACCCTCAAACCATCCCTTTTATCTCCTTCATCTCACTGAGGAAAACCATCGCCTCGGTGAGAATGTCTTCATTGATACGTCCTCTAACTTAGACCAATTTCTTTACCTAGGTAAAGTGGGAAAACCAGAAATTGAGATGCCTCCTAAGAAACCCCCAGAAGATGAGGAACACAGATGATCCTGTGCACCAAGTCTTCGCCCGATTGGCTAGAGCCGAGCAACTTAATGCAGAACTTATGGCTAGGATGGGGTAGGTGATCGAGGCAGGTGGAATTGACTGACCTATGGTAGATGCCTCCAACCCAGCTGAGAATGAGATACATAGTTGGCTTGTACCTGAGGTACCCCCTGAAGCGTTCGAGCTGAAGCCCCATTTTCTGAGTTTGCTACAAAAGTTTAATGGGAATGCTAACGAAGAACCATATGCTTTCTTGAGAGACTTTGAGCTAGTTTGAAACAACCTTAGTCACCTTAGGGTTGGACAAGACTACATAAGGCTGAAGGCTACTCTGTTTGCCTTAGGAGATAAGACTGCTCATTGGCTGAAAAATCTCAAGGTTAGATATATGACCTGGATGCAATTCAAAGACTTATTCTTGAAGAAGTTCTACCCACTCAGTAGGACTAACCATATGAGGACCAAGATCGCTAGCTTTTCCCAGGGCCCCCACGAACCATTCCATGAAGTCTGGGATAGATTCAATGACTTAATTCAGAAATGCCCCTTTCATGGCATTACCAAGGCGATCTTAGTCCAGACCTTATTATGTGGCATGACCCCGGAGATGCAGGGGTTAGTGAGTGTAGCTTGTGGAGGAAGCTATCTCAATAAGAATGAAGATGTCGTATGGATGATCCTGGAGCAGATGGCGGAAATAGGAAGATCTCAGGCCACCAGGGCCTATAGTTGTCTCCCTCAAGCCTATCTAATGAGACAACTAGGAGGACTGTAGCAGATCTGATAGATGGCCTCATCCCTAGCATGGGGATCAGCTAATAAGCTCACCATGGTAGACCAGATCCACAAGAGGGTGACTGACCTTGAGGCACTTTCACGATTGCCGAAACAAGTGGAGGAATTGACTGAGAAGGTAGCCAAGATACGACTACCTGCCCCTTCTTCACCACGTGTGCCAGTACATCGAGTTCATCTTGTACAGGAGCAGGTACAAGGCCCTCAGAGCAACTGGGTTGAGGAGTAGCAGTACACTCAGTAGGAGCAACATGCACCCCCACATGCAGAGACTGTCTACGAGGAGCCTTCGCAGGTGTTCGAGATCAACGGGATGTGGTACAACCATGACCCCATCGGCAGATTGTCGAGGATAGGGAATGGTCAACCACATCGACCTTCCCTAGCTTACCAGTAAACCAGCTCCATCCCTGCACCGCACTTTGTACAGTCCCGACCCGGATAATGGTACAAGCCTCAGCAGCACCGGAAGCAGCGCACATTCCACTCGAGCCAGCAGGGTCTTCTACCACCTTCCCACCAGCAACAGTATCGACACGGCCAGCAGGGCCAATACAAACAACCAAATCACCCGTCCTCTAGTCAGCAGCAGCAAGCCCCGCCCACTAATGTATTTTAGTCCCTCACCTTGACCATCCAGACCCTGACTGATAGGGTCCAGCATATACAAAATGACTACTTGGATATCAGAACAGATCTGAACCGTATGTCACGTACCCAGGACTAGCAGATGGCGCCAAAGACCCCAATTCCTGCCCAGGTTCAGGCCAACCCAAATAGCCTGAATTAGGGTCAGCACCGACCACACGATTAGGTATACTATTCGAATTGTTCTCTATCTGAAGACGAGATCCTTTCGTACGATAATGTAAATCATGTCCCTCAGGAGCGAACGGACCATGACCGTATCTGATCGGGCATAGGCACAAGAGGAAGACGCTGCCAAGTCTCTACCTGAGGAGAACTTGGAGGCAGAGGAGCAGCAACAGCACCACCATCAGTAGAAGAAGAGGATTTCCAAGTCCTCGAAGAAGAAGGAGAGGAGCACCAGCAGTGAATCCGACGAACCAGATGAGAAGTCGGCACCTCCATCTGAGGAGTACGTCCCAGAAGTCGCGGAAGATGCATCACCTATTTCTCCAAAGGAATTTCTTTTTCGTCCGAGTCCATGTCAGAGTCAGAGTCCTGTACAGAACTCAGTTTCGAGGTTGAATGAAAATCTTTCAGTTTCAGAATCTGAATTATCGTCAATAATCCCTTTTCCTCGTGCCCTTAAGGGTGGAATGATGACCCTGAGATGGCAGAGTTCTACAACAAGTACATCAAGGTCACAATTCCCTTCGATAAGTATGTGGACATGACACCTGCATTTCAAAAGTACCTTAAGGTGAGATGCACACCTACTAGGGTCGGTAGGAAAACCAAAAGCCGTGTTGAAAAGGACGTTTTGTCAATAACCACTACTTGCGCCATTAAGAATGTGTTTCCAAGAAAATGAAGGGACATGGATGCCCATTATGTGGTGAGTCATGTCGATGACACCATGTTCTGATGCCCACAGCCCTCTATGAGCGGCTAAATCTAGGACCTCTTAGGAAATCTAGAGCCTTACTTCAGTTCGCAGAGAAATCAACCAAGAGGTCCCAGGGAGAATTGAGGAATGTTATCATCAAAGACGAGGGTCAGGATTACATGGTGGACTTTATAGTCCTTGATATGGAGACCCCTCGAAATTGAAGAGATTCCCAGATCATCTTAGGAAGGCCCTTCCTTAGAACAACAGGGACCTTATTTGATTAAAAGATCAGGAAGATCCAGTTCCAAATTACAAGCGGAGATGAGGAACTTGAAATGAAGCAGACAAGGTGGCAGAGGCCAGAGTCTGAATATAGCACCAAATACTCTTCGTCAGAAGCAGATTGTGTTCATGTAGACACCGTTGGGCTATGGAGACAGAACCCAGCTAGCACCGATGAGTCCCTCTCCTCTGGAGAAGATCTCGTGCATGAGACAGTTTGCGAGAACCTTAGGAGCGAGTACATCGCATAAAATGCATCACCCTACATCTTCGATGACGTAGAGGTCCAGATGGGCATGTCAGTCCTCCCCTCTTCAGGACAATCAGGAGATGAGGATGATGAGCCGGACGTGGCTTTTGTCGATTGCTTGGATACTTTTCACGGTCCGACTCTAGAGCTGAACGAGTTAGTGACAATCACTTCAAAGATAGATCCAGCCAATAGCAGCACAGAGCCAGAAATGATTGAGCCAGACTTCCTTGATGATCAAATCTTACTTAAGCTCAAACCATTACCCACAACCCTCAAATATGCCTTCCTTGCGGGACAAGAGAGGAAGTATCCGGTCATCATTAGCTCGCGATTGACCAAGGAGCAGTAATCTCGCTTGCTAGAGATCCTTAAGAAAAACCACAAGGCGATAGGCTGGAGCATCTCCGATCTCCACGGGATAAATCATGCTCTGTGTTCACACCATATCTACCTAAAGAATGATGCTAAACCCTCTCGTGAATTCCAACGCAGGTTGAATCCAAATTTATGAGAGGTAGTGAAGAAGGAGATTGAGAAATGGTGTGATGCGGGTTTCATTTACCCCATCTCTGATTCCAAGTGGGTGACACCTATCCATGTTGTCCCGAAAAAGTCGAGAATTCAGACGACCACCAATGAGGATGGAGAGGAGATCATAACACGAGTACCCACGTCGTGGTGTGTCTATGTGGATTACATACGTTTGAATGCCACAATGAAGAAGGATCATTTTCCCCTACCATTCATTGATCAGATCTTAGAAAGATTAGCGAGAAAAGAATTCTTCTGCTTTTTAGATGGGTTCTCGGGCTACAATCAAGTAGCCATCGCTTTTGAGGATCGGGAAAAAAACCACTTTCACATGCTCCTTTGGTACCTATGCTTTCAAGCGTAAGCCCTTTGGGTTATTCAATGCTCCCAGTACATTTCAAAGGTGCAAGATTTCAGTATTCACCAAGATGTTCGGTGAATTCCTGGAAGTCTTCATGGATGACTTCTCGATCCACGGCGATTCCTTGATTCCTGTCTTAGAAATCTGGACCGAGTCCTCAAAAGGTGTTGAGAGATTAATCAGGTACTCTCCTAGGAGAAAAGTCACTTCATGGTGACAGAGGGCATTGTGTTGGGGCATGTCATCTCCAAGAGAGGAATGGAGGTTGACCATGCCAAGGTGAACGTGATCAAACGACTCCAGCCACCAACCAACGTGAAATAGTTGCCATCATTCCTTGGGCATGTCGAATTTTATCGGATATTTATCAAAGATTTTTCAAAGATCGCCCGACTGCTAACTGAACTTTTAGGCAAAGACATGGAGTTTAATGTTGATCATAAATGTCTTGAGGCTTTTAAGCAATTGCAAGGGATGATCATGGACGCTCCGATCCTGTAAGCCCTAGATTGGTCTCTTCCTTTTGAGATCACGACGGACGCTTCAAATTTTGTTGTTGGGGTTGTGTTAGGACAGAGGAGGGATGGTGTCCCATTTTCCATACACTACGCAAGCAAAGTGCTTGATACTGCTCAGCGTAACTATACAGTTATCGAAAAGGAGATGCTTGCGTAGTGTTCGCCTTGGATAAGTTCAGATCTCATCTTATCAGATCTAAGGTGATTGTGTTTACAGACTATACAACACTACGGTACTTAATGGAAAAGAAGGATGCAAAGACGAGTCTTCTTAGGTGGATTTTACTCATCCAAAAATTTTATTTGGACATTAGAGATAAACCTGGAAAGAAGAACGTAGTGGCTGATCAGCTCTCCCGTCTCGAAAATCTTGATGCTTCTGATGATACGCCTATTCGAGACTCCTTCCCTGACGAGTCGATTTTTGTTATCAACTTACTCCCATATACACCAATATAGTGAACTATCTTGTCTCCAAGAAAGTTCCCGAAGATTGGCCCAAGAGCCACATAGACCGACTTAAGTCGGATGCAAGACATTACCATTAGGAGGATCCGATCCTTATCTTTGAAGGACTGGATTGTGTCTAGAGGAGGTGTATTCCTCAGGAGGAATATCAGAGTGTCCTTACTTTATGCCATAGTCTGGAGGTAGGAGGACACCAATCCAGGAAGAGGAACCCATGGAATGTACTTTAATGTGGCTTATACTGGCCGACTCTGTTTCGCAATGCACTTACCTTTGTAAAGTCGTGCCCAGTATGCCGACGAATGGGAGGAACTGTTGATTCCAAGGATGAGATGCCAATGCAGCCTGTCATCATTTGTGATGTATTTGATGCCTGGGGCATCGACTTCATGGTCCCATTCTCGGTTAGCCATGGTTTCGAATATATCCTTCTTGCGGTAGATTATCTGTCAAGGTGCGTGGAGTCTATCCCGACCCGAGCCGCAGACAGCATGACTGTCTGTAAATTTATTAGAGATCATATCATCTCTAGGTTCGAGATCCCCAAAATATTAATAACCGATGGGGGTAGCCATTTTGTGAACAGATAAGTGAAGAAACTCTTAAAGGATTATGACATCGAACACCGTGTCGCTAGTCCTTACCACCCACAGACCAATGACATGGCAGAGGTGTCGAAAAGGGAGGTGAAGACCATATTGCATAAGCTTGTCCGCCTAGACATGAAGGACTGGTCTCAGATTTTGGATTAGGTCCTTTGTGCTTATAGGACAGCTTACAAGACACCCTTAGGAACCTCCCCATTCAGAATGATGTTTAGGAAGCCGTGCAATTTGCCCGCTGAATTAGTTCATAAATCCGAATGGGCAATCAAGAAGGTCAACTGGAACACAGACCTAGAGCAGAAACAGAGAGAGATGGATCTGAACGAACTTGTGGAGATCAGAAACCGAGAATATGACAACAGTTTGGTGTACAAGGACAAGGTAAAGCATTGACATGATAGATATATCAGACGAAAGGCCTTTGTTTCTGGACAGAAGGTATGGTTGTTCAATACGAGGCTGAAAGTTTTCCAAGGTAAGCTGAAATCCAAGTGGACGGGTCCGTTCATAGTACGTGTTGTGCATGATAGTGGATGTGTAAAGATCAGATCTTACAGGTGGAGCACAAACACCCCTAGTTAATGGACAACTGTTGAAATACTTTGTCGAACCTAATGAACAGTTAGTCCATGTTGAGGACATTGTTTTCATGCATGAGGAAGACTTAGTAAACACACATAAAGCCTCGCATGAGACCTTGCAACTGTGAGCTCTCTCCATCATCAGCATCGAAAAGATTCAGATCATGATCCTTGTATATACTCACCCTTTATGAATATATTTTCTTTCCCTCCCTCTCGCAACTCCAGTCACTCGCCCCGGCTCCATATCTTTTCATTTTATGACTATACTCACGATGACCAGATCCTAAGTATAGGGTGAGAGTAACCCGAGTCTATTCACTATTCATTGTACACCCTCCGGATCCCATCGGTTCTCACACTCACTCCTGTCCTATACTTAGGCTGACCAGAGCCTAAGTATAAGGGGAACTGATGCCCATCATGTATATAAACTCATCCATTTCCCCTCTTGAACTCGTCCGCCCCATTTTTTCTTCTTTTACTTAGGCTTCCAGAGCCTAAGTATAGGGGGCGGGATGCCTTTTATACTTTTTATTCTTTTAGCTCTCCTACACTTAGCACGAGCTATGTCTTTTCCTCACTTTTTGTGCTCTAAGAACATAGCACAAGCTAAGTATAGGGGGCATGTATACATTACATATATACTTTACCCATAGCTCGTACTTTCGCATATTTTTGTATATAGTATACAATAATTACGGGGTTGGTAAAAATTGATCTTTTTGTAAAATACATGTATATTTGTAATACTTTAGTATAATTTGTGAAAAAAAAATCAAAATCAAAGGCTTCTTATTTATTCTTGCATATCATACCTGCATTTAAAAAGAAAAAAAGAGTCTTGCATTCATCTACATAGCAGGTCATCTGCACCTCATCTGCATAGCCATCATATGCAAAGTGAAAAGTTAGTGGGTCCTGAACCAAGTTATGAATGGATATTGAGGAGGGACTTGATTTGACCTTAATATACCTAATTTCAGAGCAACCTTATAGGAACTAGAGTTAAGATTTTTCAGGTCAATTGACTTAATTCTTTGAGTCCGCAAATCTATGCTCACATGTCATCTTGACTGGTCTATGTAGAATATTTCCTACACACGCAAGATTCTTTTAGACAGTGACCTTACTTAGACAAGCACCATAAACGCAGCTCTTCATTGATGAGGAGGTGATGAGGTAGAATCCTTTGGCTTGGAGTAGCACACGGGTGGAAACATCCGTCCTCCTCTAGGGAGGGTAGTGCATCTCAACCTAGTCTGGTGGTGTTGACATCTAAGGACGGGATGCTGTCGTTTGCAATAATGCTTCAAAAGAGGGATAGTCTACTGGCTCAAGAGGCAAAACTCCTGATGTACATGTTGCACCTTGTATATAGTTCAGAAAAAAAGAGAGAGAAAAAAGAAAAAAAGAAGAAGAAAAAAACAGAACTCCAAAAAAGTGGAAAGCCTGATTGAAAATAAAATGCTTGCCGGAGTATGTATATTTGCAAGAAGCCTACAACTGGATGACTTGGCTACACTGGTCAAGCATCATGGGATAGGTAGCTACACTGGCTACCATCCATTCTTCTCTCTGCCCCTCTTCTTGAGCTGGTCGCACTTGAACTTAGAAGGAATACCTCGCTCCTCGAGGAAATAGTTACTGGACCGGGGAATTAGAGTTACCTTATTAGAGGAGGATGGTTCTTAGCCATTTCTGATGTGGAGAGCTATCTTTTCACTTGCACAGTACAAGTAAGAATCATAGTCATCAGAAATTTGCGTGTGAGGATTTGTTATGACCTGACTGCTGAAGCATCTTGAATTGAAAACTTGTGGAACTTGAAGCCTGTTAGGACTTAAGTTCAGATAACAATAAGATTCCGCCACACAATTAATCCAAAGGCCATGTCAAGCTCCATTTTCAACTTTTTTTCATGACCTTGGTATGAAACCCAAGATCATTTCACCTTTGCATTTCATTTTAGTTGCTCGGGGACGAGCAAGGTTTAAGTATAGGGGGTTGATGAATTTTTGATTCGTCTCTCTAAAAGTTGAAAATAGAGCTTTGTTCCCGAGTAATTAGATGCATGTTTCCACCTATATTGCATAATAAGCATTCATGCATGCACAAATAGCATTTGCATTTTAGCATTCACATCTGCATTAAATAAGAAGCCAACTTCACTTGTAAAAATCACCTATTTGTATGTATTTTATACTAACTCCAAACTCATAAAGTCAACTCTATAGTGTATATATGACTAACACTAGTACAAGAAAAATACCAAAAAAAGCTAACCTATAAAATTGGCCAATAAAACCCCAATCCAAGTTTGAGGCCATGGACCTTAAAATACACATATCTCTCTCATAGTAACTTTTAAAATAATATACATTCAGAGACCTTCAAAATGAGACCTATTTCATTAAAATCGGAGCTCGTATGCAAAACTTAGATTTTGGGACCCCATTGTATGCTGTATGTATTTGTATTTGTACCCTTGTATTTTATCACTTCATTTGACCTCGTTTCCATTTTTGGTCAACAAGAAACTTGTAGATATCATCGAAATCTACAATTTTCATGTTTTTAGTTTTTCCAAATTCGGCCATTTTCCCCCTCTTATTTCACCTTCTTCTTTGCAATAATCTGATTGGGCCACGTGGCACCCTCTGGTTACACCACGCAGCCCACTCATTCACCTGCCATGCACCCTATTCTCTCTGTCGTTGGATGGAGTTCAATCAGCCTACATCTCAGTCGTCCATGCCACATCATCTTGCAGCCATCTGATCGACTCCAGATTGCATCTGGACCGCTCTCCAGTGCCTTCACCTCCTTGCGCCACGTGGCGCAATTCGTCACCGTCTGATTGCTCTCCTTCTCTCCAGATCCACACCGTCCATTCTTTCTCCATCCATAACCATTTGATCTATGCCCAGATTCCATATCCACCATTATTCTCTGCCTAACCTCAGCGCTCCACGTGGCACTCTCCGTGCCCTCGATCCTCCATCCATCGATTGAATCCCCTCCATTGGTTCCTGTGAGATCATTACCCTTAGATCTTATCCCAGATATAATCTCCACTGCCCATTAGCGCTTAACCCTCAGCCGACCACGTGTCATGCCCATATCCGCCCAATCATCATCTATGTCCACAGATCCTGATCATTCATCTCCGCTTTGGATCCAGCCTTTTGATTACACTTCCAGATCTCATCGTGTCCATTCGCCATCGCCGCTTCTGCCGTGCGCCACGTGGAGCATCCATCGCCCTTCGATGGCGCTGCTGCGATTTAGTCCTACCCGCTCCTTAAACGCCCCACTCAGAGCCATTGGATCACTAGATCCAACGGTCGAGAGACCGTCTTCTTCCTCCCGAAGTTCCCTCGCCCACGCCTCCAACCTCACGTCGTCTCTTCCCCCTTCCTATTTTCTCCGTCGTCTTCACGACTCTCCCCACTCGGCAACTATCCCACGATGGAACCCATACTCCCCTCATCCTCGCCGGCAGCCACGCACGCCATGAATCCCTCTCTATTCGCTCCACAACATCGTGTAAACCACTCCCACCAACCACGGACCACCACCTCCCCCCTTTTAAATACTTCGCCTCCAGCATCGTCACCGGTATCCGCCCTTGCACGAGAGTTCCTTGAGCTCGACTCCACCTATCAGTGACAGTGATTAGGCCTAAATCTGAGCAAACATAGAGATCCTCTCCAGTGTGATCCACGGCAAGCTTCGCCGTGCAAGCAACTTCACCGACGAGCTGCTAGAGCTCGGGCTTCTATCAACCCTCGAGCGACGATCGGAGACTCCACCTCGAGCCTCCATTCCTAGGTAGCACCTTCCATCTTCTTCTCCGATTATCATCATCTTCCCCTCCGAGTTTCTCGTACTTTCTTCGACCTCCTTGCTCGTCAACACATCCCACTGACCAATGCCTAAGCTCCGCCTTGGAGCTGCCATCTTCGCGCCCCCTTTCGTTCATTGCTACAACCTCTCGAGGTCTCCGATTACTCTGACCATCGTTTTGCTGATCACAGCGGAGGAACACGACCACCCGTTGACCCATTGCGCCCCACAGGCCTTGCATCACCAACTGCACCCATGTGAGCACTTGCACCTCGGTTTTTGGCTATCACTAACGTTGCTGGTACCATTTTCACCATCGGTCAGAACTTCACCAGAGCTGCTTCGAGCTCCATCGTTCCCGGTCTACAGACCACGCTCGCCTCTTCCAGAAGCTCCGGTTGCTCTACTACACCTCCACGATCATTTCCAGCCACTTAGGAGCCTTCCGGCATCTTCAACGAGCGAGGAAGAGGGCGGCGGAGCTGTAGAGGCTTCGCCAGAGCCCAGCCACGCCCGCCGTAGGAGGCGGCAGAGAGGAGGAGCACGAAGCACATATACCGTCCGATCGTCTTGATCGTACGGTCCTCAACGATCCACATCAACCTTTTCAGGAGATCAAGATATCGTCAGATCATTCGAGGATCTGACGGTCCAAGGCACGCCACGTCCTCCGCTTCAGCAACCGTTCGATCTCTTGATTGAACGATCTGTCTTTCACCACGTCTCCAGCTCCGAGCCTCTTCCCCGATCTTTAGGCTCGGAGCATCCGAAGCTACCCTGAAGCAAGTCCGAGCCTACAGAAGACCCGAGCCTCATCCGAGCCTCTGTTGTCGTCCGAGCCTAGCACCTCATGTGGTTATATGTACGGTCTGGGTAATTTACACCGAGACCCCTGCAAGTTTTCCAAATTACATATCAGTCCCTACCAGGCGTATCACGTGAGGCGCACATGTTCCGTGGACAATTTGCACATATATCCCCTGCATTATAGGTAATTGCAGTTTAGATCATGTACGCATATTTTTGTTTTGAACATTGTTATTCATGTTTGAATTTTGGTCCCTGTGTTTGGACGTTCATTTCACTACTCATTTAGCATCATTTTTAAATTCCAAAAATTGCATGTTGTAGAGAAACTTGTGCTTTATCATTGTGGACACTTGTCATATTTTTGAGACTTCGAGGAATTTGATATTGTTCCTTTTTGTGGAAATTTACATAGTTTTTCCACTGTGTGCCTTAAATTCCATATTAAAGTATTAGTTGCTCTAAAAATCACCAAAAAATCACAATAGGTCTAGTTTAAGTTGTTATACTTTATGCCCAAAAATCACATCATTTGCTTGCATAACGAGGCCTTAATAAATTAATTAGTATTTGCTTAATTGATTTTTAGTAGGTCCAAAATTCATCATTCTTGAATTTTAATAATTTTCTTGGATTCATCTCACATAGAAGTATCTAGGATAATTTTTGAATCTGAAAGTGATATATTTTGGTATTTATTAAAATTAACTTTGTAAAAACTACCCTGCATTCATTTTTAATTCATATTTAATTCATTTAGAGTCTAAAAATTCCAAAAAATTGTAGTAGCTTCATTTCATTGCATTTCATATTCTGGCCAATTTTCATCATTTTTTAACTCAATTTCACCATACTTCAAATTTAACCTTCAAATTTTGCTTGAATTGCATCACATTGTCTTAATCGCATAAAAAATACAAAAAATATTCTCTTGAAAATCTACACTGGTCTAGGAAGAGTCTTGCTCCTCCCTCCTGTGAGGATTAAGAGGGAGAAGATCCTTTAGTGCCTAGGTGTAGACCCATGGTCATATCCGACCATGTCATGACACCCCAGTCATCGTTTAAGCCCCCTAGACTGGCTGACCAGGTAGAGCGACAAACCTCAACTCTTTCCCATGCTCAGCACAAACAAATACCTCCGCCAATCTTCTTCCTTTGATCTTCCAGGTAAATTAGGCATGTTTTTTTATCTTGTTTTCTTTTATTTAATTAGACATGTGCCTCCGTTGCCATCTTCAATTGAATGCGCCTAGAGCCTCACCATGGATCATAGATCCACGCTGATGCTTTCGACCACCTTCTCTCCTCTAAAATCTCCTCCACTCCATGATTTCTCCTATGCCCACGATGAAGGAGAACTCACCCAGGGCACCATAGTTCTCCGCACTGCCTCCCTCTACTCACCTCACATCACTCCCACTACACACCTTGACTATTCTGAATCACATCTTACGAGGTACAAACTTTGATAGGCCAGCCTTTGATCAAAGCTCCATTCTAGAGATCCGCCTCCAACAAGCATAAGTCGTTAGACATATCCAAAAGCCCCCAGTTGTTCTTCTTCAATCGAGATTCAGCAACCCATGATCCTCCCTAGATCAACCGCTTGCATGGAGGAGTGTGGTGGAGCTATTGTAGGCTTGTCGGAGCTTTGTTTGTACTGTCGATACACGAAGGAGGAGGTTGAGCTTTGAGCTACAAGTGCCATCGGATGGCACCCCTCTAGTGTCCATCCAATGGCTCAAGATCGTCTATGTAGTCTTCCATGAAGCACGGAGGCTCGATGGGACCGAGCCTCGCCTGAAGTCACTTCAAGTCCCACATGCCTCGAGGCACCTACATTGGCCCCGACCCTTCAATTGAGCCTCCATCTGCATGCCTATCACGTATGGCCTGAGAACTTTTGAAAGATATTCCATGATACATCTCTAGAATTGTAGGCAGGTCCATGCATGTGTGCTTCACGGGCCACGCTTGTGCAAATTACTAGAGGACCCTGTCCATTCCTTGGAATTACATTTAGGTCCCCATGTGCATGGAAAATCTAAGGGAATCCCCTCCTTGTTTTGAAAATTGCAATGCCCTCCAAGGGTCTGTTTATGATTATTTCATTAGTTATTTTCATGTTTTTCTTGTTGATATGCCCCTAGACTCTTTATTTCATAACTTGAGCAAATGGGCACCGTTTCTATTGATTTTAATTTCATTTTGATGCATAATTTATCCTCTATCTATTTACTGCATTTATTTACTTTTTGACATTTACATCAATGTGATAAATTTTGAGGATATTTTGTCATTATACTTATCATTTAAATGCCTTAAAAATATATGTGGACTTAGTTTTGATGCATCAAATGATACTAAAATTGTCTTAAACTTTATTGCTCAATTATCTTATAGAATTAGGGGCATCTTTGTACATTATTTCATGCATGAATCACACATCATTCTATTTCACGTTATCATATCTTAACTTGCAAATATCCAAATAAAAATTCTTGTCATTTATTAGTCATATTTTGCATCATTTTGTGTGCATGGTTGACCTTGGTCGATCAATAATCACTTAATCAAAATATTAGGATCTGATTTATTATTGAGGTGGCTTGTGTATCTGAGTTCGATCTTGGACTTCCCAGGTTTGGATTTATTCTATCTAAACCGAGCCCCTTCTCACGGAGATCATACAAGCTCGATTTTTGATAGATAGCTAAGTGGTTGTATCACAACGAATGTGAGTTAACTCATCCACTTAGCGGTTGATCAAATAATGATGTTCACAACTTATTTTTGTCATTTCTTAGATTTCAATATTTACTTAAGTTGATTATTTTTTATATTTAGGTCTAGGGCTCTATATTGTCTTTGCATTATTTTTATTGTTCATTAAATTTCTTGATCATATATCTAATGCATGACCTTTTGGCAGGGCTCGTGGATACTAAAGGACGTTCGAGAGACACAAAGGCTAAATTCGGGAGCTCTCGTAGCGTGAAACCAGAGAAGCACCTTCTATAGCATCAAGATTTTTAATGAGCAATTTTATTTATTTTATTTGTTGTATATATTTGTATTAATTACATTTTTAGTGGCCTTTGTTTGAGGGCTCACGCGTGTGTTCTTGGACTTAGACCTACATGTGGTGTGTGGAGTCTGTTTCACCCCTCAGTTGGGTGGGGCTCCACTTGAGTGTTTGACCTAGGTTAGGTACGTGACTCATTGAGCTTCTTTTATTTTATATATGTTGCACTTGACCGTAGGTAGGACACACTAATAAGCATTTAGGAGATTGACTTCATCTCCATAGATTGATATAGACTCACATAAACATCGCTTCACTTGGACAAATAAATTGATTTATATCCTGCTAATAGAAGCATGTTTAGGATGAGGATTTCTCGACTTGCATACATATAGTGAAAAATTTAATTCAGTATTGCACTTTCATGAAGAATGTTGGAGGTACTATAAGTACTTCTCTTGAGCATGCATCATGTTTTTGCATTGCATCAACTTTCTTGACATCCCCCTCTTGATTTATAACTTTTGATTTTAAATGGAATTAAGACTGATCGTTTGACGATGATTGCTTAATTGTGCTCATATTAAATTAAGTGAAAACTTAAGCACAAAATTGGACTGATAATGCAAGTCAACCAACCGCAATAAAATGGAGTAAATTTAACCTTGGATTATGTGAGAGTAAACCCTAACATTGTACGCATGATCTATTTGCATGCTGAGAGGTGAGGTCGCATCCCCAGGATAGTGCCCAAAACCTATCATTAAACCTTACGTAACATACATAAATTTGGGATGATCACCAACTAAACCAGCAAGTTAAAATGACCATCACTTAGTGGTCTTCATGTGTGAAGTTGGTGAAATCAATGGTATCTACTTGACTGGTTGAGCCTTGATTGTGTATTCTGCCCAACCGTCCCGTAAACCCTAGACCCCATGATCATCTCCAAGGATTCATCCATCTTGTAAATTCATCTCACTTAAACCTAAATTGTGTCATGGATCCCCATCCTTACTTCCATATACATATACATCAGCTTCTTTTCAACCAAAGTATAGGGGGAACCATGTTCCATATGATTGTTTCCCTCGGTTCTCTCCTCTCTTCATACATATACTTTGGATATTATAAGCCTAAGTATATGGGGGACCCGAGCCCCTACCATTTTCTATTCTTTATTCATTAATACCTCTTGGTCTTCTTCTGATACATAGGTTATTTTTAATCTAATTATAGGGAGGTCAACCTGAGTTTGTTCTCGTATATCTTTCTATTTTTCAGCATGAGCTATGCTTCATATCACTTTGTTCTATGAGGACATAACAAAGCCTATGTATATGGGGGTGTACCATATATATTATATATACTTTAGCCATAGCTCATATTTTGAAAATTTTCAAACTTTTTGGGGCTAGGGTATATTAATTTTTGAACTGATTTGTGTAAAAATGTTTGTAAATGCGTTGAAAGATTTCCTTAATGTGTGACATTGTTTTGAAAAATGTTTGGCATTGATTTGAAAAATGGGGATTTTACTTGTTTTGAAAACCTTTTGAAAATATTTTGAAAATCTATACATATTATGTAACATGGTTTGGAAAATCTTTTCAAAAATCTTTTAAAAAATTGAAGGTGTAAATGAGACTAAATTTGTGTATGCAAATGCTTATAACCTTATTTAAAATACAAAAAAATTCAAAAATTCAAAAAAGTCACAAAAACACTAAACAATCGATTTGGTGTATCCCTAACACCTTTTCACCATCACTCAAGACTTGACGAATAAATAAACTTTGGTTTATAAGATCTTAAGAGTATGAGTTAACCAGCCTTAATCATTAGGATTTGAGACTTAATAATCCACAGCGCCCTTGTTTGAAAGATATGGGTGTTATATTGCACACTTCATCTTTGCCTTTAAGAATATGACCCCCATATCACTCACACAACTGCATTGATGATGAGAAGAATTGAGGTCTCACTTGAGGAACTGGGATTTGAGATTTAAGTCTAGACCCGATCTTATGATACTCAAGGATGAGATAAAATTGACGAAGGCTTCATGAAACCTTAGGGTCAGCAAACTTAAGCCAGTATGAGAACAAGTTCTCATGTTATTTCTTAATAGTGACCTATGTGCCAGGGTGTGACGAAACATGAAATTTGTTGATCAGTGTGCACCAACTTGGTAAAAGCAGTGGAGCTAGCCAAAAAGAAAAAAGAAAAGAAAGATGAGAAAAGATCTCACATGTCAAAGTCAAATACAAAAGATCTTACACTAAATGCAAGTGCTCCCAAACATTTTTAAGTGTCCACCTTGGACCAAAGCTATTAGGACCATAGTAGTCACGCTATAACTAAAAAAGAGCTCTGCATCATAAGTGATACAATTCTGGGTGTCGAAGGTATATTAGATACTCAAAAGAGACACATCACGTGTATTCTCATGAAAATAAGTGCATGCGACTCCTAAATTCTCTTGACAAATACATTGATCAACAACCAAAAAATATGTGTTGAGTAATACGACACTCGAGAGGATCCTTTGAAGGCTATGGTTTAGGCCTTAGCGTACCATGGAAGCATGAAGATCACATCGAATACGCAGGTCAACTTGTCATATTAGTTTCAAGGGGCAATAGAATTTAAAAAATTTAATAAGATGAAACCACATGATTCAAGAATACTTCTAAACTCATTTCATCAAGATCATAAATGAGTAATTAGGATTACCTCTTGGAGCGTGTATGCGATAGCTAATCTCTAAAGTAAGAGATTCTCTTATCTCAAGTCCGATCCAACGTAGACACACTTGCGAGCTGATGAATATCTGGTTTATCATTTCTATACTCTCTTATTTGTCCTCAGAGCATAAACAAAGTGATCAAAATCTTCATAAATTTTGCTTAATTAGCAGTAGATCGTTCACATATAAATAACCCTATTTTTTGTACTAAAATCAACCTTTTTATTTTCTTTATTTTTCCTTTTTTTATTTCTTATTAAACTCAAAAAAAATAGATTAAATATTATAGATATTTGTTTTGGTTTTAAAAAGAAATCAAAAGACAAAAAAATCACAAGACCATTAAAAATAGTATTTTTATCAATTAAAAATACTTGCAAAAAAATAGTATTATGTATTTGATCTCTTTTGGATTTATGTTTCAACATGAAACTTGTGGATCTCATAAATATGTACAAATTTCATGTTTTAACTTTTTACTAATTTTGCTTCCTTTTATTTGGTTTTGAATTTCTTCTTATTTCTTATTTTCTGAATATTCTGATTGGGCCACGTGGCGCTCCATGGAACCTCCACATGACCCTTTGTCCTTGTGCCACCCACCACTATCCACAACCCCTGGATCTCCCTTCCCCACCTCAATCTCCGCCGCTTATCTCCCTTCTTCTCTCAACCGTCTGATTTCATCCTCCAGATGTGATCTGAGCTACCCCTTCCCGCTCACTCCTCAACCACTGGATGAGACCACATCCAATGGCTACATCTCTTCCACGCCACCCCATCTCTCCTCACCGTAGGTTCAACTCCCTCAATTCATTTGGAATGCACCTCTCCGCAGCTCTCTCTATCGCCCGATCTAATCTCATGATCAGATCTAATCCACCCATTTGCGCCTCAAGCTGGACCATTGGATCGCCATATCCAACAATCCAACAACTGTCTCCTACCTCAGTAACCCCCTTATTCTCACAACTCTCTCTCCGACCTCATCACCCCTTCCATTTTTAGCACCCACGTTCCACCACCTCTCCACGATCTAACACCTCCTCTTCGTAGCCCTAACTCCCCTCCATTATGCCTAGCCATTAATACCCTCGGCTGAGCCCAGAGACGCCACGAAGCCGTTGCAAACCGAGCCCCCCACCCTCTTATAATGACCGACCAAAATCTATAAAATGCCTCCTCCTCCACCATTACACAGGCCTAAACCTAGTTCCCCTCCCCCATACTGTGATAGAGGATGGGTGGATAGGTGAATGATGATGGCCAGTGTGCCTGAGTGTTGACCCATGGATCTGGCCATGTCGTAGCCCCTCCTAGAGGTTTCCCGAGCTCCAAGGAATGGCTGACCTCGATGAGCGAAGATCGGAGGTTCCAATGGAACCTCATCCTAAGCCTTCCCTCGACTGCATCTTATTTTCCAGTTAGGTATGATTCTTCCCCTCCTTTTTCTTTTGATTTCTCGCTTTTATCAGCACACACACATCACCTCACCTCAATTTGAACCCCCTTCAAGCTTTTTCGGACACCAACCATCCTCTCTCCACCCTCCATTCATCTTCTCCCCTCCTCCAGACTCTTCTTAGCTTCTCCCCCTTTCCTCCTCTATTCGGTAAAAGAATCCATCGGGTCCCCACCTTCTCAATCCATTTGAACCTTCACTCACTACAAGCACGCATCATGTTTGCTTCGCCTATGCTTTCGCTCAACCCTGTAGGTTGAGTCCTTCATTGATAAAAGCTCTGAACAAGCCTCTATTCTAGAGCAAGTATAGGGGTACCTGAGTCAAATATTTGCTTCCCTCTTCTTGTTCTTCTTATATTGAGGTTATTTTAACCTAAGCATACAGGGAGCATCACTACTATATCACCTTGTATTTTAAACTAAGCAATGGAATCATATCACTTTGTGCCACAAGGACATAACAAAAGTTAAGTATAGGGGGTATAGCGTATATATTGTATATATATACTTTAGCCATAGCTCGTATTTTGAACAATTTGAAACTTTTTGGGGATAGGTTATAAGTATTTTTAAACTGATTTTGTAAAAATAATTATAAATATTTTGAAAATTTTTCTAACTGTGTGACATTGTTTTGAAAAATAGGAATATGATTTGTTTGAAAAATCATTTAAAAAATATTTTGAAAATATACATATTATGTGACATGGTTTGGGAAATATTTTCAAAAATCTTTTTGAAATTGAGGTACTTACTTTTTGTTATATTAACCTTATTAAGAAATTCCATAAAAATCTGAAAATAATTATAATATTTTCTTTAGTAGCGATTTTGACTACTAAGCCTAAAAATGAATAGCTACTTTTTAGTGAAGGAACTATGGTCTCCCTTAGTAGAGTGGGTGGTTAAAAGACAACGCATCTAGCACCATCCTGAAGTTGTACGGATAGTTGTATAACGGCCCGTACTTACACCCATACTGGCTGAAACTGGATGCAAATATTCATGAGCTTGGTTCTGTCATTATTTCTCTAAAGATTAAAAAAAATCCATAAAAATTTGAAAGTTCAAAGATAAAAAAATCACTATTTTTTAAGTTGTGTATTCCTGACACATTCACTACCACTCAAGTCTTAAGGATTCGAGGACACTTGATTTTTGAGATCTTGAGATTATGAGATAACCATACTTAGTCATTAGGGTTTGAGACTTAATAATCCACATTTCCCTTGTTTGAAAGATATGGTCTCTATATTGCACTCTTCATCTCTATCTTCTAAAGAATATGATCAACACGTCACTTTCACAACTGCATGAATGATAAGATGAGTTGAGGTATCACTTTAGTAACTGAGACTGGAGATTTAAGTCTAGAACCGATTTAATGATGCTTGAGGATGGGATAAAGTCGATGAAGACTTCAAGAAACCTGAGTGTCAGCAAAACCCTAGTTCTATGTAAACAAGTTGACATGCTATCGTTTAATATTTACCAATATGTCAGGGTATGAAGAAACTAAATGATCGTTGATCCGTGTGCACCAACTCTTGGTAATAGTAGTGGAGCTAGCCAAAAAGAAAAAAAGAAAAGAAAGAACTATTGAAAGAAAAGCTCTCTCAATACAAAGTCAATTACAATGAGATTCAATCAAATGCGAGCGCTCCCAACCATTTCAAAGTGTCCACTTGGCCCAAAGCTAATTAGCACCAATGAGTCGGGCTAGTACCTCAAAAAGAGCTCTGCATTGTAAGTGATAAGAGTTTGGGTGTAAGTATATTAGATACTTAACGAAGACACACCTCGGTGTACTCCTAGGAAAACAAGTAAAGACGACTCAACAACTTTTGACAGATGCATTGATCAACAAATGAAAAATATATGTGTTAAGTAAAAAGGCATTCGAGAGGATCCTTATTCAATTACGAGGGAGAGAAGAAAATACACAAACCTATGCCATCCATAATCCGACCTTTCGTCTACACTAAGTCTGACAAAATAACGAGAGGGTGGACTGAACGCAAGAAAATACTTAGTCCCTAGTGTCGAGGATTAGGTCTAGAGGATAGTCTCCTGGACTGGGACCTTTGGTGACATCTCGACTCGACTCTCATGATTACAGTACACTAATTGTCATATCCTTATATTATATGTAAAAACAAAGAGTCTGATAATTAGAGAAGTTGGATTCATTTTGACTAGCGCATGGTTGAGCCCCGAATTTTAGGACCACTCACATTAAGGGTCTTCGATGAATTGAGCCTTGAAAATTCACATTCTCTGTCAGGACTCATTCATTCTTTAGATGCTCAAGGACGAGCATAGTTTAAGTATAGGGGGATGATGAATCTCTTATTTATCATTTCTATACTTCTGTATTATCCTTGAAGCATAAACAAATCAATCAAAATTTTCATTACTTCTGCTTTATTGGCATTTGACCCTTCTCCTGTAAATAACCCTAATTTTTTGTTTTAAAATTAACCCTTTTATTTCCTTTATTTTCCTATTTTATTTCCTATTAAAACTCTAAAAAATAAATTAGATATTGTAGATATTTATTTTTATGTTAAAAAGAAATCAAAAGGACAAAAAAGGCACAAGGCCATTAAAATATAGTGTTTTTATCTATTAAAAATATTTCCAAAAATTTTGTGTTGTGTATTTGATCTCTTTTGACTTTTTTCATCATGAAACTTGTAGAACTCATTGGGATCTACCACTTTCATGTTTTTACTTTTTACTAATTTTGCCTCATTTTATTTGGTTTTGATTTTCTCTTTATTTCCTATTTTTTGAATATTCTGATTGGGCCATGTGGCACTCCCTGAAGCCGCTACGCAATCCTTTGTCCTTGTGCCACCCACCGCTATCCACAACCCTTGGATCTCCCTTCCCCTGCCTCCATCTCCATTGGTTATCTCCCTTCTTCTCTAAACCGTCTGATTTAATCCTCCAGATGTTATTTGAGCCGCCCCTTCCCGCTCGCTCCTCTGCCAATAGATGAGACCACATCCACTGGCTACATCTCTTCCACATCACCCCATCTCTCCTCACCACAGCATCAACTCCCTCAGTTCATCTAAAGTACACCTCTTCGAAGCTCTCTCTACCGTTCGATCTGACCACATGATCAGATGTAATCCACCCATCCATGCCTCAACTTGGATCGTTGGATCACCAGATTTAACTTTCCAACAGTCGTCTCCTACCTCCGTAACCCCCTTCTTCTCACAACTCCCTCTCCGACCTCGTTGCCCCTTCCATTTTTAGCACCCACGTTCCACCACCTCTCCACGATCTAACACCCCCTCTCCATATCCCTAACTCCCCTCCATTATGCCCACTCATCAATACCCTCGACCGAGCCCTAAAGCCACCATGCGGCTATTGCAAACTAAGCCACCCACCCTCTGGTAATGAACGACCACCACCTATAAAAATGCCTCCTCCACTTCCCTAAATCCTTGTCCACCATTACACATGCCTGAAACTAGTTCCTCTGCCCCTTCTGGGACAGAGGAGGGGCATATAGAGTAACAACGATGGACAGTGTGCTTGGGTGTTGACCCATGGCTCCAATATTGTCGCAACCCCTCCTAAAGGTTTCCTGAGCTCCGAGGAACGACTGACCTCAATGAGAGAACACAGGAGGTTCCAATGCAACCTCAACCAAAGCCTTCCCTCTGCCGTACCTTCTTCTCTAGTCAGGTAAGTTTTTTCCACTCTTTTTCTTTTGATTTCTCACTTTTATCAGCAAGCACACACATCAACTCTCCTCAATATGAACCCCCTTCGAGCTTATTCGGACACCAACCATCATCGCGCTACCTTCAATTCATCTTATCCCCTCCTCCAGACCCTCCTTCGTGTCATCCCCCTTTTCCTCTGCAACTTGGTTGAATAATGCATCAGGTCCCAGCCTTCTCCATCCATCCGGACATTCACTCATTGCACACATGCATCATGTTTGCTTCGGTTATGCTCTCGCTCACCCCTATAGGTTGAACCATTCATTGGTCAGAGCTTTGGGCGAGTCTCCATTCTAGAGAAGCAACTCTAGTGGCTCGCCTTCTCCTCACCACTCATGCACCACAACTAATCAGTGGACCCTCCAAGATCTTCACTGACCTTCACAGCAATTGATTAGTGGACCCTTCAGGAGTTTATTGGTCCTTCACCGCAATCGATCGACTGAGGAGGAGGGGAAGATATGTTGCTGGAGCACAACCTACTCTATTGTCCAGTGTCAGAGCTTGGGAGGAGATGGGTATATAGATATTGTTAGGTTGATTCAACGGAGGACTTATAGGAGATCCAAGCCTCAATACCAGAGTCACCCGCTCGGTGGGACCAAGCCTCGTCTGAAGCTACTCATGCCACCCATGTGGCCCGAGCCACCTGCATTGACCAAACCTTGCCCCATACTTAGTTGTGTGTGTGCCTAGCGCATTCAACTAGGTAAATTGCATCTCCGCCTCACATCTTTTACATATTTGCAAAGAAGTCACCACAAAAAAGGCATGATTGGTGTGCATTGGTGGCTCATGATGTGCACGCCGATCACACTCCAAGTGCATGCCCACACTATGGGCGAGCACATGTGCTTGCTCGATGTGTGTTCGCCCAATGGAGGTTCGCTAAGGTAGGTGGGTGAGAACTTGTATATGCCAGGTTCTCGCCCGACCCAAGCATGAGCAAAATTGTGTTCGTGAAAATCTCACTCAATTTTAATCTGGCGACCCAACACAGAGCACCGGGCCAGCACATGTTCTCGCCCAAGCTAAAGAGCTAAAAAAAATATACAAGTTCAGTAGGGTTTAGACGCCCCGTCGAACCTGTATAGCCTACCAAGAAACCACTACATGTGCTTATTAGAGTTGAGAAATGTACCTTCAATGTGCCATCCATCCAATCAATTCAAGTAACTTGTACATGCTAAACTCACATAATATATTTGAACTTACATACAATTTCAGTATGTGCAACACATTTAGCAACTGAATATAATACCAATAGATTTTTGAAATGTTCAACAATTACAAGTACAACTAATTCTATTTTCAAAGTTCATACAGATTAAAAGATTTGCTAAAAATCCACTACAAAACAAGATAAAAATCATATATAATTTCTTTTTTGATCTGAATATTTTTGAGATTAAACACTGCTTTCCTTTCTTTTTCTCATTTTCTTTCTCCTTAAATTTAGCGTATATGTGTACCTCTTCTTCTGGGTCATTCTTTTCCTCCTTTTCATCTGATTCAATCTCCTCATATTTAGATGCACAACCTTGTGACCTATATTATGGAATATATATACATATATATGATATGCATTTGAAGGTATTGAAATATGAAATTATTATGGTTTAGAAGGAGAATACTTTCTTGTGTCGAGAAATCTTGTTGGAGCTTCGTCACACTCTCCACCATCATAGCCATCTGGGACTCCATCTATGATGATGGCTATGATGACTTTGTCAATGAATATGACGATTTGCCATAATAAGAATAGGAATGATGATGTTCCTCCACATAGTATGGAGGAAGACCAACAAATGCCTACTTCATGTTCGCCACAACATCCCTCTCTTCCAACACGTAATAAACTTTTGATTGTTTAATACGAATATATAGTTAAAAATTGAATATACTAAAATAATATTATCCATACCTGTTTCCAAATTGCTTTATCAAATGGTGGTTGTTCCCTATTAGGATCTCCACCCCATTTCTCTACACCTAGTGCCAAATAACGATTCTGAAATACAAGTTAAAAAAACTTAAGAAATAATTATATTATATCTTTTAAGTTACTTATATATAAAAAGTCTAACCAGAAACTCTCCTGCTTCAGGAGTGGACCATTGAGACTCTCCATCTTTCCCACTCATGTGTGATGAATCTGTGATTCATCGCCTTTATTCTTTCATTTTGGCTAAAATCATTTGTAAAATACATGTAAATGTTAACTAATTTTCACTAATTAATATTCTTACCACATTTGCTAATATTATATATTTAACAATTATTTTCTCTAAAATAAAATAATAAAGAGAAAAATAAAATATAAGAAATGAAGGATGTAGGTATGTAATATATACAAATTGATCCTAACCCCGAGACCAGGTCAATATTGACATGGTCGACAAAATAAATAAGTAGGGAGAGATAATGATCGTAATTTATAAAAATGTCATAAAATTAAGACCATAAATATGCATATAAACATTTTCCACATTATAATAGTTCACCTATTTTATTTATCATCAAGATCATCTCAAATTAAAATATTTTCTTTGCGAAAATTGTTCATAATAATACATATTAACTTATAAAAATATAAGGAAAATATTTAATGGATAAATAAAATAGTATAATGAACCGAAAAAGCCGTAAAAGCCAACTTCCAAGGTTCATATTTATTTATAGAAAACCAAATTGACCAAACTCACTTTTACCCTTTGTTTATGTGTACTATAAGTATAATGTATTTCTAAAAATTAGTAGAAAATGTAAAAATATAACTTAAAATAAAATATCAATAAATCCCAAAGCCACGAAGCCGTGGCCCTAAATTTCCGGACCTCCTATCTCGGCCATATGAACTCTGAATTGGGCGTAGTTACTTTTAAAGTTCGTTTTATAGAATTATCTATCAAATGAAACTGATTTCATTAAAATCAGAGTTAACATGTAAAAAGTTGGGTTTGGGACTATTGTTATAAAATGTACAATGTATATTAATTTTAGTTTATTTAATATAGGTCATTTCTTATATTTTTATACTTCATTAATATTTTATTAAAATAAAAATAAAACTTTAATTATTATTTATTAATTACATAATTAATTAAGTCATTATTTATTCATTTATTTTATTTAATTAGTAATTTATTGTACTAATAATTATTTATTTTAATTAATTAATTAATTATTCTCTCTCCTCCCTTTTCTTCCTTCTTACCCATTTCCTCTTTTTCCCCTTTCTCCTTTCTCTGTCCGTTCCTTTTTCCCCTTTATTTTGCCTCCGCCTTCTCCGTCATCTTCTTCTCCTCTGGCCAACCACCTAACAGCCGGCCATTGTCCTTTAGGCCATTCATCCAATAAATCAGTCATGCTCCCCAAGAAAACCACCTCATCTGACCCCTATAAATAGGACCCGATCACCCCTTCATTTGATTTATCCGCCATTTTCACCTCCATTCCAGTGAGTTTCAGAGCGAGAGAGATTGGGTGACATCCACCGTTGAGCGTTGTTGAGCGATGAAGCGAGGGAGTCTACCGAGATCGCCTTCGGCATGTGCTCTGCACCACCATGAGATCAGCCTCCCTCCGCCGTGGTTGAGTCCACGACCTGTGGGAGCTCTGCCGAGCTCCAGCATCCCCATGCAACTTCCTTCAACCTTTCTCTTTCATCCAGTAGCTTTCAATTTAACATCCATCCTCTTTCTCGTCTGATTTCCTCTTATCCCCCTCTGTTTTCTTTATATTTTTTCCCTGATTTGATTCCAAAAACCATTGCCTGAGCTTAAGCTACTTTCCGCCATCACCTATGGGAGTTTCCATTTCCACCGTCTCTTCCACATCATACATATTCTCGGATCTGTATACGAATCACACCTTTCGTTCACCTCAATCTTCTGTAGCACACCAACTATGGGTTGTACATCCGATCGATTTTTTTCTTGTCGCTGGAGCTTAATACTTGATAGCAATAATCTGAAGTAAAGGATCATGTATTGTTTTTTTTCTCTCAGAAAAGTTATTTAGTCTAAGAGGACATGTGAAAGGTTGCCTTTTTGCTTTAGTAACCATCAGTTGATTTGGAAAATCAATTATGCTTAGTTTGATGGATTTTTCTTTGGTGTGGAAATATTAAAACAAGTATGGGCAATTGCTCTAATATGTGATTTGAAAGTGTTCTAATTTTGAATCGGGGTGTATTGCAACTTAAGTTCTGTTGATCTGAGTCATTTACTTACTTTAATGGTTGTTTGCTAATATGAGAAATCACACATAATGTATGCAGGTAATATGAATCTGATTTGTGGAGTGATTGGTCTGATGAGTTTGGGAGTGAGACAAATTGAAATCAGGATTGATTTGTTTTAGACTATTAGGTAATTGAGGAGCTGTTATAATCTTAGATATGATGCATCACTGGAAAAGTATATCAAATAGTTTTTAAATGCCATTAGTCAACTTGCAGAAACCAATTAGTTGTCACATGCTCAAAAGAATTAATGTTTATTATGCTTTTTGGTGCTGAAATCCATGATATGAGTGCAAAGTTTTTTGACTAATTTCCTGTGTGATTTGCATCCGATCCTTTATGGATCGAGAAGAGTGGTTGATTCCCGTAGGTCATTCCAGTCAGGAGAGCCGAGATTGCTGACATATCTCCCTTAATCTAGCAAGATTCCTTGACAATTGGAGTAGGTTGAAAGCGAACTAAGCAGCAGACCATCAAGCCACTGGACCATCAACAACGAGATATGATCAAGATCTTGAATTGCAAGCATCTTCATTTGAAGAAGAAGAAGAAGAGCACCTTCTTATGCGAGCAACGGTGAATGAAGCACCAATCGCCACTTGCAGCCCATATTCAGGAAGAACAGGAGGAGCTTTTCCAGATCAAATATGAGTCGTTCGATCAACCCACGATCAATGATCCAGATTAATCATTGCCACCGCTGAAGTCATCACGTGCACAACACGTGCATCTGCAGATATTTCAGGGAACATCTGCAAATATTATCCTCAAATATTTTGTATTCATGAGCAGGTCTCTACAGGTGAAGAACACGTGCCCAAGTACGTGACAATTTGTGTTTTTATGAATAATACCCCTCCAGCTTCTGCATATTACTCATAGACCCATTTATTTTATGTATATTACTTCCATATCCCCGCTACTATATGTTAATACTATAAATAGTATATACATATTAAATAAAATACATAATATAAAAAAATAAAAATACATAAAAATATATAGTGCTATACTCTATATAGTATTAAGTCAGTTTTGAAAATTAAATGGAATTTCTATTTTTAATAATTCATTTTAAAATACACAAAATACCCAAACTTACAAAATAAATAAAAAATATATAAAAACTTTAAAAAAATCTACAAAAAATTACCCATCGTATACTTTACTATATTTTACATATTAAAAAAAACAAAATTAAAATCGAATATTAAAATCAATAAAAAATTCAAAATACATAAAACTTTGAAAATTCATAACGAGTTCTAGAAAAATCATATAAATACCTATAATACATCGTATCGAAGATATTTTCATCTACTTTTTGATAAAAAAAATAAAATAAAAATATTTCCTTACTATTTATTATTTTTAAAATAAAAATAATTCTCTATTTTAAATAAATAATTAGTTTTCAACATTAAAAACCAAATAAAAGTTACAAAACATTTTCTAAAATCACATAAAACTTCTAAATAAAAACCAAATATAAAACTTATACCTATAAAACTTATACCTATATTTTTACATAGGTATATTAAAATCATAAAAATAACATAAAATTCATAAAATCAAATAAAAATTCAGAAAAGCTCCTGAAATAAATAAAAATTTAGGAAACCCATTTACCTTAGATTTTCTAATAATTTACCTTAGTTTTAACAGTTTGCCTCCTTGAATTCGACACTCATGTACTAATGCTATTCACATCTACTTTAGGAGTATAAATAAAACAATAAATTTTATGATAAAATTCGATTGATCATTACAACGGTATTTGTCTATTTTTAGATGAGTTGATCAGTCGTGTTTTTCATATGGTACCATTGGCGGGGAGGCAACGCTAGGGTAGATTTTAGAGCCTTAGGTTTAGATTTCTTTTCTCCTTTTCATCATCTCATTTTTTTTTCATTTCATAGCTTTTTGTTTTTTATTTCTGTTACAGGATTTGAGCAGCGCAACTGAGAATCGAGAAGCCATTTTTTTTACTTTATTGTATTCCCTTTGTAAAAAGTTAAAGGGCACTTGCCCATTTTTACAGTTTGTAGATGGGGCCCCTTAAGGGCATCCCGACTTGTACCTCACACTCTTTTTGTTAGGGTCTATTTCACCAGGTGATGAATCTACATTTCATCATATTTATTCTATCATTTGGCCTTAAAAACCCTAGTAAATGCGTATAAATAGGCTTAATTTAGGCATTTTAGCATCCATGCATCATAGTGTAAATATTGTATAAAATGTGGTTTTAATACCAAAATTATAGAATAAAGAAAAGAAAAAAAGAATAAAATATTGTAAATATTTTATGACCCGAAACCCTGAGACCTAGGCATCTCGATGACTAGGTCGACAAAGAATAAAGTAGGGGGAGATAAGGGCTAAAATACAATAAAATATCCTTCATTCTTTATTCATTGTTGGACCTATTTTTGTTCCACTTTTTATACCTCCAATAAAGAAACTTTGTACATGAAAGTTGTAGATAATTAAATAAAGAAAAATACAAAATTTATTTCACTCAAAAATAATGTACAGATAAAAAGTTATGGTCTGAATAAAATTCCAGAATCCCAAATTCCCAGACTTGTATCTCCCAAATAAAAACTCGAAATGTGTCAAACTCACCTTTAATTGTATATAATTTAAAATAAACTATTTAATGGACATGGTCTCGCGTTTGGCGGAGCTATGGTTTGAAACTTGAGTTTTGGACCCCTATTGTATACTAGTACATATTAAAATATTCAATTTATTATTTATTAATTATTTTCATAATTTCATAATTTTATAATTTTATAAATTTTACTTATAATATATTTGTACATTAAAATCAGAATAAAAACCTAAATAAAATACTTGTATATAACATACCTAGGTATAATACCTGTATACAAACCTATATAATTACTATTCCTATTTTATTAAGTGTGTAGAACACTTTAGACAAATAAAATAAAAATACTTTTAAGTGTATAAAAATATTTATAAATTTATAAAATAATAAACAAAAATAAATAAATTAAATATACGAAATAAAAATAAAATAATAAAATATATAGATATATATACCTATATAGGTCTAGAAAGGCAACTTGTAATTATAAACTTCATAAAAATAAATAAAAATCACCATAAAATAATTCATAAATTAATAAACATTTTTTATTTAATAATCAAAATTTAATTAATTTGTTTTCTATTTTTAAATGATTTTACAATTGTTTTTCCGGGGATTTTTCCTGGTTGGTCCACGTGAACCAACCAGGTGGCTTGGGTAGCTGACCCGCCGGTCAACTCCCTGGTCCTAGGCCTGCGCCCCCTGTCAGAACATCCCGTGACCCTCTTTTCTCAAATTTTTCGCCCTCAAACCGTTGCTCGAGGAAGGAGGGTACCTTCATGAGATTTGTTCACTGTTCATCCATGATCCACGCCGGCCTTGTAGATCTTCCAAGATCTTCCTTATTCGCTTGAACCACCCCGATCTTTGAGCCATCTCCACCATTTTTTCAAAAACCCCCCATCGCCTCCATCGATCCTTGAACCTCTTTTGACCCGTCTTGAGCATCCCTTCTGGAGCTTCGGATGAAGGCGGTGACAGGGCCATTCTCCACCTTCATCAAGGAGTCCTAAGGCGTGGCGAGGGTGCGTTCCACCACCTCCGGCGGACCTCCGTCGTAGAGGTCTTTCCTCTTGTATTTTTAAGCTCGTTGAAGTAGCTTTCTTTATTTTTCCTCGTTCTTAATCTATCTCTAGGTTGTACGTTTATTGTTCTCTTCTTATCCGTGTTTATTGCGCTTCGATCTCTCCATTCACCCATCGCCGGAGTTCATGTCGGCGAGCCACCATATTCCATCCCTCCACCGTGCCAATCGCCCATAACCACAAATAAATGCCCAGCATGCACCGCACAAGTGCCTTTGTGATGCCTATTCAAGTTTCGCGACTGGAAGGGGCATCTGCGCCCCAGTTTCATCCCAAGTGCATCTCCAGGAGTCCTCGCGCGCCTGGGACCATTGAAGACCTTCCGGATCTGTTGAAGCCCCTACGAGTTGCGGACGGCCTGCAGGAGAAGATTCCCCATCTCGGCAGCATCGGAGGAGCTTCTGTGTGGTCGCGGGGGCCGATCGAAGTTCAGTCGGACGGAGTTCTACATCAGTTCTTCCATCGCCATCTCAGGTCGTCTGATCTGCAGCTGTTCTTGGAGACGTACATCGGTCGTTGGATTCTCGCAAGCCTTCACTGTCCGATTTTCAGCCGGGGTCTAATCGTGGCCGTCATCAGCAAAAGGGTCTCGCGCTTCGTGAGGCCGGCACGTGGCTTTAGTGACGAATCTGCAGTGTCGGATCCTTCTTAGGATTGGGTGTTTTGCATTACAAACCCAGTCCATTTTTGTATTTGAATCTGAACCTACAAACATTCATCTGTCGCGTTATAACTTTGCAAAATTTGCTAAAGACCCCCCCTAGTTTGTGATATTTGATTTTTGTCCTCGCCTGGTGCACGTGCTCGTCACGTGCGTCTGGGCATTTTGCAAGGGAATCCCGGTGTTTTGCATATTTATCTTTAGGCACAAAACTTTTATTTGCAGTAAAATATTTCTGGAAATATTGCATATTAGACCCCAGAGTTTTTGAATATTGTGTTTTCGTCCTCGCCAGACCACGTGCGTGTCACGTGGTCTCTAGCGTTTTTGCACCCACGCCCTTGGGTTTCTAGGTATTAACATTTAGTCCTATAAAGTTTCTAATTAGTTATAATTTTTGTGGATAATTTGCATGCGAACCCCTGGACTGTGCTCTATTTACGTTTATACCCCTACTAGGGTGTAGTTCCTTTTTGTTGTTTATATTTATTGCATGCCTTTACAAAATCCTAAAAAATCCACAAAAATCAGTATAAGCTCATGTTTAGCTGTAGATTCATGCCATTTTTTATTTTTCATTTTTATTGCATTTTAATATTTATAAAATTCAAAAACAACCATTTTCAGCACTGTTTGCATTATAAAATCCATAAAAATTATAAAAAACACATCATAAAAATCTAAAAAAATATTTTTCATACTTTAGTTTATTTTAACTCCGGACCGAAAATCATAAAAAAATACAAAAGAAAACCCATAAAAATTAGAAAACTCTAGAAATCTTCATAAAAATATTAAAAATCCATAAATAATTCTAAAAATATAATCTTTGTGTCGGAATTTTCCTTATTTTAATATCTTTAATTGAAAAATAATTTGGAGAATTTTTGTTGATGTTTTCTATTTTATTTCTCCATTTTAGTTTCAGATCTTTATTTTCTCCACTTTTCAGTATTTTTGACTTTAAAAAAACCAATGAAATTAAAAAAAATATAGAAAAATCACGAAATTATTATAAAATTATAAAAAGACCAAAAATGTTTTATTTTCTAAATTTTAGTTATTTTTATTTATTTTTATAAATACCTTATCCTCACTTTTCTTATATTGTATATATATTCCTATTTAAAGAATAAGAAAATAAAAAAATATAAAATATAAAAAGAAAATATAAAATTAGTAAATTATAAATCAAAATACAAAAATATAAAATAAAAAATAAAAAAATAAAAAATATAAAACTAAAACCCACAAATACATAGCATAGATAGACAAATATTCGCATTCACACATTTTTGAGCATTTTGCCTCGTTCTAGTTGTCTGCTCCCTGTGTTCGAACTCTACACATACTTGAACCTATACACATCTTTGTTGTAGAGTTATAATAAATTTTAACTCCGCACATTCACTTTGATTGTCTTATTTGATTGTTGTGGGTTAATTGTTGTTTTAATCGGATTTCGCACGGTCGCCACAGCAACTTTGTCTCCACCTTGTGCGAGACATATTAGACCGCCGATTTCTCGATTATCAAATGGCGTTGTTGCCATGGAGCAACATCGCATAGATCAGCTTTTTGCTTGATTGTGATTATTTGCCTATAATTGCCATTCATATTTTTTCTCTATTTTTGATATATCTTGTTGAGTTGTCTAACCCATCTCTTTGTTGACTTTGTGCGAGGTATCGCGGATCGAGGGAGGCGCTCCACCCTAGGCACCTGGGCACCCACATGAAACCGGCATCTGCCAGCCGAGCACCGAGGAGACAAAGAGGAATTTTGAAGACCGAGCTCCATTTTTAGTTATAGCATTTATTTTCTTGTATTTATTTTTGTACTTTAAGTGAGAGAGAGACAACTATTATTGTAATAATACAGGTACTTGGACTCTTGGACATTCGGGCCCAATTTCCAAGTGTTTGTTCAGTTGGTGGCTCACCGCAGTTTTGACGCGTTTTCATCGCTTGCTATTTTTCGGTTTTGTTTTCTTTTCTTTACTTCTGTGCAATGAGCCCTTAGTTTTTAGGCTTGCTTGATCGAGTAAATTAGGTCCAAACACCTTAATATCTTGCATGTACCTATAGTGCGCTTTGGACTTAGTTTAAAACTTTAAACAGTCGCCTCATCATCTTCGAGCCTTCGTGCCGCGAGCCCACCCTGCCAAGCGCTGCTCCTGAACTCAATGTGTCGAGAGGAGGAGGGGTGAGCCTAGACAGGAATCCTGGATTGAAGATCTGTGACCGACTTGTGGTGCTTCACGCTAATAGCAGCTTCTCACACTTAGGGCGATTTCATCGGTTTGCATTTGTATATAGATAGGTTTCAATTCTGCTGAGCATCTTTGCATGTAGAATGCTTGAGGCAAGGTGAGCACTTCTCTTTAGCATACATCATTGATTTGCCGCTTGCATTGCTTTTTCGACTCTCCCTCTGATTTTGCCAACCTAGGTGCTTAAAAGAATTGAATCCCCGATAGGATCGTGCATTCTCATTAAAAATTCAAAAAAGATGATAACCAATAAAATCAAGACTGTTAATATTACTTGACCCTAAAAAAGACCAAAAGAAAAATTCTCTTGGGGCGAGTAATCCCCTCATTGTCTTCGTTTTACATTGCTCACGCAAACTAAGGTTAGTGCCCAAATCCCATTCAACCCCTAAGTGTTTGTGCAATATTTTGACTTCTTACCTTACTCTAAAACAGACAAGATATAAAGACCGACTTTTCGGTCTCTACCGAGTCGAGTAGGTGAATTGAGGGCTTGTATTATTTTCATTTTTTTTGTTTGTGATTGTTTTTTGTGTGTCCTAGATCGCTTCTGCACATTTGAGCCTTTCTCTCACTTCTCTTGACTTGACCGTCGTGCTCTCCTGATCATTTTTATTTGTTTTGAGATGGACCCCTGGAGTGTATTTTATCCGAACTTTGCGGATCCCTCATTCACTTCAGCTAGTCCACCTCCCTTGTATCAGGAGGACTCTCCTCCTATTTTTTCTGACTTTTGCACATACCCGCCTCAGCCGCATCATAAGACCTCGGACTTCTACCCACATCCACCACCACCTCCTTATTTCCCACCTTCACATCCACCCGAGTCTGATCTGTTGGAGTCACCTCTCACAATGTCCACACTTGAGACCTTGACCCAGTTCATGGAGCAAATGAAGTCGAGGATAGACGACCTCACCTGCATGAATAAGAGCCACATTGATCTTTCACGATCTGATTTGGAATCATTTGAGGATTAGCATGAGAGCTTGCAATCGCCCAAAATACAAAAAATGAGAAAAATTTAAAAACACAAAAAGAGATTGGGAGATCATTGGCCGATTCAGACTATGAGGAGAGGTACCATTTGCCAGATCATTCACCTACACAAGCTCTCACACCTTGTCCCACCTTTGACCCTGAGGATGCCGCTGTACAGACTGCTCTTGACATGCCTCTTGTATATGATGATTCTGACTTCGTCCTTTGTATGGAGGAGGTCCAAAAATTCAAAAAATGTTGACTGAACCTGAAGTGGTGGCCACCATTCATGAGATTATCAGTGCCCCACTTCAGCAGGCCATGACTGATTTATCTGCTCCTCTTCCCAAGAAGAGAAAGTAGAGGAGCATATCTGAGCGTCACATTATGACCATGGCCATTGCCCACGCCATCACGCACCGTCCCATTCCTCGGAAGAAGAACACAGCTACCCCTTTCATCACTTGCACCATCTCTGACCATACTTGTGATCACACTCTCCTAGACAGTGGTGCTTTGATTAGCATATTACCCTTCTCGCTGGTACAATCTCTTCACTTAGGGCCTCTCAAGAAGATCAGGATGATCGTTCAGTTTGCTGATGGATCAATAAAGAGGCCGAAGGGTATCCTTGAAAATGCCGTCATCTCGATTCACGGCACGAGCTACCATGATGATTTTGTAGTATTGCCCATGGAGACCTCCACAGGGGAGCACTCTCCAATCATCCTGGGACGACCATTCCTCACCTCTGCGAGGGTCGTTATTGATTATCGATCAGGAGATATTCGCTTCTGTCATGTTGACGAGAGAGAAGTGTTGATCACTGCACCCACAGTTGACCAGAGACCTACACCTGATGCGACCACACATGTTCTGGCTGACCCTGAGGACCATGACCTTGATGAGACTATCAAAGAATTTTGTTGTTTATTGGATTCCACTGAGACCCAATAATTCCTTTTTGTGGAGGAAGCCTCGGAAAGCATGGAACTCGGAGTTCCTTCTTCTGGGACTTGGCGTTGTGTTGATGACATCAACGAGATTTACACGATTGATACAATTGAGCGGAGGGCAGACTTAGAGACTATACAGGACAGACATGTTTCGACTTCTTCCACTGATGTGTCCGCTCCTGTTCATTTAGATTCGAATGAGACAAGGGCCGAATTTGACTTGATTGCTTTTATTCGGGAATTCGGGCCTTTTTATGAAAAGATGATCCGGTTGAGATTATAGAGGATGAACAGAGTTCGACTACTTCCACCGATGAGTTCGTTCCTTTTGGTTTTGAGCTGGACGAGACCTCGCAGGATGACTCTGATTACACTACTTCCGATGATGATGATGAGTTCATCCCATTCCACTTTGATATCAGCGAGACTCCCAAGGCCAGACCCGACCACACTTCTTCCACTCACCAGTTTGTGCCTCCACACCCTAGGGCCCCTGAGGATCTTTACTCTATCGACCCTGATCGGCTTTTGTCCAATGTGAACCCCGATGTCGACCTGCACCACACCAGATCCATTCCTCAGCGATCTCGCAAGAAGGTTCACTTTCAACCTTCTTGATCTTGTTTACATTCACCTCTGCTGTATATTCTCTTTTGTTCACCTTCGTCCCTCTCCTGTATTGCTCATCCACCCATTCTCGTGTTTGCCTTACTTAGGACGTACTTTGTCGTAAGTATAGGGGGGTGGACGAGCCAAGTGTTCATTCATTGTTCCGTTTCATCACTCCTGTTGTTGCCTATACTTAGGGCTTCTTGTACCCTAAGTATAGGGGGAGTGATGCGCACATCCGTTTCTATCTTTTTCCATCTTCTGATCTCTTTTCTTCTTTTCTTTTTTTCTTCTTTTCCTTTTTTATCTTTTGTATCTATAAGAAAGGTGCTGCCCCTTGTAGACAGTCTTCTATACTTAGGACATACTCTGTCCTAGTATAGGGGGGTGTGCACCCCAAGTTTCTCTATTCTTTGATCATCTCCATTGTCTCCTCTTCTTGTCTATACTTAGGATATCTTACCCTAAGTATAGGGGGAGACAATCTGAGTATGATCTGTTCATTCCCACCCTTGACCCTCCCTACCTTGTGTACAGTCTGCTATACTTAGGATTATTTGATCCTAAGTATAGGGGGGACGGTTGACTTCTCATTCGTTCATTCATCTTTTATTCGTTTATTCTTTAGACTTGTCTATACTCAGTACGAGTTATGTCTTCTCTTTTCTTTCTGATATATGAGGACATAGCTCAAGCTAAGTATAGGGAGGTCGTACATACTATGTATATACTTTAGCCATAACTCGTACTTTTGTATTTTCTTACTAATAAATATGGCTAATAATTCTTTAAAATTCATTAAAAATATTAATAAAAAGATGCTATTATTCCTCAAATTCTTTTTATATTTACTGATTAATAAATCAGGTGAAAATGTTTCTTTTGCAAAATGTTTGAAAAATAGTTTGAAAATCTTTGTGATAAATCTTTTGAAAACTATTTGGAAAACATTTTGTTACATATTTTCAACCTTTGTAAAAACATTTTGTTTTGAAAATTTATTTTCTTTGTGTGAAATAAAATGTTTGAAAAATGATTTGCAAATGGTTTGAAAAATGGTTGCAAAAACATTTTGAAAAATCTATCTATACTATTTGAAAACCTTTGCAAAATGATTTTCAAATGTGTGTACATATTTGTAAAAAAATTTTGTAAAAATTATTTTGGACTATAGTTTTTCAAAACTGTGTGTAAAATGATTTTCAAATAAGTTTGAGGAATACTTACATCATACGTTAAATCCACTATATATACCTATAAGATTGCTCACTTACCCCTGTAAATTCTTAAAATCCACTTCTTGTAAATATAAGAAGCACTCCCGTGTAAATATTCTAACCTAGCTTTTAGCCAAAATCTTTTGTTTTCAAAAATCCCAAAAACATTTGCAAAAATTAAAAATCAAAAACATTTGAAAAATATTTTTGAAAAATACAAAAATGCATATGCATCATCGTCTTTTCAAAAATCCATAAAAAGTTTAAAAGCTTGAAAATTGCATAACAAAAATATTTTCTGTATACTGCATATCATTTGCTAACATGAGCATTTTTCGGATTGAGTTTGATAGTTGAACGAGTCTAAGTAAAATCCGGAGATTGGAGCTTGATTGGACCTTAAAATCTACCTAATAATAGGAACCTTATAGGAACTGGGTTTGAGGTACTTCAGGTCTTGTTGACTTAATTCTTTGAGGATCACGAGACTTGGTTCAATGGATTCTTAACTGCCTAAGTAGAGTATTTCGGAGCACACGCACGACTCTTGTTGATAATGACCTAACTTGGACACATGCACCTTTCACATGGCTCAACTCAGTTGGAGTGGTGAGGGGATTGGATTTGCCGGTATGAGACGCACACAAGTGGAAACACTTGTCCTCCTCTAGGGAGGGAAGTGCACCCCAACCCGTCCAGTGATGAGGAATTCTAAAGACAGGAGAGTATGTGTTGCGATAAAGCTTCAAAAGAGGGATAGTCTACTATCACAAGAGGAAAAACTCCCTATGTAAATGCTGTTGTAAATAGTATTTCAAAAAAAAGACAGGCCTGTACAAAAATAAATGCCTGCAAAAGTATGTGAATATGTTGTATAGAAAATAAGCAAGCTTGAGTTCCAAAGTCAAATATGTGAGCCTGTAGCTGGATGACTTGACTACACTGGTCTTGCATCCTAGGATAGGTAGCTACACTGGCTACCGTCCATTCTTCTCTTCACCCCCTCCTCTTGAGCTAGTTGCCACTTGAACTTAGAAGGGAATACCCCGCTCCTCGAGGATGGAGTTATTGGATTGGGGAATCATTGGGTTGTCATGCTGGAGAAGTCAGTCTCTTTGCCATTCTAGTTGGGGAGAGCCACTATCACTTACAATGTACGAGTCAGCTTCATAGTCGTAAGAGTTTGCATATGAGTTGAGGTATTTCTGACCTGGCTATCGAGGAGACTTGGGCAGAGTTTTGGGATTCTCAGGGACTGTTGGATTTTAAATTCGGTTCTCATTAAGGTTCCACCCGCACTGAAATTCCAAAGGTCCGACTTAAGCTCAAACTTTGATTTTGTGAAGACAAGTTTGATAATTAAACTTAATCCAATTTTCTTCTTTTTCTTTTCTTTATTTTTCTTTTCTGCACTTATTGCATAAGTGTTTGCTAGGGACTAGCAAAGGCAAGTATAGGGGGATGATGAATCTACGTTTCATCATCTTTATTCTATCATTCTGGCCTTAAAAACCCTAGTAAATGTGTATAAATAGGCTTAATTTAGGCATTTTAGCATCCATGCATCATTGTGTAAATATTGTATAAAATGCAGTTTTTAATGCCAAAATTATAGAATAAAGAAAAGAAAAGAAAAAGAATAAAATATTGTAAATATTTTATGATCCGAAACCCTGAGACCTAGGCATCTCGATGACTAGGTCGACAAGGAATAAAGTAGGGGAGATAAGGGCTAAATCACAATAAAAATTCATTCATTCTTTATTCATTTTGGGACCTATTTTTGGTTCCACTTTTTATACCTCAAATAAAGAAACTTTGTACATGAAAGTTGTAGATAATTAAATAAATAAAAATACAAATTGATTTCACTCAAAAATAATGTACAGAAAAAAGTTATGGTCTGAATAAAATTCCAGAATCCCAACTTCCCAGACCTGTATCTCCCAAATAAAAACTCAAAATGTGTAAACTCGCCTTTAATTGTATATAATTTAAAATAAACTATTTAATGGAGGTGGTTTCGCATTTTGCAGAGCTACGGTTTGAAAGTTGAGTTTTGGACCCCTATTGTATACTTGTACAGATTAAAATATTCAATTTATTATTTATTAATTATTTTCATAATTTCATATTTTTATAATTTTATAAATTTTACTTATAATATATTTGTACATTAAAATCAGAATAAAAACCTAAATAAAATACAAAAATAAAATACTTGTATATAACATACCTAGGTATATTACCTGTATACAAACCTATATAATTACTATTCCTATTTCAGTGTGTAAAACACTTTAGAGAAATAAAATAAAAATACTTTTAAGTGTATAAAAATACTTTATAAATTTAAAAATAATAAACAAAAATAAATAAATTAAATATACGAAATAAAAATAAAATAATAAAATATATAGATATATATACCTATATAGGTCTAAAAAGGCAACTTGTAATTATAAACTTCATAAAAATAAATAAAAATCACCATAAATTAATTAATAAAATAATAAACATTTTTTATTTAATAATCAAAATTTAATTTATTCATTTTCTATTTTTAAATGATTTTACAATTGTTTTTCCGGGGATTTTCCTGGTTGGTCCACGTGGACCAACCAGGTGGCTTGGGTAGTTGACCCGCCGGTCAACTCCCTGGTCCTAGCCTTGTGCCCCCTGTCAGAACATCCCGTGACCCTCTTTTCTCGATTTTTCACCATCAAACCGTTGCTCGAGGAAGGAGGGTACCTTCATGAGATTTGTTCACTGCTCATCCATGATCCACGCTGACCTTGTAGATCTTCCAAGATCTTCCTTATTCGCTTGATCCACCTCGATCTTTGAGCCATCTCCACCATCTTTTCAAAAACCCCCCATCGCCTCCATCGATCCTTGAACCTCTTTTGACCCATCTTGGGCATCCCTTCTGGAGCTCTGGATGAAGGCGGTGACAGGGCCATTCTCCAGCTTCATCGAGGAGTCCTAAGGCGTGGCGAGGGTACGTTCCACCACCTCCAGCGGACCTTCGTCGTAGAGGTCTTTCCTCTTGGATTTTTAAGCATGTTGAGGTAGCTTTCTTTATTTTTCCTCGTTCTTAATCTACCTGTAGGTTGTACGTTTATTGTTCTCTTTTTATCTGTGTTTATTGCGCTTCGATCTCTTCATTCACCCATCGCCAGAGTTCACGCCGGCGAGCCACCATCTTCCATCCCTCCACCGCACCAATCGCCCATAACCACCAATAAACGCCCAGCATGCATCGCACAAGTGCCTTTGTGATGTCTATTCAGGTTTCGCGGCTGGAAGGGGGCATCTGTGCCCCAGTTTCATCCCAGGTGCATCTCCAAGAGTCCTCGCGCGCCTGGGACCATTGAAGACCTCCCGAATCTGTTGAAGTCCTCCGAGTTGCGGACGGCCTGCAGGAGAAGATTCCCCATCTCGACAGCGTCGGAGGAGCTTCTGCGTGGTCGCGGGGGCCGATCGAAGTTCAGTCGGCCGGAGTTCTACATCAGTTCTTCCATCGCCATCTCGGGTCGTCTGATCTGCAGCTGTTCTTGGAGACGTACAACGGTCGTTGGATTCCCACAAGCCTTCACCGTCTGATTTTCAGCCGGGGTCTAATCGTGGCCGTCATCAGCGAAAGGGTATCGCGCTTTGTGAGGCCAACACATGGCTTTAGTGATGAATTTGCAGCGTCGAATCCTTCTTAAGATTGGGTATTTTGCATTACAAACCTAGTCCATTTTTGTATTTGAATCTGAACCTACAAACTTTCATCTGTCGCGTTATAACTTTGCAAAATTTGCTAAAGATCCCCCCTAGTTTGTGATATTTCATTTTGGTCCCCGCCTGGCGCACGTGCCCGTCACGTGCGTCTGGGCATTTTGTAAGGGAACCCCGGTGTTTTGCATATTTGTCTTTAGGCACAAAACTTTTATTTGCAGTAAAATATTTCTGGAATTATTGCATTTTAGACCCCTAGAGTTTTTGAATATTGCGTCTTCGTCCTCGCCAGACCACGTGCGTGTCACGTGGTCTCTAGCGTTTTTGCACCCACACCCTTGGGTTTCTAGGTATTAATATTTAGTCTTGTAAAGTTTCTAATTATTTATAATTTTGTGGACAATTTGCATGCGAACCCCTGGACTGTGATCTATTTACGTTTATACCCCTGCTAGGGTGTAGTTCCTTTTTGTTGTTTCTATTTATTGCATACCTTTACAAAATCCTAAAAAATCCACCAAAATCAGTATAAGCTCCTGTTTAGTTGTATATTCACGTCATATTTTTATTTTTCATTTTTATTGCATTTAATATTTATAAAAAATTGAAAAACAACCATTTTCAGCACTGTTTTCCTTATAAAATCCATAAAAATTATAAAAACACAAGAAAAATCCAAAAAAATATTTTGCAAAATCATAAAAAAATACAAAAGAAAACCCATAAAAATTAGAAAACTCTAAAAATCTCATAAGAATATTAAAAATCCAGAAAAAAACCTAAAAATACAATCTTTGTGTCTTAATTTTCCTTATTTTATTATCTTTAATTGAAAATTAATTTAGAGAATTTTTGTTACTGTTTTCTATTTTATTTCTCCTTTTTAGTTTCAAATCTTCATTTTCTCCACTGTTTTCAGTATTTTTTACTTTAAAAATACCAAAGAAATTCAGAAAAATCTAGAAAAATCACAAAAACATTATAAAATTATAAAAATATCAAAAATGTTTTATTTTCTGAATTTTAGTTATTTTTATTTATTTTTTTATAAATACCTTATCCTCTCTTTTCTTATATTGTATATATATATTCCTATTGAAAGAAAAAGAAAATATAAAAATATAAAATATAAAAAGAAAATATAAAATCAGTAAATTAAAAATCAAAATATAAAAATATAAAATTTAAAATAAAAAAATATAAAATATAAAATTAAAACCCACAAATACATAGCATAGATAGACAAATATTCGCATTCACACATTTTTGAGCATTTTGCCCCAATCTACCTGTTTGCTCCTTGTGTTCGACCTCTACACATACTTGCACCTATACACATCATTGTTGTAGAGTTGTAATAAATTTTAACTCTGCACATTCATTTTGATTGCCTTATTTGATTGTTGTGGGTTAATTGTTGTTTTAATCCGGATTTCGCACGGTCGCCACAGCGACTTTGTCTCCGCCTTGTGCGAGACATATTAGACAGCCGATTTCTGGGTTCAACACCAGGTGCTGTGCACCTGGGGGAACAGGGCACCCACCGTGGTTTTTTTCACGTTTTCACATCAATTTCTACAGATTTCGAGGCTAGATGCTTGATTAGGGTTTTTCATTTTCTTGTCTGTCCATCCGTAGTTAGATCCAGGGACGCGTAACCTAGTTTCTTTTCCTTCACTTAGGTCAAAAAGAAAAGGATAAAAATACGTTAGGCATTGTTTGAAAAAGATTCAAAAAAAGTGATAACCGAAAATTAAAACAAGGACTGTTAAATATATCCTACTTTAAAACTAAATGTAATGGACTCCACTTCTATTGGAAGAGCGATCCCGTAATGGCTTGCAGGTACTCTCCAGATTTGTGAGTGAGAGACGAACCATAAGGATAGAGCCAAAGCTCGGATTTCTTTTTAAGACTACTGATATGAAAACGGTTAGCTACTCTTCAATGATGACTCTCAGGTAGCTAGAAACGATCCTGGTTTCCTTAGCAGAGTGGGAGGTTTAGAGGACACTGTGTAAGGCTTCATCCTCAAGTAAAATAGGTAGCCGGAAATGGTCTGTACTTACTCCCATACTAGCTGAAACTAGGTGCAACTAGTTATAGAGACTCGGGATAGTATTTTGGGAAATTCAAGCACCTATCAACTCGCATAATCTGTTGAAAAGATTGCATTGCCAACTAGCTCTAAAATTGAAAATATTAACGATCGACCTTTTACGGTCGTCACCGAGTTGAGTTAGTAAAATCTCAGTTTTATTTGTGTTTGATCGCGTGGTGTGAGTCTAATCTCTAAGATCTCTAGCAGTCACTCGTCGTCCACGTCTTGTCATATAGAGTCAGTTTTTATTTTAAGCGTCACGATGATGGGTAGGCGGACTCTTAGGCCAAATCTTATGTCTCCACTTCCATGCACACCTACCCATCCATCTAGGTCGGTTCAAGAGAATCCTCTTTTTGAACATGAGTTTTCTCAATCTCCTCCTTTGATTTCGTCCATCGGGTCAATTCACGAGAATCTTTTATTTGAGCTGGAATTGAGACATTTTTCCTCTTCCAAGTATGATCTTGATCCTGGAGTTTCTTCTCATCACCATGTTCTTCTCCACCTCCCATGACCATTACACAACTACATGTAGACTTATCAAAGCCAGACATGGATGCATTCTCCTTTCTACAGACAGTTCTGAGTGGGAAGGGAGCACAATCGCAGTATTTTTCAGAGACCATAAATCATGCGATGATCAATGCTAGTATTCTTGCTTCCCTTTAGATTATGCAGACTCGGATTAGGGAGAAAGACCTTCTGATGACTGAGATTTGAGCTGATTTGGTACATTTGAAAGAGAAGAGATACATTTTAGAGGATGATGAGTCAGATAGAGAGAAGAAAGTACCTACAGAGCCTGTATGTACGATGAGACAGATTCACGCACTTGGAGCTTCTTCTACTAGTAGGTGGATTCGACTTCCTCCCATTTACAGATCATTTGTCCTCACACCTGAGATTATTCAAAATTTACCCATCTTTCATGGACAGTTCACTGAGGAGCCACATTCACATCTCCAAGAGTTTGATTTGATATGTAGCATAGTACATGACACTCGAGTTGATGAGGATACCTTCAGAATGATAGCCTTTCCATTCTCCCTTGCCGATAGGGCCGCGTACTGGTTGCATTATTCAGGGATAGTTGTTACTACATGGGAGCAGCTTCGTACTAAGTTCCTGAGCAGATTCTACACCATTGGATGTATTAATGTTGCGAGGTCTCTTATTACCAGCTTTACCATGCTAGGGAGCGTGCCGTTCCATGAGGCATGCAACCATTTTAGAGACCTGATTGATAGGTGCCCCCACCATGGTATTTCGATGCCGAGCTTGGTTCAGAGTTTCTTCAGTGGGTTGACACCTGATCTACAAGGAGTGGTGATTGAAACTTGTGGTAGCTCATGCTTTTCTAAGCATGAGGATGTTGTTTGGGATATTTTTTAGGAGATGGCATCTCATCATGCAATTCTATCCCGGACAGATTCTCATACTCAGATGGAGTTACCAGCATTTCTTCACTAGTATACCGTAGACAAGTTGAGGAAGGTCCATTAATTCCTACATCTTTAGAGTCTTCATCAGATGAGATGAGGGTTCTTAGTCAGAGATTGGACTACATGGAATGTATTGAGACTAGATGCCACCAATTACATAAGCTCGACAAGATTTTAAGGAGCATTTGTGTCCTGAAGAAATAAATTGTACAGATGACATCTATTTTATCTTCAGGGTGAGCAGCTGATTCCAAGAGTAGAGAGAGATCTTCACTTTCATCTGATACATAGTCTCCAGAACAGCAGATACATCACTTTCAATCGGAGCATATGCCTTACCCTCTTGTTCATGAGTCCGAGCCTCGTCAGATTCATACTTTCACTCAGTGGATGCCGGATTCTCTCTTGCAGCAATCACCTCAGCAATTGTTGGATTCCTCGTATAGTTCTCTACGATATTCCTATGAGAGCTCGACTTTAGATGATCTTGCCTAAAGGATTACCAGTCAATATGAGATGAATAGGTGAGATATTAATGAGTTCAAGCAGCATATGATGGATTTCGTACAAGATCAAGATGTCGACTAGGGATGAGGAGTAGGGGAAGGAGGCAAAAGGAGGGGTGACCAGGGCTCGGGACGAAGGTGAGGCGCTAGGCCTAAGGTGTGAAAAGATAGTCACGCGAAAACTGCCATCAACATCCAGGATGGGAAAGGCTATCCATTTCTAACAAGGTAGGGGAGCATAGAGAAAGGGGCCATGGCCCTCGCTGTTTTCCCTTTCCTTTGCTAGATAGGACTCAAGCATTAGTCACATTCCCTGAGTTTCAGAGAGAGTTGAAAGATGCCCACTCTCTAGAAGTGCGAGCCCCGCTCTGGACTGCCACACAAACCAAACAAATAAATTCTACTTCTCAATCACATATGTCACCAGATGATGTAAGGTGTTGATTTCATATCTCTGAGGAGTGGAAGAGTCCCCAGCCGATGGTGAATCAACTAGGCATGATACAGATGCACCAGTATATGATACTTTCGAGCCAGTTAAGCATGATAATGGTACTGATGCAGTTAGTATCCATGAGGATCTGGATGGTGGTGCTGATGCCACCAAGTCTGAGGAGCACGATGCAGATATAGCCGTGTTACCATCTTTCCTACCTTGTGACGAGGAGAAAAAACACAAAAAATGGAAAAAGATGAAAATCCAGAAAAAGAAATAAAGATAAGACAACTGATCCGGCTAGAGATCATGAGTCTACTTCTGAAGATCTACATGGAGCTAGTCCCAATTTTAGAAAAAGAATTGTTTCTTTTTCTTTCTATGATCCTCCTGGTGTATATACTGACAGAAAGGATGTATAGATTCCTTTTCCTCAAGCACTCTGCTTAGGGAAAGGCGAGAAAAAAGAAAATCCCAGAAGGACTCAGATGCTAGACATGACGAAAGAGATGCTTGACAAATTTACCATCCATCTCATTCTTTCAGAAGCCTTGGTAGACATACCTCTTCTATGAAAAGGACTCAAGGAGAGAACCACATTTCATAGAAAGAAGAAGCAACGCAATCATTTCTTAGAGATTCATATGTTGACCAAGGAGACTTGTCATGCCATTAAGAACTGACTCCAAGACAAGCATTTAGACAGAGAGCACCGTATGTTAGATACGAGATTTTAGATTAGACATTTGATCTTACTCTATTAGATAGTGGCTCTTCGATCAATCTTCTTCCTTCTTCCTTGCTTGACAAGTTTGAGTTCGGACCTCTTCTACCAAGTAGAACGGTCTTACAGTTTGTTGATAGATCGATCGAAATGCCAAAGGGATTTATTGAGGACATTATCGTCACCATCTAGGGTTTGCAACTCCATGTGGACTTCGTCATGTTGGACAGGGCGGCCCCTGAATGTGTGCCTGATACTCTGATCATATTAGGATGACCTTTTCTGGCGACAACAAAGGATGTTTCTGATTATGCCACTAGAAAGGTGTGCTTTCACATATAGGGTGAGAGTATACATATAAAGACGATCTAGGACCTCAAAGCCAGATCGGCAGAGTCATAGCGAGCATCTAATGGCGAGCCAGATAGTCACCACGACTGTGATTTTGTGCAGACTGATGATGAGGCAGTTTGAATCGAGTACACGATCTTCCATCACACTTTCAAGAGAGTTTGATATAAAGATACTTGATGATGGGAGATTAGAAAGAACAGTCTTGGAGGAGACATAGTTAGAGGTTAAGGCAAACGATTTTGATGATGATTATTCTGAGTTCCAATCTTGTTGTTTTGATCCCTCCGATGTAGATGTGGACTTTGATTGGTAGATTTTTGATGAGTATGTTCCGCGTCTGACTTCAGATGAGCCTACAACTAGCCTGGAGAATGAGCTAGAATAGTATAGTCAGTTATCAGATGAGAAGTCTCCAAGTTAGTTAGATACAGAGCAGGATGAGCTGGCACACACAGACTTAGTAGCCTATACCCAGGCCCTCACTAAATTATCCCTTCCTGATTCTTATCCCCCTGATCTTAAACCTTTACCTCAAAACATAAATACCGATTCCTTGCTGGAGAACCCAAAATGTTTCCAGTCATTATCGCGTCCAATCTGACCAAAGATCAAGAATCCCATTTGATGGAGATTCTTGAAAAGAATCGCAAGGCAATCGGATGGTCAATAGGAGATCTCCATGGGATTAGTCCGGCCCTATGCTCCCACCACATTTTTCTCAAGAATGATGCCAAACCATCTCGTGAGTTTCAGCGTAGGATGAACCCAAATCTTCGAGAGGTGGTTATGAAGGAAATATCCAAGTGGTGGAGTGCTCATTTTATCTATCCCATCTCTGACTCGAAGTGGGTCAGTCCATTACAAGTGGTACCCAAGAAAACATGTATCACTACAATGATTAATGAGGACGGAGAGGAGATCTCTACCTGAGTACCAACTTCTTGGCGAGTCTGTGTGGAGTACAGATGTTTGAAGCACGCTACCTAGAAGGATCACTTCCCGTTACCGTTTATTGATCAGATTATCGAGAGATTAGTTGGGAAGAGCCATTATTGCTTTCTTAATGGGTACTCGAGATATAATCTGGTGGCCATTGCACCTGAAGATCATGAAAAATGACATTCACCTATCCATTCGAATCGTATGCCTTTAAATGTGTGCCCTTTGGATTATGTAATGCTCTGTCTACATTCCAGAGGTGCATGCTTTCGATCTTTGCAGACATGGTGGGTGACTTTTTAGACGTTTTCATGGATGATTTTTCAGTCTAAGGTAATGATTTTGATTCCTGTCATTCTAACCAAGACTGCGTGCTTCAAAGGTACACTGAGTTTAACCTCATTCTTTATTAGGAGAAGAGTCATTTTATTATGACTCATGGGACGATCCTTGGTCATATCATCATCATCATAAAGAAGCTTAATCCATCGTCCACTCTGAAGCAGCTTTTGTCTTTTCTAGGGCATGTCGATTTCCGCCGGTGTTTCATCCGAGACTTCAGTAAGATTGCCTCACTGTTATCTGATCTTCTAGCGAAAGACACTGAGTTTATTCTTGATGATAAGTGTCTTTTGACTTTCTAAACTCTCAATAGCATGGTTATAAAGGCTCTTGTCCTTCAGCCACCCGATTGGTTTCTCCCCTTCAAGATCATGATGGATGCCTCTGATTTTATCGTTGGGGCTATCTTAGGACAGAAGAGGGATGACCTTCCATATTCCATACACTATGCTAGCAAGATTTTGGATTCCGCTCAACGGAATTATACTGTTATAGAGAAAGAAATGCTAGCTATAGTATTTTCCTTAGACAAATTTAGGTCCCCCATCATAGGATCTAAGGTTACCATTTTCACTGATCATACCACCATCAGGTACAAATGGATAAGAAGGATTCAAAGCCATGCCTTATGATGAGTGACCAAGCAGCTCGGGTTAAGTAATAAATAAATCAAAGGTCGTTGTGACCCAAATCATTCATCTCAGTCAACGAGAAAAATAAACCACTCAAGAAAATAAGCAATCAATGTAAGCGGTCTCGCTATTTTGTTTACATGGTATAGCGACCAGGGTCGAACACAAGGAGCACAATTTAAAAACTAAGTAGTCAAATCTCTAGTGACAGACAAATTTTATGGTGGTCTGTAATTTTTCAAATTTTTAATTTTTCAATAAAACAAAATAAGAACAAAATAGAAAAGACACACACAACAATTTTTTAGATTTCTCAAAATGATGAAAGATGCTCAGAAAATTAAAGTAAATATATTTTTAAGTTTTATAGGTTTAAAAATGTTTTTGGTAATTTTTGTAAAAATTTTAAATGTTTTTGTGAATTTTAAAAAATCAAACAGTGACAAAATGCAAAACAGTGCACAAACACGTCCAAATTGCAAATTAAAAATGTTTAAATGTCCAATAGTCCTAGATGATAATTTTATGATAAATTATAAATAAAAACCTACAAACAAAAACTAAAAACAATTTTTTGAATTTTCTTTGATTTTATACATTTTCTATAAGTTTTTGGTTGTTTTGTGATTCTTATGGTTTTTATAAAGATTTTTCAAACAAAATTAATAGCAGAGTTAAAACACAATAGAAGGCAAACATAGAAATTTTTGTGGGATTTTGAAATATTTTTCGAATTTTTATAATTTTTATAAGGTAAACATGGCTCTTTTTAGTAGTTTTTAAATTTTTAATAATATAAAATATAATTAAGCTAACATACGAAAATTACCACAAATATTACACACTAGCCGGAGCTATCGGTAATTTTAAGGTAATTTTTAAAGTTAATTAATATTTTTTTCATCACAAAAATAAATGCTATAAAAGCACATGGGTCAAATATGCGATTAATCGAAACAAGGCATGCAAAACACATGATCCGGGCTCACAGGGGTATATATGCAAATTTTAAAATATAGCATTCATATCATAACCTCTAGAAAAGCACAATGCTAATGTTGCGAATAAGACAACAAAGCACGTGGGGATATGCATGACTAAAACTCGGAGGGACTAGAATGCATATACAAAAAATAGAGGGTCCTAACTGTAAATGTCTTCAACTACATAATTTATTTACTGGACTAAAACTAGACAGGAAAACATGCAAGGATAAAAGTGTAATATACCCAATAGGGGCACGTGGCGCACACAGATAAAGGCACTGACGTACGGTCCTGAAGGCTTTTGCAAGGGGATCTGACGGTCTGGTGGTTGTCGCTGACATGCGGTCAGATCTGACACGTCAGGTCTGATCTAACGGCCTGGACAACCATTTTGTCGGGTGTTTCAGATGAATATGCCCAGATTTGATCCAAGCATCAGGATGAGTCATGAGCAAAGGGATTGGATCAAATTTGGGTTGAGTCCCTCGATCGGACGGTGGGAAAGATGGCTGGAAGAACACCTGTCTGGCGAGCTTTGCTTGGGCTTGGATGACGATCCACGGCTCCGATGAAGCTGTTGAAGAGATCATCATGGTCGTGGGAGTACTCCGCATTGAGAGGAAGGCTCTGATGGAAGATGGACAGTTGGATGAGGCATTCGGTGGTGCTCTACTTGCAGTTACTCCGCCTGAGTAGGTGGGGCTTCAAATGGTCCTCCAAGTGTGTACTGATACCTGCATAGGGTAGAAGGACTTGGGGTGACACTCCAGTCCTATTATTGCTTTGGAAATATTGGGAAGCGATGGGGAGTGGATTTTTGGGTCACCGACGAAGGCGTAGGAGGAGATCCAACCTTAATCCCGCTATGATAGGCGAGCCTAAGGGTGATCATGTCATGCTAGGAGGTGGGTGATGGTCTGAGAAGTTGATCTGAGCGGATGAGTGTGGGTAACGGGGCTCCGACTAGCTGGTCAGAGCAGAGGAACATGCGACAGTGAAAATGGGAAGATCAAATTGAAATGGAAGAAAAAGGGAATACGAACGGTACCTGAAGCTACTGGCATTAGCAAGAGCTCCAAGCGAGGCGGAGGGTGAAGGTTATGGCCTCAACCAAGCTGCAGCAGGCTGGGAGGCTTCATGTGGTGGAGCTCTGACAGCATCTCGAGCTACGAGCCTCTAGGTGTCTCCTAAGGATCCTAAGTTGCACTCGTGGTGGCTGTCACTTCACTGAAGGTGGCTAAGGAAGAATGGTGGCACGAGGGACGAGCTAAGGAGCCCTGGAGGTGGAAGGAAGGATTATATGGGGTGCCTCCGGGTCTAGAAGAATTGGCGAATGGAGCGAAACCCTAGGTAGATCTGATCCTCTCTAGGGATCAGTGAGAATCACGAATCCTAGGAGAAAAATCGGGCAGAGGAATCAAGGCTAAGGATAATTGGAGTCGGGTGCTAAAATTTGGAGAAGAAGCTCCAGCAACATGAATCCAAACCCAACCCAGCTGGAAGGGGACGTTGATCGAGGTCAATGATCCCACGTGGATGAATGAGAATACATGATTTACAAAGTTAAAATAAAATTGAATTTAAAATAGTAAATTATTTTAAAATAAAAAGTATATAAAATGAAAAATGTTTGTTATATTGTAAACTATTCTTCTTTGATTTTTAATTATTTGTATGAAAATAAAAATAAGGTATATACAATATATAATATTATATACATGTATATTATACTTATGTATTATGTAAAATTATTTTTATTTTACTTTTTACAAAAAATTCTTTTTTTATTTTATTTACTTACAAAATAATTTTAGAAATACAAAATGATTTTTATTTTATTTTTATAAAATACATAAGGTTATAAAATAAATAAGTATTGTATTATATACATGGATTTGTTGATTTTATTTTTATTTTGTTTTTATGATTTTTATTTTATCTTTATATTATTTATAAAGCTATATACAAGTGTGTAAAAATAGTATTATGTTTATATTTTGTCAAAATAAATAAATAAATAAATATTGTACAAGTACAAGTAACATGTACAATACATAGTATACCATTATCTCTCTCTACTTATTTTCTTTACGATCAGGTCAAAATTTGACCTTCTCTTGGGATTTTGGTCACTCTATATTTATTCTAAATACATTCTTCTTTTTCATTCTCTTTATTATTTTTTTTTTGAAAAATAGATGTTAATTATGAGATATTAACAATGACATGCACAATGCTAAGTTGTTTTATTTTACATGTATTTATAGGTGGTTTTGCTAAAAGAAAGAGCTAAAATAAAGGAATAAAGAATGAGAATCGTAGATTAATCATCCCCCTATACTTTACCTTTGCTAGTCCCTTAGCAAACACTTATTTGAAAAAGAAGTGAAAAAGAAAATTGGAAAAGAAAAAGAACCATAGTTGATTATTAAACTTATGTACATTAAATTGAAGTATGGAGCTCAGTCGGACCTTTAGATTATTAATTTGGTGGAACTTATCGGGAAATAGGTTTAAGACTCAACAGACTCTAAGTTCCACTATTCTATGATCAAGACTCCTTAATAACCAGGTCAGAACAAGTCTACATACGCAAACTCTAATGACTATGCATCTTTCCTTGTACTGTATAAGTGATATGTAGCTCCCCACCTCAGAAATGGCGAAGAAATGGCCTCCCTCAATAAGGTAACTCTAATCCCTCAGTATAGCAATTCTTTCCTCGAGGAGCATGGTATTCCCTTCTAAGTTCAAGTTCAACCAGCTCAAGAAGAGATGGAAAGAAGAGAATGGACCGTGACCAGTGTAGTTACGTATCCCTTGGAGCTGAACCAGTGTAGCTAACTCTCCAGCCACAAGCTTCCACGAGATGAGAAGGTGGAATATATAAGCTTTTCTTATTCACTATATACACTCTGGCATGCATTTTTTTTTCAATCAGGCTTGTCCCCTTTTTTGGAGTTTTTCATATTTTTGCACATTTTTTTGATGTGCAAATATACAACATATTTACTTGGTGTAGCATGTACATAAGGAGTTTTTCCTCTTGAGATAGTAGACTATCCCTCTTTTGAAGCTTTATTGCAATCCACAGACTCCTGTCTTTACATTAATTGCCACCAAACCAGGTTGAGATGCACATCCCTCCCTATATGAAGACAATAGGTTCTGGTTAGTTGTACTACCCTCGTATGCTACCCCAAGCAAAAGAATTTTGCTTCCTCACCACCTCATCCGTGTTGAGCTACGTATAAGGTGCATGTCCAGGTCAAGCCATTGTCTCTAAGAGTCATGCGTGTCTTGTTAAGTGTTCTACTTAGGCTCATCAAGATGATATGTGAACATAGCCTAGTGGACTCAAAGAATTAAGTCTCTATGGACCTGAAAAGTTTTAACCCCGAATCCTATAAGGTTCCCCTGAAGTTAAGTGGATTAAGGTCTTAACCAAGCTCCATTTTTCAAATTAATTCCAGACTAGTTTAAATGTCAACCATGATTCATCTGTTTTTGTGGAAAATTTTCCAAAATATGAAAATTTTTATGGAAATTTTTTAATGTAAGAAGGAAAAGCTTTGCAAAATATTTTTACAAAAATTTATAAACAAATTTCTACAAGCATTTATTTTTCACAACATTTTTCAATTTTTTTTACTGTATACATAATTTTGATACAAAAATATTTACAATGATTTTACAAATAAAATCATTTTTACAAAAGTTTGTACAAAAATAATTTTTACAAAAAGATTTTTACAAACATTTATGTAAGAAAAAATTTTAAAAATTTTGTGATTTTTAGTTTTGTGGATTTTAGCCATTTTATTAACATACACAAAGTACGAGTTATGCCTAAAGTATATATACAATATATACGACACCCCCCTATACTTAGCTCGAACGATGCCCTTTGAGTGATCAACGAGCGATGAAAGGAAGACATAACTCATGCTGATTACTGGGAAGTGAAAAGAATGTTATACTACAACTACGAATGAAAGAATGTAATGAATAGAGGTCAGTGATCCCTCTATACTTAGGATCAAATAATCCTAAGTATAGAAGCCTATACACAAGGGGAAAACTGAGGAGTAGGATGTAGAGGTATTACCTCCCCTATACTTAGGGTAAAATATTCCTAAGTATAGGCAACAAAACAGAGGTAATGAAATAAAAAATAATCATAGGTCTGATAACCTCCTATATTTAGGGCAAAGTGTCCCCTAAGTGTACCATAATCATAAGATGAAGATGGGGTGTCAGACAAAAAGAATGAATGATATGGACAATATGGATCTATACAGCTGCGAATGATAAGTGATAATCGGGTATGAGATGCAAATAATGTGAGTCAATCATCACATCTCATACAAAATGAATAGGGGAAATGTCAACGATCAACGGATCATGATCAAGATATGGCTTCAGGCGATGATCGTTAACTCGAAAGGTGGAATCATATGACAATTCAAATATATCAATGCTTCCGTTGTCATGCACCTTTTTGACCAAGTATGGTACCTTCCATTTTCTTTGCAATTTCCCAGGAAATAAACTTAACCTAGCATCAAATAGACATACTCTCTTGTCCGGCTCAAACTGTTTATGGCTGATATGAGAATCATGCCATATCTTCACTCTATCCTTATATTGTAGGCTACTTGAGAAGGTTGTGTCTCTCAACTCCTTCAGGGCTGCTAATTCTACTTTTCTTTGATCTCCTACACTCTTGGGATCCAATAATAGCTTTGTAACAACCCAAAGTGGCTTATTCTTGTTTTCCATAGGTAAGTTGCATGTCTTGCCATAAACGAGACGAAAGGGAGATGTGCCCAAAGGTGTCTTGGAGGAAGTCCTCTAGTACCACAAGACCGAGTCCAAAAGCTGTGACCAATCCTTTCAGTCTAGGCGGAAAACCTTCTGTAATAAAGTCTTGATCTCCCTATTCGATACTTCAGCAAGACCATTAGTCTGAGGGTGATATGGAGTGTGAAGTCGATGGAATGTTGAACTCGTTAGCAAGGGCCCTTACCTTGTCGTTGATAAAATGAGTCCCCTTGTTTCAAATCAAAACTCTATGTACCCCGAACCGTGAAATGATATTTTTCCTCAAAAATATGCAAACACTCTTAGCATCTACAGCTCATGCAGGGATAGCCTCAGCCTAATGACTCACATAATCCACAGCAAGCATAATGTACTAAAATCCCTGACTCTTATGGAATGGACCCATGAAATCGATGCCACATGCGTAAAAAACCTCACATAAGTGAATGGGCTGCATCTGCATCATATCACGTTGTCCACAAGTGCCCGTCCTCTGACAGTCAGTGCAACTCTTCAAGTATTCATCTGAATCCTTGAAGAGGGTAGGCCACCAAAGGCCGGACTAGAGAACTTTCTGTGACGCCCGTCTCCTAGAGTGATGTACTCTTACCTCAAGCTTGTGGCAGAAGGTGAGGATGTTGTGGTGCTCCTCTTGAGGAATACACTGATACCATACACTATCCCCCCTTCATGGAAAAGGTGGGATCCTCCCAATGGTACGACTTGGCCTTCGCGAGGAAGGTCTCAAGTCATTGTCTGGGACAACCTTGTGGAACTTTCTTGGTGACAAGATAGTTCACAATGTCAACATACCATGGAAGATAGGTGATTGCAAGAATCGCCTCATCTGGGAAGGTCTCTGTAATAGGTGTGGTCTGCTATGAATCCTCAAGATACTCTAATCGGGAGAGGTGATCCTCCACCATATTCTTGACTCCAGGTTTATCCTTAATCTCTATATCAAATTCCTAGAGTAGAAGGATCCATCTGGTCAATCTGGCTTTGGCATCCTTCTTTGCCATTAGGTATCGGATGACAGTGTGATATGTATAGATAGTCACTCTAGATCCAAGAAAGTACGATCGAAACTTATCCAAAGCAAAGACTACGACTAGCATCTCCTTCTCAGTGACAGTGTAGTTCCACTCAGCAGCATCCAAAGTCCGGCTAGCGTATTGAATGGAAAACAGTAATCCATCCCTCCTCTGTCCAAGCACAACCCCTATGGTATCAAAAGCTATTCTAAATATTACAATAAATGGTTTTTGCAAAAATGAAAATTATCTATCTATTGTAACCGCCTCCTCTCCTCATCTGCTCCTCCTTAGATACGGTCTCCTCCAAAAGCGATCCGACTCACCCTCGAGTGGTTCCTCGCCCAAAAAGTGAAATAGAGAGAGGTTAGAATATAGTAATGATAAATAGATAAAAAAAATAAGCAAAAATGAACTCTAACTACTAAGACGTGTTCCCCGACAACGGTGCCTTTCTAATGATTAACCAAGTGACTCGATTTAAGTAATAAATAAATCAAAGGTCGTTGTGACCCCAAATAACTCAGCTCGGTCAATGAGAAAAATAAACCACTCAAGAAAACAAGCAATCAATGTAAGCGATCTCGCTATTTTATTTACCTGGTATAGCGACCAGGGACGAAGACAAGGAGCACGATTTAATAACTAAATAATCAAATCTCTAATGATAAAGATTTTTTGGTGGTTTTTAATTTTTCAAAATTTTAATTTTTCAATAAAACAAAATAACCACAAAATAGAAAAGACACATACGACTCTATTTTTTAAATTTTTCATAATGATAAAAAATGTTCACAAATTAAAGAAAAAATATTTTTGGGTTTTATAGGTTGTAAAATATTTTTTATACGTTTTGTAAAATTTTTAAATGTTTTTGTGAATTTTTAAAAATCAAACAATGACAAAAATGCAAAACACTACACAATTAGGACAAATTTGCATACTAAAAGTGTTTAAAGTGCCCGAAAGTCCTGGACAAAAATTTTATATAAAATATAAACAAAAACCTACAAACAAAAACTGAAAACACAATTTTTGAATTTTTCTTTGATTTTATAAAATTTCTATAAGTTTTTTTATTTCGTGATTTTTAGGGTTTTTATAAAGATTTTTCAAAAAAAGATAATATTGAAGTTAAAACACAATAAAAGACAAATACTTAAATTTTTATGGGATTTTTAAAATATTTTTCGAGTTTTTATATTTTTTATGGCAAACGGGGCTCTTTTTGGTAGTTTTTGAATTTTTGTAATATAAAATGCAATTAAGTTAACATACAAAAAATTACCACAAATATTACACACTAACAGGAGCTATCACTAAATTTTAGGTAATTTTTAGAGTTAACTTAATATTTATTTATTGCATAAAAGACATGTAATTGAAAATAGTTCACAAGGACCTCGTTGCAATTCTTTTATCTTTCTATACTAAACAATTACACGCTATAAAAGCACATGGGTCAAATATGCGATTAATCCAAACAAGGCACACACATCACATGATCCATGCTCACCGGGGTATATATGCAACTTTCAAAACATGGCATTCATATCATAACCTCAAGAATGCACATGATTAATGTTTCAAATAAGCCAGCAAAGCACGTGGGAACACACGCGACGAAAATCTCAGAGGGACTAAAATGCATAAATAAAAATAGAGGGTCCTAACTGTAAATATCTTCAACTACATAATTTATTTGCTAGACTAAAACTAAATAGGAAAATATGCAAGGATAAAAGTATAATATACCCAATAGGGGCACGTGGGGCACGCAGATGAAGGCACAGACGTACGGTCATGATGGGTGTTGCAGGGGGATCTGACGGTCTGGTGGCTATCGCGGATGTGCGGTCAGATCTGACACATCAGGTCTGATCTAACGGTCTGGACAACCCTTTATTCAGGCAGTTCAGATGACTGGGCCCAGATCTGATCCGAGCATCAAGATGAGACGCGAGCAAAGGGCTCGGATCAAATTTGGGATGAGTCCCTCGATCGGACGGTGGCAAAGATGGCTGGAAGAACACCCGTCTAGCAAGCTTGATGATGAATCCACATTTCATCATCTTTATTCTATCATTTTGGCATCAAAAATCCTAGCAAATGCCTGTAAATAGCATTAATTCCATCATCTTAGCATTCATGCATGTGCATCTATATAGTGTATAAAATACTGTAATTAAAGCCAAAATTATAGAATAAATAAAAGAAAAGAAAAATAATAAAATATTGTAAATATTTTATGACCCAAAATCCCGAGACCTAGGCATCTTGATGAATAGGTCGACCAGGAATAAAGTAGGGGGAGATAAGGTCAAAATACAGTACAAAATACCTATTGTGTTCTATTCATTCTTTGTTCATTTTGGGACCTATTTTTGGTTCCACTTTTTATACATACAATAAAGAAACTTTGTACATGAAAGTTGTATATAATTTTATAAAGAAAAATACAAAATTGATTTCACTGAAAAATAATGTACAGATAAAAAGTTATGGTCTGAATAAAAATCCAGAATCCCAACTTCCCAGACCCGTATCTCACAAATGACAACTCCAAATCATCAAACTCACCTATAATTGTATATAGAATAAAATAATCTATCCAATGGTGGTGGTTTCGCATTTGGCGGAGCTACGGTTTGAAAGTTGAGTTTTGGACCCACATTGTATACTTGTACAGATTAAAATATTCAATTTATTATTTATTCATTATTTTTGTATTTTTATATTTTTATAATGTTGTAAATATTACTTATAATAATTATGTACATTGAAATTGGAATAAAAACCTAAATAAAACTTAAAATAAAATACATACATATTTGATACATAGGTATTATACCTGTACTTATACCTATATAAAATATACTTCTATTTTATTAAATATACAAAACATATCAGAAAAATAAAATAAAAATACATTTGTGTGTATAAAAGTATTCTATAATTTTACAAAATAAGGAATAAAAATAATAAAATTAAAATACACAAAATAAAAATAAAATACTAAAATGCATAGGTAATATACCTAATAGGGCTAAAAAGTGAACTTGTAAAAATATAACTCATAAAAATAATTAAAAATCGGAATAAAATACTAGATAAAATTACAAATACTTTTTATTTTATCACCTAGTGAAAATAATACCATTTACTATTTTTAAATGATTTTAGAAATATTTTTCTCCAGGTTTTTCCTGGTTGGTCCACGTGGACCAACCAGGGGTCTCGGATAGTTGACCCAGGTCAACTATCTGACCTACACCTGGGGCTGTGTCAGACCATGTGTTGACCCCCATCTTCCCCCTTTTTTCGAGGTTAATCCATTCACCAAAATACGATACTCTCTTCACCACTTTTGCAGCTCGTACATCAAGGAATCACGCCCAAGGTTCATCTTGGGACGTGCATCACGCCAACCACCACCGCACCTCGTTCTTTCCACCATGACCATCAACCATACTTAAGCAACCCCTCAACTTCGATTTGATTTTTGAACCGCGATTTCCCAGATTTCTCCCCCCTTGGTCGTGCTTGAGGCGCCTGGAGGTGACAGCTCCGAGCTCCCGGCTTCAAGGCGGCGGATTGCACCAGATCTGATCGTGTTCCACACCTCCGGCGAGCTCTGCCGTAGAGGTATTTACCCTCTGGCCTCAAGCCATTGAGGTCATTTCCTTGTGTTCTTTTAAGCTTCAGTACGTTCCTGGTAGTTTTAGGATCCTCCAGACCATCTTTCCTTGTTGAATCGACCCTCTAATCTCCTCATCGATCACCTCGCCGGAGCGCAACTCCGGCGAGTACCCATCTCGCCGTTCACTCCATTCCTGTGCGCCACGTGATCGGGGCAATTTGCCCCCGATCATATCACTCTCTCCTTGCAGGTACCAGGAGCCTATCGAGTACCTGGAGCGGTTTTGCGAGTCCACCGGAGGCATTTTGGGAGCCCGAGCTCCGCCACCTCCTCTGGAGCGCTCGGTTGGACGCCACCCCTTTTTGGAGCTCCAGGCAGCAAGAGGAGACCTGCAGGGAGCGTTAGGGGCCATTTTGAGGCCTTAATGACGACGACGAGAGGCAGGGGAGGTCGCGGAAGGTCGCCGTCGCCGGCCTTCTTCCGCGTTCTTCCTCCTGGCCTCACTGTCGTCCGATCAAGAAGAGCCCCCAGGCATATCGTGGACCATCCGATCTTTAGAGCCCATCCACCGTCGATCTCAGCCGAGATCTGATCTCAGACGTCCACGGGCGAAGCGTCATCGAGCCCGGAGAAGCCGACACGTGGCTAAGTGAAGCGTCCCCCGCCGCTGGATCGTGCCTAGCCGCTAGCCGTTGGATCCGCGCCACGCGTCACCAGCGCCCGCACCGCCGTCGGATCGTCCCAGCGAGGGAGTTTTGCAAGTATACCCTTGCTATTTTTGTATTTTTCCTTTAGTCCAGTAACTTCTGTTCGTAGTTTAAAAATTTTGTAAAAATTGCATAAGGACCCCTGCCTTTACTTTATTTACGTACAGGTCCTCTACCACATCACCTCACGTGACCTGTACACGTGAGGTGCGGGATTTTTGCACCGAGGCTCGTGGTCCTTTTTATATTTCGTTTTAATTTTAGAATTGTCAGAGTACGTATTAAGTTTTTGGGAATTTTGCATGTGATCCCCTGGGTTTTGGAATATTACATATTGGTCCTCGCCAGGCGCGTGCAAGTCACGCGCACTGGAGGGAAAATTGCTAGGATACCCCTGCGGGTTTTATATTTTGTAATTGGTCCTAGAAATTGAATATTAAGTGCTAATTTTTGTGGAAAATTGCATGTATGTCCCTGGATGTTTGTTAAATTGCATTTATACCCTTATCAGGCCTGATTAATGTTTGGATGCTTGTTGTAATTATTTAAATTATCATTTGGCCTCCAAAAATTCCACAAAAATAGGGTTAAGTTCCTGTAGGCTTGTTCTTTGTCACCATATTTTTAGTTTTTGATTTTATTCTATTTTAATATTTATTAAAAATCAAAAACATGCTTTTTGCCTACTGTCTAGCTTAGAAAATGCCAAAAAAATATTAAAAGACCTCGAAAAATTCTAAAAAAAATCCCTAGTATGTAACCTATTTTAGTGTCAGTCCAAAAATCACTAAAAATCTCAAAAGAAAAACACTAAAAATTCAAAAACACTCAAAAACTTCAAAAAAATATATAAAATCCTAGAAAACTCCAAAAATCACAAACTCAGTTCCTATTTGTTGTATATTTCATAATTTTTATTGAAAAATAGTTTGCAAAAATTTTGTGGCTGTTATCTATTTTTAATCTCCATTTTGCTCACATCCAGTACACTGTTCACTGTTTTAGTTTATTTCAGTATTTAAAAATACCAAAAACACTTTGAAAAATACCCAAAAATCACAAAATAGTAAAAAATCCCAAAAATATCAAAAATATTTTATTTCTGAATTTTGGGCTATTTTTGCATATTTTTATCATTATTCTATCTTGTCTTTTATTACTTTGTCTTTATATTCCAATCTTGGAAAAGAAAATAAAAAAATATAAAATATAAAATATAAAAATCAGAAAATTAAAAAAATCAAAATACAAAATTAAAAATTAAATTAAAATAAAAAAATTAAAAATTAAAAACCCACAAAAATTTCTTTGCTTGCTTGCTTAGTATAGACATCACTCACTTTCACTCACGCACTTGTATTTGATCTGCCCTGTTTGCTCCCTGTGTTCGAACTCTCTGCATACTTGTCCCTATACACCATTTGTGCAGAGTTAAAAATAAATTTTGACTCCACATTTATTTCTAATTATTGATCTTTAGTGTGGGTTAATTGTTGACTTTAATCGAGATTTGTGTGGTCGACACTTCGACTGAGTTCACGCTTTGTGTTGAACTTAAGACCACCTAATTTCGGTTAAATCACTTGACCTGAGCTTGGATGACGATTCACGGCTCTAATGAAGCTGCTGAAGAGCCCATCACGTTCGTGGGAGTACTATGCATCGAGTGGACGGCTCTGACGGAAAGATGGACGGTCAGATGCGACGTTCGATGGTGCTCCTCCTGCAGCTGCTCCGCCTAAGCTCCTCCAAGCATGTACTGGTACCTGCACATGGTTGAAGGACTCGGGGGCGATGCTCCGATCCTATTATTGCTTTAGAAATGTAGAGAAGTGATGGGGAATAGATTTTTGGGTCTCCGGCAAAGGCGTGGAAGGAGATCCAACCTTAATCTCTCTATGATAGGCGATCCTAAGGTTGATCAGGTCATGTTAGGAGGTGGGTGATGGCCTGAGGAGTCGATCTGAGCGGATGAGTATGGGTAACGGGGCTTCGTCTAGCTGGTCGTAGCAGAAGAATGCATGGCAACAAAAATGGGAAGATCGAATCGAAATGGAAGAAAAAGGGAATACGAATGGTACCTGAAGCTACTAGTGGAAGCAAGATCTCCAAGCGAAGCGGAGGGCGAAGGTTATGGCCTCAACCGAGCTGCGGCACGATGGGAAGCTTCACGCGGCAGATCTCTGACTGTGTCTCGAGCTATGAGCCTCCAGGCATCTCCGAAGGATCCTAAGCTGCACTCCAGGTGTTTTTCACTCCACTGAAGGTGTCTAGGGAATAATAGTGGAATGAAAATGATCTAAGGAGCGTTGGAGGTGGAAGGATTATATAGGGTGCCTCCGGGTCTAGAAGAATCGACGAATGGAGCGAAACCCTAGGTAGATCCGATCCTCCCTAGAGATCCGTAAGAATCATGGATCCTAGGAGAGGAATCGGGCTATGGAATCGAGGATAAAGAGAATCGGAATCAGGCACTAAAATTTGGAAAAGAAGCTCCGACGACATGAATCCAAACCTGACCCAGCTTGAAGGGGACGTTGACTGAGGTCAACGATCTCATGTGGGCCAATGAGAATCGATGATTTACGAAATTAAAAGATAATTGAATTTAAAATAGTAAATTATTTTAAAATAAAAAGTGTATAAAATGAAAAATGTTTATTATTTTGAAAACTGTTTTCTGTGATTTTTAATTATTTTTATGAAAATAAAAATAAGGTATATACAATATATAGTATTATAAAAATGTATAATATACCTATGTATTATGTACACTTATTTTTATTTTATTATTTTTATAAAAAATCTTTTTATTTTTTATTTTAGTTATTTACAAAATAATTTTAGGAATATAAAATGATTTTTATTTTAATTTTATAAAATAATAGAATGTTATAAAATAAATAAGTACTGTATTATATACAGGGGTTTGTTGATTTTTTTTTTTATTTTGTTTTTTATTGTTTTTATTTTATTTTTATATTATTTCTAAAGCTACATACAAGTGTGTAAAAAAATAGGATATTTATATTTTGATAGAATAAATAATTAAATAAATATTTCGTACAAGTATTATTACTATGTACAATACATAGTGTAATTATCTCTCTCTACTTATTTTCTTCACGATCAGGTCAAAATTTGACATTCTCTTGGGATTTAGGTCACTCTGTATTTATTCTAAAGAAATCCTTATTTTTCTTTTCTCTTTATTCTTTAATTTTTGAAAAATAGGTGTTAATTATGAGATATTAACAATGGCATGAACAATGCTTAGTTGTTGTATTTACAGATATTTATAGGTTGTTTTTCTAAAAGAAAGAGCTAAAATAAAATATTAAAGAATGAGAATATTAGATTCATCAGCTTACTAGATGGATGCTTCTACTCTAAGAGTTCAATATTGAGATTAAGGACAAGTCTGGAGTCAAGAATGTGGTGGCGGACCACCTCTCCTGACTAGAATTACCTAAGACTTCTAAGTGTGATACACCTATCACTGAGACTTTTCCAGACGAGGCGATTCTTGATGTCACCTCACTCCTATGGTACGCCGACATTGTGAACTGTCTTGTTGCCAAGAAAGTCCCACAAGGTTCATCTATGTAGAGACTTGAGACTTCCCTTGTGAGAGGCAAGTCTTACCATTGCGAGGATCCGATCCTTTATCATGAAAGAGCATATTCTGTCTGGCTTCGGTGTATTCCTCAGGAGGAATACCATAGTGTCCTCACATATTGCCATAAATTAGAAGCTAAAGGATACCATTCTAGGAAGAGTAAGGCATAGAAGGTGCTTCAATCCGATCTTTGGTGGCCTACTCTCATTGCGGATGATCATGCATTCGTAAAGAGATGTACTGGCCATCAAAGGATGGGCACTTGTGGACATAAAAACATGATGCCAATGGAGTCGATTCACTTATGTGAAGTCTTTGATGCATGGGATATCGAGTTTATGGGCCCGTTCCCTAAGAGTTTGGGATTCGAGTACATTCTGTTAGATGTAGATTATGTTAGTCGTTGGGTTGAGGCTATTCCCACCTGAGCCGTTGATGCGAACACGGTTTGCAAGTTCTTGAGAAAGCACATCATTTTGCGGTTCGGGTCCCTTGAATTCTGATTTCAGATAGGGGTAGCCACTTCATCAATGACAATGTAAGAGCACTTGCTAACGAGTTCGGTATAGACCATCGGGTTTCTACTCCATATCATACTCAGACAAATGGTCTAGTTGATGTTTTGAATAAGGTGGTTAAGACGATCTTGCAGAAGGTTGTTCGCCGAGACCTAAAGGATTCACAGCTTTTTGACTCGGTTCTTTGGGCATATAGAACATCCTTCATGACACCATTGGGAACATCTCCCTTTTGATTCATTTAGGACAAGCAATGCCACTTACCTATTGAAATCAAGCACAATTCATGGTGGGTAGTGAAAGAGGTAATCTTTGGTTTAGACGATGTGGGAAATCAGAAGCAGACAAAATGGCAGCCTTGGAGGAATTAAGAGACGAGGCTTTCACGAGTATCCTTCGTTATAAGAAGTGGATGAAAGAATGGCATGATGCACACATCAACCATAAGCAATTTGAACCAGATCAGAAAGTTTGTCTATTCGATGCAAGACTCAAGCTATTTTCAGGGAAACTTCAGAGCAAGTGGAAAGGCATGTACCTAGTACGAAAGGTGTAGGACAATGGCAGCATCAATATATCTTAGTTGTCTTCTGAGTCCACCTTTCGAGACAAGGACAATATTTGAAACCTTTTCTTGATCCGACTATTGAGGTTGCCCCCATTCATTTTTTATTAGATGTGTTCTTCATTCTTAACATTCTGCATCTCATATCTCAGTTTCACGTTCTGATTTGTACATGTGTTTTCGATTTTCTTCATTAATTCTTTCATTTGTATTACATCTGTAGGTCTTGCTTAGGATTTTTTCTAGACTTACGATGTACTTTATCCTAAAAATGGGGGGTGTAGACATTGTGTTGTTCATATTGTTCTATTCTATTACCCTTGTTATTGCTTATACTTAGGGTGTGTTCTACCCTAAGTATGGGGGGGTTATATTGCTCATGACATTTTTTAATGTTTTTAATTTCCGTATCATCTGCTCTCTCGCTTGTCCATTAACGGATGATATTCTTATCTATACTTAGGGATATTTTACCCTAACTATGGGGGGTGACAAGCCGAGTCATTGATTGTGTACATTCTTTTGACCTCGATCATTTGAGTCTGCTATCCTTATGATTGATCCTAAGTATAGATGGAATGATTAACCACTATTCACTATGTTTGAGTCGTTGTACTATAGCATTCTTGTCACCAATCTATACTTATCCCGAGTTATGTGTTCCTTTGTCACTTCTTTGGTCATTATGAGGACATAGTTCACGCTATAGGGGTGTGTCGTATACACACACACACACACACACACACACACACACACACACACACACACACACACTTTAGAATCCATAACTCATATTTATTGTATTTCTAATAATATGGCTCTAAAAGTATGGGTATATATTTTGGGTTTTTAAAAGCCTAAAGAAAACTGTAAATATGGCTTATTATTAAAAAAAAATGTCTTAAAAATTGTATATAAAAAGTGTTGTAAAATACTTGGATAAAATTCTTAATTATATAGAAGTTGTAAATAAAATTCTTGATAAAATCTTGTATAAGTTCGTATAATCTTATATATATATAATGTGTATAAAATTCTTTGTAAATAATTCTTGTAAAATTCGTATAATTGATTTAATCCACTAACTCCTTAAAAAATTACTAAAAAAATTAAAGTTTCAAAATTAAAAAAAATGAAAAAAAATCTTTAAAAAAATACATAAAAAGCTTAATCTAGAAAATTCAGTTCATAAAAAATTGTTGCATTCATTAGCATTTTTCAGAATAAGTTTGATTCTTGAACTGAATGGATCTAAGTCTGAGAGATGAAGCTTGATTTAGGCCTTAATCCACTTAATTCTAAAGGGAATTTATTAGGAACTGGAATTAAGACTCTTCAAGTCATTCGACTTAATTCTTTGGGTTGCATGAGACCTTGTTCGTAATTTAACATAAACTTGCCTAAGTAGGACACTTGGTGTCATCCGTTTAACTCTTCTCAATTTGAACAAATTTTCAACTCATGCACTCTACACTTAGCTCAACTTGCATGGGGTTGAGAAGGGCAGTCCATTTTCGTGGTGCCTTCTCATCCTTGTCTAGTAGCGCATATATCTAAATATGGGAGTGTGGGGTTGAAATAAAGCTTCGAATGAGGGAAGGATCTGTTGACACAATTTTTTCAAAGATCCAAAAAAATGGATGGAAGCAAAGATGTTATATCCGTCGGGGCAAAAAAGATCATTGCAGCGCAAAAATCATTTCTACCAAATAGAAGCCAAATACACCAAATACAAATATGACCACAATGGTCCAAGCTTCAGAAAGCCTGCATATCTTAGTGGAGACATGGCAAAAATGGTTGAGCTTCACAAGGAGATGTGACTACACTGATCACACTCCAATTCTCTTCCCATTCTTCTTACTTCTCTCTACTCGATTATGGATACATTACAACCTGACCTGAGAAGGAAATGCCCCCCTCCTCGAGGATCGAGTAGCCACATGAGGGCCCAATGGGAGTGTATTATCGAGATGGGTGATTTCTTTGCTTTTTTAAGCAGGAAGAGCTAACACCTTTCACACACAATACAAATTTGATTTCAAAGCCGAAAAGTTTGCGTGATGGATAGGTGGATCTGAGTTGTCTATTAAGGTGAACATGAATAAGGATTTGTTGAACTTGAGGGTCGTTGAGACTTAAATCCTAATTCTAATAAGGTCCCTATAGACTATTAATCCAAAGGCAAACTCCAAGTTCTTAATTTTGGATGAAGTGAGATTCGATTTAAAGAAATAAGCATGTTCTAAGTTCTTTTATTTTTCTTTTTTTTCTTTTTGCTTGCACTTATTTATAGGATAAGTATTTTCTAAGGGACTAGCAAAGGTAAAGTATGGGGGAATGATGAATCCATGATTCATCACCTTTATTCCTTCATGGCTAAAATCCTTAGTAAAATACATGTAAATATTCACTACTTCTCACTAATTAACATTCTAACGACATTTGTTAATGTCATATATTTAACACTTATTTTATCAAAAATAAAAAATAAAGAGAAAAAGAAAATAAAAGAAATGAAGGATGTAGATATGTAATATATATATATATATATATATATATAGATTGATCCTAACCCTGAGACCAGGTCAATATTGACGTGGTCAATAAAATAAATAAGTACAGGGAGAGAAGGATCCTAATTTATAAAAATGTCAGAAACTTAAGATCATAAATATACATATACACATTTTACACATTGTAAATAATTTACCTATTTTATTTATCATCAATATCATCTCAAAGTAAAATCTTTTCTTCACGAAAGTTGTTCATAATAATATATATATTAATTTATAAAAATATCAGGAAAATTATTTAATGGATAAATAAAATATTACAATGAACAGAAAAAGTCGTAAAAGCCGAATTCCAACTTTCATAACTATTTATAGAAAACTTCAAATTGACCAAACTCACTTTTAAACTTAATTTTATAACTAACACGAATTATTAAAGATATCAAAAAAAATATTGGAATAACATAGGTGAGTTTTGGTGTTTGGACCCTTTGTCTACATGTACTATATGTATAAACTTCCTGATTTTCTAATTAATTATTAACTCCGTTTAACTTAATTCTTTTTCTAATGTGTTTCTAGAAATCAATAGAAAAATATAAAAATATAACTTAAATAAAATACCAATAAATCACGAAGCCACGAAGTCGTGACCCTAAATTTTCGGACCTCATAGCTGATTCATATGGACTCCGAATTGGGAGTAGTCACTTTTAAAGTTTGTTTAATAGAGTTATCTATCAAATGAATCTGATTTCATTAAAATCAAAATTAATATGCAAAAAGTGGGTTTTGGGATCAATTGGTATAAAATGTATAATGTATATTAATTGTAATTTATTTAATATAGGTCATTTCTTATATTTTTATACTTCATTAATATTTATTATTAAAATTAATAAATTAAAATTTATTTATTTAAGTATTTATTTAATTAATTAAGTAATTATTTATTCATTTATTTTATTTAATTATTAATTTAATATATTGAATTAATTAATAATTATTTATTTTAATTAATTATTTAATTTAATTTTTTTTAGTTTTCTTCTCATTCTTCTCTCTTCTCCATTTTCTTCATTCTTCCCCAATACCTCTTTTCCCCCTTTCTCCTTTCTTCGCCCGCCACCCGTTCCTTCCTTCGCCTTCTCCCCCTTCTTCTTCTCCTCCGACCAACCACCTAATGGCCAAACATTGGCCATTAGGCCGTTCGGCCAACAAACCAGTCGTGCTCCCCAAGCAAACCTCCTCCTCTGACCCATATAAATAGGACCTGACCCCCCTTCATTCGATTTATCCACCATTTTCACCACCATAACAGTGAGTTCCGGAGCGAGAGAGAGTGGGTGACAGCCATCCTTAATCGCCATCGAGCGAGGAAGCGAGGGAGTCCAGCGAGATCGCCTCCGGTGTACGCTCCGCACCACCGTGAGAGCAGCCTCCCTCTGCTGTTGTTGAGGCCATGACCAGCAGGAGCTCCGTCGAACTCTAGCATCCCCAGGCGACGTCCTTCAACCTTTTCTCTTCCATACAGTAGTTTTTAGGTCAACATCCATCCTCTTTATGGCCTGATTCCCTCTTATCCCCCTCTGCTTTCTCTATATTTTTTTCTCCGGTTTGATTCCAAAAGCCATTGCATGAGCTTAAGCTCCTTTTCGCCATCACCTGTGGGAGTTTCCATTTACACCTTCTCTTCCACCTCATACCTATTCTCGGATTCACATACACAAATCACGCCTTCCGTTCACCTCAATCTTTTGTTGCACACCAACTATGGATTGCATGTCCGATCGATTTTTTTTCTTGTCGCTGGAGCTTAATACTTGATAGCAGTAGTCTAAAGTAAAGGAACACGTATTGTTTTTTCTCTCAGAGAAGTCATTTAGTCTAAGAGGACAAGTGAAAGGTTGCCCTTTTGCTTAGGTAATCATCAGTTAATTTGGTAAGTAAATTATGTTTTGTTTGATTGGACTTTTCTTTGGTGTGGAATTATTAAAACAAGTTTGGGTAATTGCTCGAATCTGTGATTTGAAAGTGTTCTAATGTGGAATTGGGTGGATTGCAACTTAAGTTATGTTTATCTGAGTCATTTACCTACTTTAATTATTGCTTGCTAATCCGAGAAATTACATATAATGTATGCGGGTAATATGAATTTGATTTGTAGATTGAATGGTCTGATGAGTCTGGGTTCTAAGTGATACAAATTGAAATCAGGATTGATCTGTATTAGGCTATTAGATAATTGAAGATATATAATATTATATCAGAGCTATCACTGGAAAAGTATATCAAATAGTTTTTAAATGCCATTCGTCAACTTGCAGAAACCTATTAGTTGTCACATGCTTAAAAGACTTGATGTTTATTATGCTTTTTGCTGCTGAAATCCATGATATGAGTGCAAAGTTTTTGGACTTATTTCCTGTGTGATTTGCATCCGATCCTTTGCGGAACAAGAAGTGAGGCTGATTCTTATAGGTCATTCCAGTCATGCGAGCAAAGATTGCCAACATATCTCCCTTAATCTAAAGAGCTTCCTCAACAACTGGAGTAGGTTGAGAGCGAACCGAGCAGCTGACCATCGAGCTTCTGGATCTAATCACAGCAACATTGAGATCTGATCGAGAACTCGAATCGCAAGCATCCTCATTTGAAGAAAAAGAAGAAGAGCTCCTTCTTACGCGAGCAGCCGTGTATGAAGCATCAATCGCCACTTGCAGCCCATATTCAGGAAGAATACGAGCATATTTTCCAGATCAATACGAGTCGTTCGATCAACCCACGATCAACGATCCAAATTCATCATTACCACCGCTGAAGTCATAACACGCACATCATGTGCGTCTTACAAATATTTTGGGGAACATTTTCAAATATTACCCGCAAATATTTTTTATTCACGAACATGCCTCTACAGGTGAAGAACACATGCCCAAGCATGTGACAAGCTTTGTGGTTTTTACGAACAATACCCCTCCAGCTTTTGCATCTTACTCACGCAATCATTTATTTTTTGTATATTACTTCTGTACGCCTGCTATTGTATATTAATACTATAAATACTAATACATATTAAATAAAATACATAATATAAAATAATAATAAAAATACGTAAAAAATATATAATGTTATACTCTATATAGTATTAAGTCTGAATGGAACTATAATATATTAGTGTTTAAAATCTAATTTCTAAAAGAAAGTACCAGCTCTGCTCTAATATGATTGTAGCTTTTAAAGCCACTGATCGATTTGATCCTCAATTTTTAGCGCTTTGTCTTTCTCGCGTCGATCTCCTTCCAAACTTAGTATGTGCAATGAATACATCACAAAAACCCACTCACCTGCAACAAATATGCTATAAATATTGTTTTTTAAAAAATGTACATCATAAATTATGGACGTAATACAATACCTTTCCTCCGTGCATCATGTTGGTGGGAACCTCTTCATCCCCTCAAAATTCATATCCTCGCATCACGTCCTCACATGAGAGTCTCCCCTTAGTTTGAAAATAATATTGCTCATCCTATTCTCCACCAAATGAATAAATGCTCGACGATAAGCCTCCTTCCCAGATCAAGAACTAAACGATAACTACTCTGAAAAAGTATTGTAAAATATTAGATTAAAGAGTAGTAACAAATTTCAATGAATGCGCTAAATCATTATACTTACCAGAAACATCTCAAACAATCTCTCCTGCTCGATAGCAGGAATGCGACACTAATGAAATTGCATGTTAGTCAAACGTGTCTTGATTATGTTGGTAATATCCTTTGCCACCTTGTTCCTATTCAAAAAACCCTGCATATTTGTAAAATTTTCAAATAATATAAAAGTGAAAATGAGAAGATTTATTTATTTGAAAGTTAAATTTAGAAAAATTATACTTCTCATCCATAGTAACCTCCAACAAAGGGTAGGACTCCAAAGTCTGTCCACCTCCAGTTGGTAAAGGTATGTGGGTGCTCGGACGTGCAGAAGAAGGTGAATTAAAATCCATCCAGGTTTGTACTGGTACAGGTACCGGGCATGCAGCAGGAGCGGTTGTGTAAGATGGCTCTCCATATACGCTTCTATAAAATGGAGGAGAAGGATAACCAAGAAACTCATAGTATGCTATGACCCGTTGAGCCTCATTAGCAAATGACTCTAAACTAATAGGTGAAGGATATGGTTAGATCCTCAAGCGCATCATGGAAGCGTGAGCGTCGTATCGAATACGACGAGGAGCGACTAGTCGCACTAGTTGCTCGATGCAGCGGAATTTAAAAAAAATTCATGCGACAAAACCACATGATCCAAGAACACTTCTAGGATCGTTTCATCTAAACCACAAACAAGTAATAGGATTACTCTTGAAGTGTGGTTGCGATCGAGTCTCTAAACGAAGTGACCTCCTGTCTCAAGTCCGATCCAACGGAGGAGACACTTGCGAGCGCGGGGATGAATCACGTGCTTCTCGCAATCCATGTTGATGATCCAAGTGGCAAATCTCCTGATCTCGACACACGAGATCCGATGTCTTCTTCACAAGCGAGGCGCACCGAAGGAGACGGAGATCCACGAGCAGACGATCGGGCAGCATAACGACGACGTTGCGGCGATGGAGACTCCCTCTAGGGCATCCATGATGGACGGCCATATGAGAGGGAGAGAGAGTAGACGTGTGGAGAGAGAGAGAGAGAGAGATGTGCTCCAATAGCATGTCTACCAAGAGAGCATGGTATGCCTCTCTATTTATAGGATTTTGGGATCCATGGATCTCAATCTATGGGACATATAAAATCAATGGATGAGATTGATTTATGTCTAATCTAATGGTCAAGATTGTTGTTGGTAAAAGCCAACAACTTGTGATTTAATTTAGATCAAATATATTTGGCAAGTCAAATATACATCAATCCTAAAATTAAAACAATCAAATAAGGAGACAAATTCCATGGAGATCTCAATCCCATTGGAATATAGTGGACGGCCACTTATTTCCAAGTGGGGCAATCTCATGAAATCTCATGAGATTGCATATCTCCATGAAATTCTCTACTATTTAATTCAACAATTTTTGTTGTGATTTATTCTTCAAAAATAATTCATAATTAATTTTAAGAATATTGCAATTTTGCCATTGGAAAATTGTGAATCACATTCACAATCCGAAACAAAATATAATTTACATTTTCAATTAATTACACAATGTGTATCCAATACACATTACCAATTAATCAACAAATATAAATTATAATTAGCTCTCTCTAATACATTATAAATCACATTTATAATGTATTATGAATAATTGGATATTGCTATCCATATTATTCATATCCATGATAAATAAATCACATTTAATCATCTTGGATCCCTTTTTCTCTTGTGCCCAAAGAATATGAATCACATTCACATTATTCACATCTTTGACAATCAAATCTCATTTAATTATCTAAGATAACTCTCCTTATAATATGCATCAAATTCATATTATTAATGATAATTAAATCACATTTAATTACCCATTTTCTCAATGCTTGAATACATATATCAACAATAGAATTATCCATGAACTCTTTCAAGGATAATGCGCTTTCTCCGCGAATACTTGGAGATAAGGATAGGGCAATTGTATTATTCCACGTATAGTGACTTGGATATTGAGATCACATCTCAAATCCAGATCTCAGGCCTCCCATAGATGCTTGATTAAATCAAGACCGCAAATCTAATCTTCTCATTGCATCTGAATCATGTTCAGATCAATGTTCAACATTTGGACTAAGATTAGATTACTTCTCTACTGAGAGGAGTCACTAAAATCCAGACCCGTTTCATCATTCCCTAGGAATGGAAGCATCATGGTTATACAATCGTTTATGATCACATCACCCTCAGGTATTCCCAATACCTTTACATCCTACATACTGGAAGACTCAGAATAAACTTGAAGTATAAGATCAATTTTACACTGTCTACTTCAGAGTTCTATCATTAAGTTTCTCATTCGATCATTGGGAGTCGGTATAAATCATATACTTTCCAAAAGCATATATCATACCTAGGTCTTGATCATATACTTTCCAAAAGTATATATCAAACCTAAAATTTTAGTCAAGCTTCCAAAGCGAGACGACCGTGCACAGAATTTTATTCTTCCCAATATCTCATGAGTGAGCTCATGTCTTCCGGTTCAGTAATTGAACATGTATGATCCCGTTGAGAGATCGTATTACTCATATATCCCTGCATGCACACCAGCGCACCGGTGTATAGACCTTGATTAGGTCATCAACCTATTGGTCTGCCAAATGTACATACTCAGACATATAGTAACACATATGTCTCCGGTTACAGGATGCGTGCCTATATCATGACATCATACAATATAGGACTTTGGTTATCTCGATCTCGTTAAGTCAACTCTTTGACCTAACTTATCTAACACCTCCGAATCTCTATTCCTATGCAGAGGACATGCATCAAGAGGTCAGTTAGATATCAGCCTTTAGAGAAAGGATTGCCATCTCCTTCTCAGGGTGGAGATCATCTCTTAATAATCATTTGATGGTGCTCGATGAGTCTTCAATCTAACTCTTTGGATATTCATCCAAGCACCAGCCTCTATGATTCAATACTTGAATCAACATCTGTATGATCATCAAGATGGCCATGGTACATAACCCTAATTGTACTAACGGACCTATTATGCAAATTATTTATTCTTCATTTCAGATCAGGGAATGATATTCACAATAACATTTATTGCATAATGGCTCGTCGTGGGCTCGCATGTCCAACAATCTCCCACTAGCCGAAAGAGCCATTAATGGGCTAATCATTTAAACTCCACACTCATGTGACAATCATAGGCTATTTAGAAAATAGCTAGGTAAGAGATCAGTCACTCTGTTCCCAAGAGATTACGCCAAGTCCTTTTACGGCACTTGCATTTCTCCTAGTAACAGTGTTCGCATCCAATGCGAATGTTGCATCTTATGCAACCAATACTCAATTTTGTTATAGTGTCCTTGACACTATAGCTCGATAATTATTATAACCAGTATGTCCATAATCCTTATCAGCCTACCTTTATTCCTGGAGATCTCTATCTCCTAAGATATCTACAATTAAGACCCTTATAGATCACTATCTACAAGGTCTTAAACTTTTGAAGATAAGACTTTGAGATCACTATCTCTAAGTTTCATCATCTTTGAAGATATTGTTATTACTGCAATCAAGTGTTTTATTCCATAGTAGGATTAGTAACAGATTAGTACTCCCACTGCATGGTAGACATCTTGCTTTTGTACACATCTAGCATACACCCGACTTCTTGGAACTGATGCACAAGGGCAAGCAGTTTGCATTCACATCCTCCACTCTTTGAGGTGCTATCCCTTTAGATAGGTCAATATCATATCTTTGAGGAAAAGAAGCCTTTCTTGGAATTTTCCAGAAAATGGAAATGTCCAAGGTGTACTATTAGTATGACTTTTCCAATACCCTCTTCTCTTTTTGCTTCTGAACAACTTCAGAACTAAGATCTAAGAGGTATCCTTGAGATCATATATCAAGGTATGGAATAGCCAGATCATAAAACACTTATTATCATCCTTATATCATTCTAAATGATTAGGATATTATCTACATTTAGCATAATGAACACAATGGCACTCCCACTAAGCTTCACACGGTTCATCAAGATTCTATCTGAAATCATAACATTTATAATTTCATCAAATCTTATGTTCCAACTACAAGAAGATTATCTAAGAAGATTATTTAAGTCCAAATATGGAGTTCTTTAGCTTGCGCACCTTGCTTTCCTCAACCATGAAGCCCTGGGGCTACTTTATATGAATATCCTCATAGAGGTATTCATAGAGGAATGCAATCTTGACTCACATCATGAAGATGTCATAGTCAAGTTGTGTAGCTATAGTTAGCAATATTCTGATGGGTTAAAGCAAGGTCACTGGAGATCAAGTCTCGTCGCAAGCGATGTCTTCTCTTCGTGTGTAGCTCATGGCTACGAACCGTTCTTTGAAGGTCTCTACCTTCTCATCAGGTTCCCTCTTTCTCTTGAAGATCCATTTACACCATAATGGGTCTTACCCATATAGTTGGATCCTCTAGGGTCTATATACAACACTTGTATATGAAGTTTACATTAGACTTTTATTGCTAACATCCATCTTTCCATGATATGATCTTCAGAAGTATCATCACATGAAGTTAGATCATTGTCAGATTCAGCTGACACATGGAATCCATCCTCAAACTTATTTGAAGAGGTATTAATGTTTCATCTTTAATTTTCTATTTAGTTTTCGATTTCAAGAGCCTCATTATCTTCTCAAGATTAAATGAGTTCCTTTACTTCATTTTCATCTTGATTCTCAAGAGAGTCATCCTCTAAGAATCACATTCTCAGAGATGAGATCTATTAATAATCTCAAGGTCATAAAGTAGGTATCTCATACCATCCTTTATTTTCCTAATGAAGTAGCACTCTCTAGTGCCAGATTCCAGCTTAATCACATGGAACCTTACTAAGGATATATATAATTTAGTCTCTACCATATATATATATATACTAACCTGGAAACTAATAGATAATTATGCTAAGATTAATCATTGATCAAATCATGTCATACATGATCAATTGTATCTCCCTACAACTCTATTGAGTTAAGGTTCATTAGGAGGATTGAGATAGGAATGATATTCACATCTCCATAAGGTATTCCTTGAATTCATCTAATAGGTACAAGCTACCTTGGTTAGATCAAATTCATTTCATCTTCCTTCAAACTTTGGTTCTAAACCAAAATTGTGAAATCTTTGAACATTTCAAAGTTTTCTAAGTGAAGAGAAGAAATCTCTTGTCACAAATAATCATTAATAGATATCATATATCCATAATGTTTATTCTGATATAGATGATTCACATACGTCAATATGTATGAGATCTTGAATACCTTAACATCTTACACCATTCCAAAAGAAAGGTGCATTGGACATTTTTACTTCGAATACAATATTCATAAGTATGTAAGTTTTGAAATTTTAGACATTCTAAAGTTTCATCTCTTACTAGTCCATTGATCTCATCAATAGACATATGTCCAAAACATGATGCCAGATCATTTTCAAATGATCTATATCCTTCTATTGATCTTTAAAGGTTTAGTTTTCAGTATTAGAAATCTTAATGAACCATTCATTAATTTTCTAATTTAGTGGAGTCCACTAGATGTTAGATTACTATCTGAAGTATATCCATCATAACACTCTATGATAGGTTTATTCCAGAATTCGTGTTTATTTCCAACATTTAGAAATAAACAAAGAGTGTATTCTAATATCTGGGTCACAAAGACATTCTCTAAGACTAAGGGCTCCCCTGAAAATATGAAGTCTAATGATCCAATGAAAATTGTTGCAACAATTGCATTACTTCCAACATGGATGACCCTTAAATCTTAAGATCAAATTTCTAAAATTTAATACAGATGCAACCAACTGCAAGTGTCATTAGAATATTGAGATGCAATTATTAGACTTTATTTTATCAAATAAGTAAGTCAATTTCAATGATTATATGTAGATTATTCTGATGTACTTTCCGATTCCTTCTCTAAGGATTCTAGATAGATTTGATTGTCATACTCTCAACACATCAACTTATTGCAGTATTGGCATTCATCCAACTCTTTGGATGTCACATGGATGTCACAGAAGTACAGTCAACTCTTTGAATATACTTCTTACTTGGGTCCAACCCATGCTTCCACTGCTCTCTCTTTATCTATAAGCAACCATTGCTCGAGACAAAGGATCTCTTATGTTAAAATCAGAAAATTTCAATATAAGAGTATTTCAACATTTATAGATGCTTCATTCAATTCATACAATATGAATATTATGAAGCTTCATGAATGACTAGAGTATAGATAGTAGAATGATGACACTCATCGTATCTACATCCATTCAAACTCTTAAAACTTAGGTTCAGGTAGGTACTCAAATAATTTGAATACATCATCTCCTATAGAGCCACCATTCTGCATAATGTAGAGAACCATGCCATTCATGATTATATGTCGAGAGCACATATGTATGTCATAACATCTTCATAGATTTCATAAGGATTATTTGATAATTACGATCATTATCGACATGTCACTTCAAAAGTACATTCGATGAGATAAAGACTTATAGAAACATACAAACCCTAGGGTTTTAATCCTATTGTCTATTTAATTATCATTCCTCATTATCATGAGGAAACTTGCACATTGCAACCACATACATTATGTGTCCAATTGCAAGTACAATATCTGGATCATGGGTTCAATCCATGATATTCTACTAGTTATTATTGAGTATAACATTGAGTGGGATTAAAGAAGGATTATCTGAAATAAAAAAATTTGTATAAACATATATAAAGATATAATTTACTTTGATTTAGGAATTTTATATCAAAGTTGTCTTGCCATGTCAACAATGAAAGTTCATTCCCTTAATCACTTTCAATGTAAGATATATACTTACCATTATATCTCAAGCAAGATCTGGGATCTCCTTCCTTATCTTTGTTACATGTCAATAATATGAGAACATGTAACTCGGATAAAAAGAAGCGGGAACACATTCCGCCTTGCAAGTCCAACTTGCATCTCCCAATTCGGTCTTTAACACTCGGTCCCACGACCCCTAAGGTGATGTTGACCCGACATTAATTGAACCAACCGTCAACAGGAATACAACTCGCTATGCACATTCCAAAATCACCCCAATAATATGAGGACCCGATATTGCGGTCACTACACATACGTCCTTACTCTTTCGAGAAGCGACGAGCCCGATCCAAATGGATCGTATGCAGGAGCTATCACTTCGGACATGTGTCTCCTACATACAATATCTGGCGACGGAACCCTTCGCCTTAACGGGAGACCATGGATGTCACTTATGTGATCCTCCATATCATATTCAAATTCTAATTAATCATTATGAATCATATTCATTACGATTAATTCTTCCAAGGAAAATAACAACTCTATTCATAATAGAGTGTTCTTAATTGGATATAATTAACTTAATCATAGTAAATTAATTTTCAATCCAATTTAATCAACAAACTTGTTTTTACTTGAATATATGGTATTATCTAAATACGTATTAATTCGAATTTTCATAATTATAAAAAGACATTATGATCTCTCAGGCATCATTCGTTCCCTACCAGTTGTCATGGCCAGTACCGACGGGAGTGGGACGGACCGCATCCGGTGCAACCCGCTACCCCAGCGATCACCGACTAGACACCATATCCGCTTCGGGAAAAAATAATGTCAAGTCAATCACGTTGTACTTGAGATGATCATCGATTCTTCAACTGAAATTATTCCATATAGTAATAATCAAAACATTTTTTATTATAAGAAAATTTGCTAGACAAATTCCCAATCCTATTCAAGCAAGGAGTTTGATGATTGTGTTTCCAATTATGATCTAGATCAAATCTAATCAATTTATTGGTTAAGGCCATGTCAATTAAGAAAATAATCATGATTAAATATTTCTCAAATATTTTCCATAATTATTTCATGAAAGTAACAATTAATTTCACTAATTGACAATCACATGGTTCATGATTAGGACTATAATTTCAGCAGTGACTCCTACTTACTAAAATTAACATATCTCGATCAATTTAACTCCAAATTAGACAAAATAAATTTTCAAAGATTGCTAATTTTATTTAAGATAGAATCTAAGTGATATTTCACGCATTTCGAGGCATATCAAAACAGTAATTAACTCATTAATCATGTTAAGATTCGCAGTTCCCGCAATAGTGAATACATGTTCATTAAAACAACCATATCTTGAGCAAACGGAATCCAAATTACGTAAACTCAGATCCTATGGTTTCCTTATTTAATGGGGAACAAAATATCTATTTTCTTGTTTAAACAATTTAAACAGGGCCGAAAATTACATTAAACAGAGATGCGAAAATGAAATGTGATAAAACTTTCGCAACCCTAACGAACCCAAGTCGCCTTCGGTTTTTATGGATCGTATCCAAAACCTTCGACCTAAGTCTCTGATACCACTTGAAGGATATGATTAGATCCTCAAGCGCATCATGGAAGCGTGAGGGTCGTATCGAATACGACAAGGAGCGACTAGTCGCACTAGTTGCTCGATGCAGTTGATTTTAAAAAATTTTCATGCGACGAAACCACATGTTCCAAGAACACTTCTCAGATCATTTTGTCAAAACTACAAACAAGTAATAGGATTACCACTTGAAGCGTGGTTGAGATCGAGTCTCTAAACGAAGAGAACTCCTGTCTCAAGTCCGATCCGACGGAGGAGACGCTTGCGAGCGTGGGGATGAATCGCGTACTTCTCGCAATCCATGTTGATGATCCAAGCGGCGGATCTCCTGATCTCGACACACAAGATCCGACGTCTTCTTCACGAGTGAGGCGCATCGAAGGAGACGGAGATCTATGAGCAAACGATCGGGCAACATAACGACGACGCTGCAGTGATGTAGACTCCCTCTAGAGCATCCATGGTGGACGGCCATATGAGAGGGAGAGAGAGTAGACGTGTGGAGAGAGAGAGAGAGAGAGAGATGTGCTCCAATAGCATGTCTACCAAGAGAGCATGGTATGCCTCTCTATTTATTGGGTTTGGGATCCATGGATCTCAATTCATGGGATATATAAAATCAATGGATGAGATTGATTTATGTCTAATCCAATGGTCAGGATTGTTGTTAGTAAAAGCCAACAACTTGTGATTTAATTTAAATCAAATATATTTGATAAATCAAATATACATCAATTCAAAAATTAAACCAATCAAATAAGGAGACAAATTCCATGCAGATCTCAATCCCATTGGAATATAGTGGTCGACCACTTATTTCCAAGTGGGGCAATGTCATGAAATCTCATGAGATTGCATATCTCCATGAAATTCTCCATTATTTAATTCAACAACTTTTGTTGTGATTTATTCTTCAAAAATAATTCATAATTAAATTTTAGAATATTGCAATCTTGCCATTAGAAAATTGTGAATCACATTCACAACCCAAAACAAAATATAATTTACATTTTCAATTAATTACATAATGTGTATCCAATACACATTAACAATTAATCAACAAATATAAATTATAATTAGCTCTCTCTAATACATTATAAATCACATTTATAATATATTATGAATAACTGGATATTGCTATCCACATTATTCATATCCATGATAATTAAATCATATTTAATCATCTTGGATCTCTTTTTCTCTTTTGCCCAAATAATATGAATAACATTCACATTATTCACGTCTTTGATAATCAAATATCATTTAATTATCTAAGATAAATCTCCTTATAATATGAATTAAATTCATATTATTCATGATAATTAAATCACATTTAATTACCTATTTTCTCAATGCTTGGATACATATATCAACAATAGAATTATCCATGAACTCTTTCAAGGATAATGCGCTTTCTCCGCGAATACTTGGAGATACGGACAGGGCGATTGTATTGTTCCACGTATAGTGACTTGGATATTGAGATCGCATCTCAAATCCAGATCTCGGGCCTCCCATAGATACTTGATTAAATCAAAACCGCAAATCTAATCTTCTCATTGCATCTGAATCACGTTCAGATCAATGTCCAACATTTGGACTAAGATTAGATTACTTCTCAACTGAGAGGAGTCACTAAAATCCAGACCCGTTTCATCACTCCCTAGGAATGGAAGCATCAAGGTTATACAATCATTTATGATCACATCACCCTCAGGTATTCCCAATACATGTACATCCTGCATACTGGAAGACTCAGAATAAACTTGAAGTATAAGATAAATTTTACACTGTCTACTTCAGAGTTCTATCATTAAGTTTCTCATTCGATCATTGGGAGTCGGTATAGATCATATACTTTCCAAAAGCATATATCATACCTACCAAAAGCAAATATCATACCTAGGTCTTGATCATATTCTTTCTAAAAGTATATATCAAACCTACAAATTCAGTCAATCTTCCAAAACGAGACGACCGTGCACGGAATTTGATTCTTCCCAATATCTCATGAGTGAGCTCATGTCTTCCGATTTAGTAATTGAACCTGTATGATCCTTTTGAGAGATCGTATTACTCATATATCCCTGCATGCGCACCAGCACGCCGGTGTATATACCTTGATTAGGTCATCAACCTATTGGTCTACCAAATGTACATACTCAGATATATAGTAACACATCTGTCTCCGATCAGAGGATGCGTGCCTATAGCATGACAGCATACAATATAGGACTTTGATTATCTCGATCTCGTTAAGTCAACTCTTTGACCTAACTTATCTAACACCTCTGAATCTCTATTCCTATGCAGAGGACCTGCATCAAGACGTCAAATAGATATCAGCCTTTAGAGAAAGGATTGTCATCTCCTTCTCAGGCTGGAGATCATCTCTTAATAATCATTTGATGGTGCTCGATGAGTCCTTAATCTAACTCTTTAGATATTCATCCAAGCACCTGCCTCTATGATTCAATACTTGAATCAACAGCTGTATGATCATCAAGATGGCCATGGTACTTAACCCTAATTGTACTAATGGACCTATTATGCAAATTATTTATTCTTCATTTCAGATCAGGGAATGATATTCGCAATAACATTTAGTGCATAATGGCTCACCGTGGGCTCGCATGTCCAACAACAGGTGTGGTTGGCTTCCTATTAGAAGAAGGTGAATCTAACGAGGATGGACGAGTGGATCGTTGAGATCAATGAGAGCTACCACGTCCAAAACCTACCATGATTGTAATGATGATGTAATAGTTAATTACAAAGTTATTAATGAATATTTTTATTGATTCGAGTAGAACATTTTACTAAAACTTACAGTTAATCTCTGTCATGTGATTCATGTGAAATAAAGTGTATTTCATTGATTTTTGAGTTATCTGAATCATCATTTATGGAGTCTACATCATCTTGTAGGTCAATACATAACACCTCATTATCCACTAATCGAATCGATTCAAAGATTAAGACTTCTTCTGCTACATTTATTCGATCATGAGTCAGTGTAAAGGCTTCATCTATAACATATTCAAGATGAGTGTAGTCATAAGAAATATAACCTCCATAATTTATCTTCACAACAATAAAAAATTCGATGCTCTTTCTCTTCTTTGACATCTGTAGGAGATAAAATATTTGGTCCACTTGAGAAGCTAGAACGAAGTGTTTAAATCAATGTATAAAATTTTTTGGTATCACATCGATAATGTTATTTCTCTTATCGATTACTACGCCTCCATCGAGATGTACCAGTCACACAGAAAGAGAACTACTTTATTAAAGCCTAGAATACTATATTCTACTTCCAGTATCTCCTTCAATATTCCATAGTAATCCAAATGATCTTCCTCATAACAAGATCCGTGAACCATCACTTAGTGATTCTGAGTTGTTAAATATCTACCAGAATTAAAGGTATGAAATCGATAACCATTACTACAATAAGAGTTATAAGATCGAACCTTATAAACCGGACCTTCTCCGAAATATTTTAATAATTGTGTATGATAATCACCACCATCCAATTTTTTTATTTATTTCTTAAACCATTCCGAAAATTGATTCCTATAGATGCTCACAACTTCATCATCTGGATATATAGGAGTTTCTTCGACAATTTTCCTTCTAAATTCCCAAAAATAAGTATAAGAAATATTAGAAATAAGTGGAAAGGAATTTACATATCTAAATATAAAGTAATACAGAGATGTACTCAACATATGTGTTATTTCCTCATAATTTCCTAATTACGTATAGCTCTGCAACGTCTTTCTCTTGTTTCGATAATAGACGTTCTGTAGACTTTCTAATGAGTGGATTGACGAAAGATACCTAGCGTAGAATGTTGTGACTTCCTCGTAAATATACTACGAACTTATTGATCCTTTCACTTTACTTTTATTTCAGACCTTTCTTTTCAAAAAGAACATGAACCTACATAAAATATGTATATGTTTTTATTCATATATCAAGAGAATAAAAAAAGAAATTAATAATTAGAAATACTTTTCAAATGGATACATCGATATTTTACGGACCCTTCAACTTTTGCTTCGTATGGAAGAGGAATCATCGGATGCTCCATTGAATCAAAAAATGATGGCAGAAGTATCTTCTACAAATTACACATAATCACAGTAATATTTTTCTCAAGATATTCCATCTCCATCGAGTGTATGCGTAACGAGTACAGAATATAGAAAAATCTGCTGACATCTGATAGAACATCTACAATATTTTTAGGTAACAATCCTCTGAACACTAACGGTAGCAGTCTTTCCATAAAAATATGGCAGTCATGACTCTCCATTCCTTAAATGAGAACTTCTTTAAATTGATGAAATTTGATGCATATCCGTATGGAAACTTCAATTTACTTGTCCACTTACAGACAAACTTTACTTGATTTGTGTCTAATGTATACTTCGCTTTAGGAATTTCAACCCTTCCATTATCATGTTCCTTTATATACAACTCATACCAATTGCATATGATTTTTAAATCACGATGAGATTTTATTGTATCTTTTGTACGACTGGTTATATTCACCATATAAAAGATGTCATCGAAGATATTTTTCTCTATATGCATAACATCTAAGTTGTGTTGTATCAATAGCATACTCCAATATGGTAATTCCCAAAATATACTCTTCTTAATCCGATTGTGACTGTCACCAAAATCAGGAAGAGATTTCGTTTTATCCCCATTACCCAAGGTTGAATTTTCCGATTCTTCTAAACTTGATAATATCGTTTCGCCAGTCTTAATTATCAGAGGATCGGTAAGATCGATGGTATTCTTTTTAAATACTTGTTTGTGTCATCTATAGGGATGATTGTTTGAAAGAAAATGTCTACGACAATAAAACATGGTTTCTGACCATGTTGAAGCTAAAATGATTTTGCACCTTCCATACAATATGTACAACTTTTACGTTCATGCGTACTCCATCCAGATAAAATTTCATATGCTGGGAAGTCATTTATAATCCAGAGTAGAGCTACTTTCACATTAAATATTTGGCTTTTATTTGCATCATATGTATCCACTACATTGACCCATAGCATTTTCAACTCATCTATAAGAGGACGTAAATACACGTCGATGTATATTTCCAGATGTGTAGGTCCTGGCATCGAAACCGATAGAAATATAAATTGTCTCTTATTACATAACCATGGTGGTATATTGTATGGTGTTGTCATTACTAGACAGCAAGAGTAATATTTACTTCTTCCATGAGGATTAAACCTGTATGTACATAAACATATAACACAATTCCTTTTTTCTTGTGAAAACGAAGTAAATATTAACATCAATACTTTCCAACAGTCAGACTCAAATGGATGCTCTATGTAGTCATCAACTATATGTTCTGCATGCCATGTCATATTTTTATCGTTTCCTTACAATAATATAATCATTTTAATCTCGACATCAACATGAAATAATGTAAAATCTTTCTTGAGATTTTTTTGTCCCATTCTTACTTGATTTTTAAAATCTTGGCTCATCACATTCTGGACAATGTGTCAAATGTTGATGTTCACTGTAGTAAAAATATGATGATTTATACAAGAGACTATTTTAACTTCTGCTAAATCCATCTTCCACATCATCTTCTTGGTTTATAATAATTACCAGGTGATTCAACATCTTCTGGTAACATTTTCTTGATAATTTTAAGCATGGTATCAAAATTACAACCAGACATATTATACTCCATCTCCATCGATAGAAGATATGAAACTACGGAGAGTTTTGAACATGTCTTACAACCCAACCACAATAGATCTTCTGCTTTTTTCAACAACTCATAGAAGTCTACAGATTCTCCATATGGTTTCTCATCATCTAGACAAGAAGTGTTAAAATCAGGACCTGCAACATCCATAACCATATCTATGAATGGGTTAACATTGTCCACTTCTTTTGACTCATTCATCATGTCCTCGAAAGTTCTCACCAGGCCTCCACCATATCTGATATCCTTCCATGCAACCATTTTTATAAGGATGCAACTGAGTTTCATCCTTAGATCTCTTCTTCATTAAACAACACTTTTGATACTGGCACAAGATAGTACCATTAGAATCCACAACATGAGAACCTTGTACATAAGCAAATACTACAAATTCTTGAACACCTCTTTGAAAGACATCTATAACACGTCCATCTACTACAAGCTTGCACATCCACTCTCTATTAGCCATCTTTATCACCTGAATGTAATAGTTCATATGGTCAAATGAGAGGAGAAGGTTTGACTTTGGCTTAATCTCGGAGAACATAAGTAGAAAATTTCAACCCTAACCCATCGTTGGCCTAAACCTAACATACTTTTTCTAGGAGATGAGAAGAGAAGTGTGTTAATTATGTTATTACTTGAGTCCCTATTTCTAAGGAAAATTCAGCATCATAACCCTGCACCTCTCCGATATACCTTAAAAATAATTTACAATCAACTTTCAAAACAATCACCGTAGTGACTATTTTGATAGTAAATTATAATTGGTTTGGTATACATAAGAGGAAGGGGTTATGGAGTCGAATTTCCATCAGAAATAGACAATATGTGACAATGGTAGCCTTTTAGTAACTTTGAATCCTTACAGACCCCCTTAGTCAAGGATCTCCGAACTAAGGAATGCCAACATAAATCTAATATTTTAAGATCACTTTAACTCGTACATTTGTATGTTCTACAAATGAATTATAAAACAATCTTAAAATATTTATTCATTTATGTTAATAGGGCATTTACATATATTTGGTTAGTTAATGATGCAGATATGGATAAGTGTGATCCTAAATTAGTGCCTGATAAAGTGTGAACACTATTGAAAGAATTCCTACAAAAAAAAGATTTCTCCACATGTAAACATCAAAATCCACGAACATTGGAATATGATAACTCATCCCAAAGTGATTCCAATAGTATTATGCAAAATATAAAAAAATATAACACAATTGGAGGTGATGAAATCATCGAATGTGTTGCACACGCCTTCCCGTGTGCAGGGCCAAACATCACCCTGTGTGGAGGGGCGCACTATGTGTGAATTTTGTGCGATTTAATAATAAATTCTTAGTGTTTTAGCCTTATTAGCAACCTAACTATAAGTTAATGTGATACACTTGGCCACATTAGAAATATTGGTGTTTGTCAAATACCACACTTTGGTTTGCCATTATATTGATCACATTTACACCGACAGTTAAATTCATATCTACGCAATTTACACATACAATTAACTTATTATTATTATTCTTTAAAATTTTAATATACAATAACATTTACTTGAATAAAAGAAATAATTAAATTAAATATTTTTTAGATTTATTGAAATATATTTAAAGTATTTTACACTTTGGGATTTAAAGGAATGTCCATCAATTTAAATGTTATAGTTATGTAATGTTATTATTATTTCCATTATAATATATAAATCTATATCGATGAAAAAGAGCTATAAATTGTTTTTAATGATAACATATTTATTAAAAAAATATTGAAGTGTAATTCAATGATAAATTGTAGTCTCTATAATAGTTTCATATAGCCAATTTAAAAAGTAGTGGTATTGTATAATTTTATAATGGAAGTTAATTCCTTTTTAATGAATATTTAACTTTTTTAGCCTTCCAATATAGTTTCACTGAAAAAATCAAGAGGTTTACATTGAAATAGATTTATATTTTCTTCTTTCTATAATACATATGAAATTTATTTTATTTTAATTATAATAATACACTCCCCCATCTAATTACCCCCTCATTATATATATATATACACCCATCTCCACATACATACATCATGCCCATGGCTCCACATATTATATCTATCTCTCCCTATCTATCTATCTCTCTCATATCTACGCTCTATATGAGGATGGTTGTTTGTATAAATAGACTTATAATAAAGATTTTTGGCCTAAACTAAACAAAAATGGCTAAGTTGTGTAATCCAAGTTAACCATAATATCATTCGCGTTATATGTTATCAACGTTCAAATTGTCACATCAAAATAATAAGTTATACCTCATTTATAGTCTATCATGGCATGATATTCCTATCCTTTAAATTATTTAAAGCTCAACAAAATATACTAACAAATTTAATGTTGACAACGATATTCATTTTTCCATTTTATTATCCACTATTAATCATATTATTGGTTTTAGCATTTCATCATACACCTACGACGCATATGAATTTCATATAAACTAGGAAACCATCATCAAATCTAACAAGAAAATATTAAACAAGTTGTATCCTAAGCATAGATAAAATATTAAATTACTCGGATATATACAATATAACAACAATTTGAAAACCTAAAACTATCCAATCATGACTGATATGCAATGAGATATCAAAAAACAAGAGAAAGGATGAAGCAATATACTGAAGAAAAGATGTGTATGTAGTTGAAATACACAAAGGAAGGACGCTGGTGACAAGGAGGGCCGTGTAGGGATCGCTGGAGGTGATTTTTGGAGGATAATGTGTGTAGAATGAGGAAGGAGAGGCTAGGTGACGTTTTGTTTAAGGCTTCTGACGAGCACACTTATGTGCCCGCCCATGTCTCTACAGGTGCTCACCCAAATATTGACAAATGCCCGCATGAGCCGCGCATGAAATTTCAAATGGGAGGGCACATATAGACGAGCAGATGTGCAATACAAGTGCTCGCACATATTTTCAGATGTGCATCATGCGACCGTGCCTCATAATTCAAATTGGCAAGAAGCCTAGGCGAGCACATGTGATCCTCCTGTGCTCGCCCATAGTCGGGAGAGCATGTGTGCTCTCCCAGGGCAAGCTAGGGCATGCACGCCAATTGTGCTTTTTTTGTAGTGAGTCCTCAACAGGCACGCATGCCTCATGTGACGCACCTGGGAATTTTGTAAAGAGCCCCACCTCCTTTTCTATATTACATAAATGCCTCTGTTAGGGTCCTCTTTGCATATTTTGTCATTTTATCTCCATTTTTCATTAAAATTATGCCATTTCACTCTTTTATTCATAACTTTAGCATATGGACTCCAAATTGACCGATTTTAATTTTATTTTAATGCTAATTTTATTCTTTTCCTGATGGTATATTTTATTCACTGATTTGACATACAATTTTTTATGCTCTATTAAAATGATTAATGTGTCAATTGCTCTTAATGGAAATGTCGTTAATTAACTTATGAACTATTTTCCTGCACAAATTGGCAATGAAATTGTATCCCTTTTTAATCATTCAATAAATAAACTATTTGTAGGGCATAGTTGAGTTTTAATAATCATGATGCATCATTTTATTTTCATAAAAATAAAAAGGGAATATTTCTCGTCATGCATTGCATCACACATTTTTATACATCACCCATTCCCTTGCATTCTGTATCTCATTTATTTCACATAAAAGTGATAAAATTGCATGTTCATTATGTGTGCTTCATGATTTTGCATCCTCATTGGCTCCATTCATTTTGTGCATATTATCTGTGCAATTTCTTGTGTCCATTTTGTCTGCATCTAAAGATCTAGATCAATGAATATAATTACTCTTATTTAATCCATTATTTTCGATAAATCGACGAAGAGGCTTGTGTCCCTATGTTCGAACTTGGTAAACTTGCCAAGTAAAAATTCTCCACAATATTCAAGGATTGTGGTTTCTGATATATCCATTTTTCATCTCCTGTACAACAATTATCGATTTTTAAATAGGCGAAATGTTTGTTCATCATGGGCACGTAGATGACACACGAAGCTCCCACAATCCGAGTTGATGATCTGAAGTTGGAATCTCCTGATTTCTCTGACGAAATACGGATCCTTCACGAGCAGGAAGCATCAAAGAAGAAGAAGAAGATCCACAAGTGGTTGATCCAATACCACAGCAACATTTTTGACGATAATGACGCTCTTAACAAACCCAAAGTAGATGGCCACTAGGGTTTGAGAGATGGAGGTTCTTGGACGTGTATGAGAGAGACATTATTGCTCTTGCAATTTGATGAGGCCCGAGATGATCCGAGAAGCTAAGGGAGATAGGTATCAATGGTCATTGCGACCTCAACCTCTCGACTCGGACTCAACAAGAAAAATAAATGAACCACCAAATCAAAGATAAAATCAATAAATCACGAAGCAGTCCTCGCTATTTTATTAACCTGGTATAGCGACCAGGGTCGGACTCAAGGAGCACGAGATAGCCGAGATGGCCTACGAAGTAGTCTAAAAATAAAATAAAATAAACAAAAAACTTTTTGATGGATTTGTAATTCTTTTTAATTTTTTTGTATTTTAATTATAAGGGAAAATATAAAACAAATGAATAAGGCACAAAACAAGTATTTATAAAACACTCCAAAAAAGGTCAGAAAATCAAATAAAAATTATTTTTGTGTTTTTTATATTTTCAAGTGTTTTTGGTGAATTTTTTCGAATTTTTCAATTTTTAGTTAATTTTATAAAAATCAAGAAAGGGGAAAACAGTAGAAATATGTACAGTCAGATTTGAAAGGACAATTAAAAATATATAATTGGCATATAAAAATCTGATGGTAATTTTTATTCAAAGTAAATGCAAAAACTAAATTACAGAAATTGAGTTTGCAATTTTTTGAATTTTATAGATTTTTTCAGAATTTTTTATAAGGTTTTCAATTTTTTAATTTATTTGGTTTTTATAAAGCCAAAAGGCAAAAAAATGGATTGAAGCTAATAAACAGCAAAACAAACAATCACAATTTTTTTGGATTTTTTTTGGAATTTTTATATTTTTCTTTGATTTTCTATGCTAGACAGTGATAAAAATCAATGTTTTTGATTTTTTAAAAATAACAAAACGCCTCGAAAATGTCCCAAAAATTTAGGGAAGTTTTTACATAGTGGCAGGAGCCACGTATCCAAATTTCACCTAATTTGGAGTTTATTTGCTATTTTATTCAATCAATACAAGGCACACAGCAAACTAGGACCTATTTACAATGAAACATACTTTATGGGCCAAACAGTAACAAATAAAGAAAGCCCAGGGGCCCTTATGCAAAAAGCCCAATAAAGCACGAGCGCAGCACGTGGTTCAGACATGGAAGGGTATAAGTGTAATTCTTATTTAAAATGATGCAAACATTAACAACCAAAAAGTTCGAGGATAAAAGTGTAATTTAACCACACCCTCACGTGTCGATGCACGTGTCTCACATAAACAGGGACTATTTTGCAAATATTAAAAGCCTAAGGTCCTAGATGTAAATGTTCCAAAATAAAAATAACTACTAAAACTATTTACAGGACTAAACGATAAATAAGAAAATGACAGGGGCCTAAGTGAAATTACCCCTATTATTATGATCGACAGACGAGGAAGCGCCGCGTGGAGATCTATCGGCTGAGAACAGCAGACACCTCTTCGCTGATGGACAGTCTGGATACAACCCCTGATGGATCGGACGGAAGCTATCTCTCGCTGATGGACGGTCACGATCTAATCTGGACGAAGGGGGTTGATCGGACGGTAGATGGAGATCCTCCAAGAACAGCTCGTCGGTGAACTTTGTCGGCCTAGTACACGTGGTGGAGGGCTCCTCCAGAGCTACTGAGATGGGGAACAGATCGGCCACGATGGTCCGCAGCTCCTGGGATGCTCCGTTGAGGCTGAGGAGCTCTGGAGAGCTCCGACGGCGAAGGTGGCTCGGAGTTGCTGTGCTCGAATGACTCGACTTCCAGATGAGGTCGATTTGACCTGCAAGCTGCATAGAACAATAGCTGGGTCGAGGGCAAAGTACCTTGACCCGTTAGCGGACGAAGGGGGTATCGGAGTGAGGCAGAGCGGGGGTCCCCGACGAAGCGACGGCGAAGGAGACTCGAGCCTGGGTTCCGGGGCGAACCAAGATTATTGGAAGTGTGGAGAATGTGGAGAGGAGTCTCGTGAGGGTGACTAGGGGGTCGGGTGATCAGATGGGTGGTCGGAACTCAGTGAATCGGTCGGTGAAGGCCGGCGGCGCAAATTGGGGGTTTCTGAAATTAAGCGAACCTAAGGGGAATCGGGAGTACCTGGTGGCCGAGGTCGACTATGCTGGGGTTAAAGGAAGCTCCTGGGGTCTTTTCCTTGATGGCTCGTTGAGGCCAGAGGCTCAGCTCGCTCGGTGGCGGAGCACGGCGGCGAAGGTCGCCGAATCAGTGGCTGCAGTCCTTCACTCCTCACTGCGACACTCTCCTCCGATAGTTGTCACTCTAGGGAGATGAATGGAGGTCCTGGGACTGGAAGACGATGTCCAAAGATGAGAGAAAAGTGCGGCAGAGCTGAGACTTTATAATGGTGCAGGTCCGAGAAGGTGGGAGTGGGGAATGCGGATTAATGCACGGATCCCTAAAAACATGCCCGGGCGTGAATCATGGATATGGGAGCTGTAATCGGGGCCCTGGGTTTGGGAGAATAGAGGTCGGGTCGAATTGGGAAATTTTGGAGAAGTCGGGTGCTCGAACACGGATCCGGGTGGAGTGGTCCAGGGGGGAGTTGACCGGGGTCAACATCCCCCGTGGACCAATCAGAATGCAGGATTTATTAAATATTTGGAAATTCAATTAAAAATTAAAAATGACCTTATTTCAAAATATTTACAAAATGAAAAATATTTATTTATTTTCAAAGAATTTTTTAGTGATTTTTATTTATTTTTTTAACAATAAATTAGGTATTTACATTATATTATTATTATATATAGGTATATTTACAAATGGATTTTTTGATTTTATTTTTAATTGTTTATTTTTTGTACAATTATTCCAATTTTATATTTTATTTATTTATAACATAAAATTTGGAATAAAAAGATATTTTATTTTATTTTTATGATTTATTTACATTAGTTAAATAAATAGATCTATATACATATGTACATGGTATATATACAAGGTGTGGATTGTATTTTTGGTATTTTTAATTTTCTAATTTTTATATTATTTTTATAAATATGTACTAGGTTCTAAAAACATATTTTCATTTTATTTTGAGGAAAATAAAATTATTTATATACAGGTGTACGTACAAGCATGATTGACCCTATCTCCCTCTACTTGGTTTCTTTTGTGATCAGGTCCATGCTGAGCCCTCCCTTGGGATTAGGTCACTCAATATTTATTCTAAATATTTCCCTCTTTTTCTTTATTTCTTTATTCTTTTATTTTTGCATAAAACCATGCTAATTGTTATTATTTACACAATGCATGCATTTTGTCAATTTATTATATTTACACAAATATACATGGTGTTTTGCACATATTTTTAGCTAAAATAAAAGAATAAAGAGTGATGAATGAGGATTCATCACCCCCTATACTTAACTTTGCTAGTCCCTTAGCAAACACTTATTTGAAAAAGAAGTGAAAAAGAAAGGAAAAAGAAAAAGAGGGGAAAATGCATGGATCAATGCTGATTATTAAACTTGCCTTCATTAAAATGAAATGTGGAGCTCGATCAGATCTTTGGATTATTAATGTGTCGAAACCTTATTTGGACTTAGGTTTAAAACTCAACAGCCTCTAAGATCCACTAATATATAGTCAAGACTACTCAATAATCCAGATCAGAACAAGTCTACATACACAAACCCTGAAGACCATGAATCTTTCCTTGTACAGTGTAAGTGAGGTATAGCTCTCCACCTCAAAAGTAGCAAAATGACAACCCTCCCCAACAAGGTAACTCTATGACCCTAGTCTGGTCACTCTTTCCTCGAGGAGTGGGTATTCCCTTCTAAGTTCAAGTTCAACCGGCTCAAGAAGAGGGGGAAGAAGAGAATGGACCATGGCCAGTGTAGCCATGTATCCCTGGGAGCTCAACCAGTGTAGCTAAGTCTCCCTGCTGCAAACTACATAAGATGGAACATGAGTCTCAAGCTTTTCTTATCGCACTATATACACTCCGGTGGGATTGTCATTTTCTCTCAGACCCACCATTTTTTTGGAGTTCTTTTCTTTTTGCATTTTTTTTATGTGCATCTGTACAACATATCTACAAAGTGCAGCATATACACATAAGGAGTTTTCCTCTTGAGCCAGTAGACTATCTCTCTTTTGAAGCATTATTGCAACCCACAACTCCTGTCATTAGACCTCATGGCAACCAGACCAAGTTGAGACGCACTTCCTTCACTTTAAGAAGAAGAGAGGTTCCGCCTAGAAGTATTACCCTCATATGCTACCTCAAGTCAAGGAAGACTGCCTCCTCACCACCTCATCCGTAGAGAGCTCGGTGTAAAGTGTGGGTCCAAGTAAATCCATTATCATGTGTGTGTTGTTAAGTGCTCTACTTAGGCTCATCGAGATGACATATGATCATAGCCTAGTGGACTCAAAGAATTAAGTCACCATGGACCTGAAAAGTCTCAACCCTAAGCCCTATAAGGTTCCTCTTATAATTAGGTGGATTAAGAACTTAACCAAGCTCCATTTTCCAATTTAATTCCAGGCTAGTTTAAATGTCAACTATGATCCAGGAAAAATTGTACAAATAGTTACAAAGATGCTATTTACAAAATATTTACACATGTGCAAAATTTTTGAAAAATGTTTTGAAAACATGGATGTATGCATGAATGCGAGTTTTGCAAAGTATATACACAAATTTACACAAGGTTTTTGCAAACTTTTGATTTTCAAAACATTTTACAAAAATTTTGTACTATATACATAATTTTTATATGAAAATATTTACAAGCTATTTACACAAAAGATTTTTACAAACATTTTTACAAAAATAATTTGTACAACTAGCTATGGATGTGTAATAAAAGAATTTTTATTTATAAGGATTTTTTTTAATTTTTATGAAATTTTTGGGTTTTAGCCATTTTTATTTATTAACACACTCACACAAAGTACGAGTTATGGCTAAAGTATATATGGAATATATACACCCCCCCTATACTTAGCTCGAACGATGTCCTCAGAGTCAAGAGCGATGAAGAAGACATAACTCGTGCTTAGTATCAGGAAGTGAAAAGGAAGGCTATATACAAAGATGAATGAAAGAATAGAAAAGCAAGAGGATCTCGGGGTTTCCACCTATACTTAGGATCAAATAATCTTAAGTATAGCAGGCTGTACACAAAGGGAAATCCGAGTGAGAATGTACAGGGTCTACCTCCCCTATACTTAGGGTAAAATATCCCTAAGTATAGGCAGTAAAACAGAGGTAGAAATGAATCAAAAGAAACTCAAAAGTCTCACATCTCTCCCCTATACTTAGGGTAAAGTGCACCCTAAGTATTGCAACGTCGAAGATGTAAATGGGATGTTGGACTGAAGAATAGTGTGATATGGACAACTGGATCTATACAAGTCGGGAGAACAGTGATAATCAGGCATGAGATGCAATAGATGTGAGTCAAGAGACCACATCTCACGCAAAATGAATCGGGGCAACGTCAACGACCAGCAGCTCATGATCTAGATATGGCTTGAGCCGTTGCCCGTTAACACGAAAGGTACTCTCAGAAGACAACTCAGATATATCGATAATCTCGTTGTAGTGTACCTTTCTAACCAAGTAAGGTCCCTTCCATTTGCTCTGTAGCTTCCCTGGAAATAATCTCAACTTGGCATCGAACAACTATACTCGTTGTCCTGGCTCAAACTGCTTGTGGATGATATGAGAATCATGCCACTCCTTCACTCTCTCCTTATATTGTAGGATGCTCGAAAAGGCTGTATCACGAAGCTCCTCCAAGGCTGCTAATTCTTCCCTCCTCTGGTCTCCTACACTCACTAGATCCATGATGATGTATGTAACTGCCCAGAGTGACCTATGTCTAAGCTCAACAGGTAAATGGCAGGGCTTGCCATAAACGAGGCGAAAGGGAGACGTACCCAACGGTGTCTTGAAGGACGTCCGATATGCCCACAAGATCGAGTCCAAAAGCTGTGACCAATCCTTTCGGTTAGGGCGGACGACCTTCTGCAATATAGTCTTGATCTCCCTGTTTGACACTTCAGCAAGACCATTGGTCTGAGGATGGTATGGTGTGGCTACTCGATGGTCTATGCTGAACTCGCTAGCAAGGGCCTTTACCTTGTCATTGACGAAATGAGACCCCCATCAGATATCAACACTCGAGGTACCCCGAACCGTGAAATGATATGCTTCCTCAAAAATCTGCAAACAGTCCTAGCATCTGCAGTTCTGGCGGGGATGGCCTCAACCCAACGACTAACATAATCAACGGCCAACAGAATGTACTCAAATCCCCGACTCCTAGGGAATGGACCCATGAAATCGATGCCCCATGCGTCAATAACCTCACAGAAGTAAATGGGTTGCATCGGCGTCATATCACGCTATCCACAAATGCCAATCCTCTGACAGTCAGTACACCTCTTCACGAACTCATCAGAGTCCTTGAAGAGGGTAGGCCACCATAGGCCGGATTGGAGCACTTTCTGTGCCGTCCTCCTCCCAGAGTGATGTCCTCCTGCCTCAAACTTGTGGTAGTAAGTGAGGACGTTGTGGTGCTCCTCCTAAGGAATGCACCTACGCCAGACGCTATCCCCTCCTTAATGATAAAGGATGGGATCCTCCCAGTGGTTGAACTTGATCTTTGCGAGGAAGGTCTCAAGTCGCTGCCTGGGCCAGTCATGTGGGACTTTCTTGGCAACAAGAAAGTTCATAATATCGGCGTACCACGGGAGAGAGGCAATAGCAAGGATCGCCTCATCTGGGAAGGTCTCACAAATAGGCTCAATCTGCTCAGAATCCTCAAGATACTCCAATCGGGAGAGATGATCCGCCACCACATTCTTGACTCCAGGCTTGTCCTTAATCTCAATATCAAACTCCTGGAGTAGAAGGATCCATCCGGTCAATCTGGCTTGGCATCCTTCTTTGCCATGAGATATCGGATGGTGGTGTGATCAGTGAAGATGGTCACTCTAGATCTAATGATGTACGATCTGAACTTATCTAGGGCAAACACTACGGCTAGCATCTCCTTCTCAGTGACAGTGTAGTTCCTCTGAGCTGCAAAGTCCGGCTAGCGTAGTGAATAGCAAAGGGTACTATATCCCTCCTCTGTCCCAGCACGGTCCCTACGGCAAAATCGGAGGCATCCATCATGATCTCGAATGGGAGAGATCAATCAGGCGGCTGCAGGATAGGAGCCTCGACAACTAGACTCCTGAGAGTCTCAAATGACGCTAGACACTTATCATCCACAATGAACTCAGTGTCTTTCGTCAGCAGATCAATCATCGGTCGGGCAATCCGGTTGAAATCATGAATGAATCGTCGGTAGAAACCGATGTGCCCCAGAAAAGACCGTAACTGCCGCAAGTTGGATGGTGGACTGAGTTTTCTAATGATATCTATCTTGGCCGGATCAACCTCCATACCCCTGTTGGAGATGATATGGACAAGAACAGTCCCTTGAGTCACCATGAAGTGACTCTTCTCCCAAGAAAGCACCAGGTGCACCTCAATACATCGTTGGAGGACGCGGTCTAGGCAGTCAAGACATGATTCGAATCTGTTGCCGTAGACCGAAAAGTCGTCCATGAAGACCTCCAAGCACTCCCCTACCATGTCCGAAAAGATGGACAACATGCACCTCTGGAATGTCACCAGAGCGTTGCATAATCCAAAGGGCATCCGTCTGAAAGCATATGTCCCGAAGGGACAGGTAAAGGTAGTCTTGTCCTAGTCCTCTGGCGCAATCGCCACCTGGTTGTATCCGGAGTACCCATCCAAGAAACAGTAATGGCTCTTCCCATCCAGCCTCTCAATGATCTGATCAATAAAGGGTAGGGGGAAATGATCCTTCTTGGTGGCCTGGTTGAGTCGTCTATAATCCACGCAGACCCGCCAAGAAGTGGGTACCCAGGTAGCGATCTCCTCTCCAGACTCGCTGACAACTGTAGTGATGCCTGTCTTCTTGGGCACCACATGCAAAGGACTGACCCACTTGGGTTCGGAGATGGGGTAGATAAAATCGACGCTCCACCATTTCGATATCTCCTTCATGACAACATCTCGAAGGTTCGGGTTCAGCTGTCGCTGGAACTCACGCGACGGCTTCGCGTCCTCCTCGAGATAGATATGGTGGGAGCACAGAGCCGGACTTATCCCCTGGAGATCAGCTACACTCCATCCTATCACCTTGCGGTTCTTTTCAAGAACCCCCATCAGACAGGATTCCTGCTCTCCAGTCAAATCTGCTGAGATAATGACTAGGTACATCTCATGCTCGCCCGCAAGGAACCTATACTTCAGCGATGAAGGAAGCGGATTCAGCTCTGGACAACACTGTGCTGGTGGATCTGGCCTCTGAAAGGTCTGAGTGAATGCGGCCAAATCTGTAAGGGAGAATGGAAACTCTCTCTTGCAATCTGAATCAGGCGAAGGTTGCTCTGCTGGTATCTCTCTGATCTGTGTGGAATCAGCCTCCTCCCTAGCTGTCGGCTATGTGGAAGTCAAACATGGTATCAAATCATCAAACTCAGCCTAATCAAAATCTGACTCCGAGGGATCTGTATCAGAATCGCTAACAAACTTTGCCTCGCAATCGGGGACCGGCTCTACTGCCTAAGATGTATCCTGGACCAGGGGTGCGCCATCCAAGCTCTCATCTGTTGTCATCTGTGCATCAGCGAACTCTGAAATTGAGAGGATGCCTTGTGCTGCTGGGTCTGCCCAAACGGCCTCATCATCTGTGATCACAAAGCCGCAGTCCTGATGGATGTCTCGCCCTGCATCTGTCATCGGCTCTGAATCGGAAGTCGACTCAGAGCAAGCTGAATCTCGGGCTTTAGTCTCCTCGATTGTCTCTATTTGTACACTCTTGCCCTCGATGCAAAGTATACCTTTCTGCTATCATGATCGGATACTGCCTTGGCTGTGGCCAAGAACGGGCGTCCGAAAATGATGGGGGTATCGGTCACGGACTCAGGGATCTCTATGTCCAACACAACGAAGTCCATAGGGAATTTCAGGCCCTGAATCATGACGACAATGTCCTTCAGCAACCCCTTCGGCCTCTTGACAGATCGATCAGCAAACTGAAGGACCGTCCTGCTCTGTCGTAGAGGGCCCAACTCGAAGCGGTCAAGTAGGGCTGCCGGAAGTAGGTTGATCGAAGACCCGCTGTCTAATAGAGTACGATCGAACCTCTGTTCCTGAATGTTGCATCTGACATACGGGGCTCCTGCATCTGGCCTCTTGGCTGGCAGACGGTTCTGGATCGTGAAACAATCAAGTGGCACGAGTGAGAACATGTATCTCTGATTGGTGGTTCCTCCTCTTCCTCCTGACAATGGTCCTGTCTCTGAGTGATCTCTGGAGTAGAGGTATGTGCTCCAAGGCCTCCTCTAGAGTCAGTTGTATGTGGAATCAATCTATCATCTGCTGGCTGAACTCTATCTGATGGTTCTTTTTGGGATTTTCTTTTTTCTGCCCCTTAGCCAAGCGGAGTGCTTGGGGAAAGGGGACTGGTGGGTCCTTCTCAGATGAAGGACTAGGAGAGGGTCTAGGATGCTCAAGCACGACAGAATCCACGCATACATCATCAATCACCCCAGGTGGATCAGAATAAAATAAACCCTTTCCTTTATTCACAGAAATGTCCTGAGGTACATGAACAGATGGAAAAACAACAGGACTCTCAGTAGAAGTGTTGGTGGCCTCAGCACCACCCTCGGCATCTGGACGTGTGGCATCGGTACCGTGCTCTGGCTCGGCATCGCATCTGGTGGCATAAGTACCACCTCCTCCATCAGATGAAACGACGGCCTCAGTACCGTCAGCTGGATCAACATCCGTGGTGGCGTCAGTACCACCGCCATCATCTCTAGCGGCTTCAGCACCGCTCCTCTCCTCGCCTGGCGCTCCTGAAGTGGCATCTGGTCATCGCTCAGACAAGGTGCCGCCTGCTGGCATCCTACCACTCCTAAGTGTAATAAATTCAACATCAAACATGTATGCAGACATATCACCAAGTGAAGCACTAGGAGTGATAATCTCAGTGAACTCTAAAAACTTCCTCTTGAGGTTGTTGGGATTCAGCTCAATCTGGGCAGGGATGGCAGCCTTCCCTCTCATGATCTCCCTCATCTCCTGATGGAACTCGTCCATCTCCCATCGATATGTGGCATGCTGCTCGGTCATGAGGTGGGCTAACTCATCTAAGGTGGGGTTCTCATAGGTCGGCCCATGAGAACCTGACGGGTAGCCTCGCTGGTAGTGAGGTTGCTGCTGCTAATGGTGAGGGTGAGAGGGGTACTGCTGATGATGATACTGTGGCTGATGAGGCTGCTCTCGCCTCCAAGATGGTCCCTGCTGATAGGGACGAGGACCATACTGCTGGTAATAGTATGACTGTTGTTGTTGTACTAGGGGTTGTTGTTGCTGGTGCTACTCACGCTGCTGGCCGTACTGGCCACCCTGAGCTGGAGGCTGCTGCTGGGAATCACCGACCGACCAGCGGAATTTGGGATGGTCTCGTCAGATACCGGGTTGGGGTCGGTCGTACCAAATCCCGTTGACATCCATCAACGTCTCCTGCTCGTACGAAGGCAGGGGAAGTACTGCCAGAGGATGATCCGACTGGTAAACCACCATCTGAGTGTCTGGGGATGGTGGTGACTGGTAAGGCTGTTGCGGCTACTGGTAGGACTCCACCTGGACATGGTGAACCTGTCGAGGCTGACTGGAAGACCGGGACGAACTACCGCCGTTGCTCGGATCTCCTCGTGTCCTAAGACGGGGCTGAGAAGCTGTCTGTGCCTCCTGGAGACACATGATCTGTGTCTTCAGGTCACTCAGCGTCTATGTCATCTGATCGATCTACGTCATGCCCTGGCACTGCTTCTTCTCTATAAGCTCAATTCTTTCAAGCTTCTCGCTGATGATGCCCATGTCTGCGGCTGTGGACTCGGCCTGTACGGTTGTCGTAGACGAAGTGGAAGGACCGACATCGACCCGTGCTTTCCTCTGGTACTGCACGATTTGTGGCTGGGGGCATCCCTCAGTGTAAAGGCGGGTCTGGGACATCACTGTATAGTTCTCAGCCATCTCCTCGTAGATGGCCCAGACCTGATCCTCATCCTTGGTGAAGTAGGAACCGCCACAAGAAGCATTCACCAGGCCCTGCAGCTCTGGTGTCAACCCGCAGAAGAAGCTTTGAACTAGGTTCGGCTTCGTGATGTCGTGGTGCGGGCATCTGTCTGTAAGCTCCCTAAACCTATCCCGTGCCTCGTGAAACTGCTCGTTGGGGAGCATAGAGAAGTTGATGATCAGGGTCCTCGCTGCATTGGTCCGCCTGAGTGGATAGTACTTGTTCAAGTACTAGGTGCGGAGCTGCTCCCAGGTGTACACAAATCTCCCTAAATGCTTCAGTCAGTTGGTTGCTCTGTCAGCGAGGGAGAAAGGGAAGGCAATCATCCGGATAGTGTCCTCGTCCACCTGCTGATCGTGGATAGTGCTGCAGATCATCTCGAACTCCTAGAGATGTAGATGGGGCTCCTCAGTAGCGAGCCCGTGGAAGCGGGGGAGGATCTGAAGTGTCTGTAGGGGGAACTTGAAGTCCCCCACGATCGCCGGAAGCACCACCCATCGGTGTGTCAGTGTCGATCCGGGGTTGTGCAACTCCCGCATCGGTCTGGCTCATGCTGTTGCTTCTGCTGTTGCGGCTGCTATTGCCTGCTGGGCTGGCTCATCGGGCCGATCGGGTATCTCTGGCCTGCCTCCTGCGGCTCTCTGTTGCTCGTGGTCGGCTCTCATCCGCTCCATCTCTCTCCTCATCTCAACCATAAAATCCCCATAATCCCTAATCTGCTACTGCATCGTCTCGAGGGAGGCTATTAAGGTGTTGTTGATCGCACCCTGGTCCAGGACGTAGGTCTGCTCTGCTCGAGGACCTCCAGTGCGGTCATCGCTGCTGCCGGCCATGGTCTCTGCAAAGGCAAAAGACCCAAACTCAGGCGCCGATAAATCTATCTATTGTATCTCATCTGGCACTGGCATCTCAAGAATGGTAGAAGGGTGGTCAAGGGGGAACATAGCAAAATCGAACTCGGGTTTGGAGAGCGGATCTCGGCTCTCACGAACCAACCTAGATGAATGGGCTGGAGTGCTAAAAAGCAGTGCAGCTAGAGGCTGCCTAAGAGACCTCCTGCCCATCATCCTGATCTGGCGAGTCGGGCGGATGAGATCTGGAAACACACAAGATGAGCAAACAAACCCCAAGTTCACCTACTCAACACAGAGCTGAAGACTGTGAGAGTTCGGTCAATTTATCTTGTCAATTTTTATTTAGGTGATCAAGTCAGGATATCAGAGCGGTTAGCGATCTGGTAGGAATCCGACGCCCCCAGGAGACTGTCCCGATCCCGAACTAGATCTTTCCCAGCTAGTACAAGCTGCGGACCGTTTACCGACTACCCGATCGGCTCGCTCTGTTAAGGATATCGCGGCCCGCTTTACTGGAGACCGGAGCGATCCTCACTGGAGAACGACTAGCCCAAAAGCAGTAGTCTGAAAAGGGGTCAGATGTGACTCTAGCCTAGGGTGCGGATCGCTCTCTCGCTCATACAAACCAGACAATGAGGGGGTTGCTCTCCCCAAGACAAAATTTTTATGGTGAGGTGTCTTTTAGGGTCAAGTGTGTTTAGCAGTCCCAATTTTATAGTTTTTCTTTTTTAGGTATTTTTCTAAGCAAACAACGCCTAACATTTTTTTCGGGTTCTCCTGATTATTTTAAGTCCAGAAAACATTGGGAGAAGACGAAAAAGCTGATGCGTGATAAAATTAATGATGCATGCAGAGTAAGAGATGTGTACCTGACTCCAGCAGTCTACATGCAAAGTGATCCGCGCATAAATGTAAATACTGTAATAAAACTACCTATATAATGTACGAGAATCCGGCCTTAACGAGAAATTTCTACACGGAGAGAACCGTTGACTAACGGGACAACAGGAGGGGTCGGTGTCCGGTCTCGGATGCCGATCGGTGCCCACCACAACGGGTCCTGCCAGCGTTGTATACGACCTCTAGCGGCGCGTGACCCCTCAAGAGACTAAGTTAGCTTTTTCTTTATTAATTTTTAATTAGGTCCACTTACGCTCTAATAGGTACAAGCAGATAATTAAGTGTTTGGATCGTAATTATTACAGCTCAATCAACAAAAAATCCTAAGCTAAGGCCAAAATCGCGAAAATCATCTAAGCAGTTAAAAAGAAAATAAAAATCGAAAAAACGCGAGAAACCGGTGAAAAACTCGGTGAGGTCCTCCGAGCACATCGGTGCTCGGCGAAACAGACTCCGGGTAAATCACCAAGTCCAAGTCCTGTCCCTATATTATTACTATTAATAATAATCTGAAAAGAAAACTAAGTTATCCTAACTACACTCCCGCACTCCTACTCATCTCCTTGTGCTTTCCTGTGGCTCCGTGTAGAAGGGAACCACCTCCGAATCTCGTGGTTGCGTCGGCTCTTCGAGAAGAGCTGCCTTGGTCCTCGAGCCCCTTGCAAGAAAATAGAGAGAAGTGTCAAACTAAGTTATTATAAAAATAAAGGAAAAGTAATAAAAGAAACCAAGACAAACTATATGTAAAAATAAAATAAAATAAACACACAAAAACCAAACAAAACAAAACAAAATAAAATAAAATAAAATAAAAATAGAGGAAATCAGAAAGCTGCGAAAAGCCACAGAAAACCGAAAAGCCATGGAAAAAGCTGCGAAAAACAAAATTGAACAAAAATCGAAAGACAATGACTACTAAGTCGTGCTCCCCGGCAACGGAGCCATTCTGATGAGGCCCCAGATGATCCGAGAAGCTAAGGGAGATAGGTATCAATTGTCGTTGCGACCTCAACCTCTCGACTCGGACTCAACAAGAAAAATAAAGGAACCACCAAATCAAAGATAAAATCAATAAATCACGAAGCGGTCCTCGCTATTTTATTAACCTGGTATAGCGACCAAGGTCAGACTCAAGGAGCACGAGATGGCCGAGACGACCTATGAAGTAGTCTTAAAATAAAAAAATAAACAAAAATCTTTTTGGTGGATTTTTAATTCTTTTTTATTTTTTAGTATTTTAATTATAAGGGAAAATATAAAACAAATGGACAAGGCACAAAACAAGTATTTATAAAACACTCCAAAAAAGGTTAGAATATCTTTTAAAAATTGTTTTTGTGTTTTCTATCTTTTCAAGTGTTTTTGGAGAATCTTTCCAAATTTTTCAATTTTTTGTTAATTTTGTAAAAATCAAGAAGGGGAATACAGTAGCAATATGTACAGTCAGATTTGAAAGGCCAATTAAAAATATATAATTGACATATAAAATCTAATTGTAATTTTTAGCAAAGTAAATGCAAAAACTAAATTACAGAAAAAGAGTGTTTGCAATTTTTTAAATTTTAAAAAATGTTTTAGAATTTTTATAAGGTTTTTAATTTTTTTTAATTTATTTGGTTTTTATAAATCCAAAAGGCACAAAAATTGGATAGAAGCTAATAAACAGCAAAACAAACAATCATAAATTTTTTTGGGATTTTTAAAGGAATTTTTATATTTTTCTTTGATTTTCTATGCTAGACAGTGATAAAAATCGATGTTTTTGATTTTTTAAAAATAACAAAAAGTCTCAAAAATGTCCCAAGAATTTAGGGAAATTTTTTACACAGTGGCAAGAGCCATGTTTCCAAATTTCACCTAATTTGAAGTTTATTTGCTATTTTATTCAATCAAAACAAGGCACACAACAAATAAGGACCTATTTGCAAAGAAACATACTTTATGGGACAAATGGTAACAAATAAAGAAAGCCCAGGGGCCCTTATGCAAAAATCCCAATAAAGCACGAGCGCAGCATGTGATTCAGACACGGTAGGGTATAAGTGTAATTCTTATTTAAAAAGATGCAAACATTAACAACAGAAAAGTTCGAGGATAAAAGTGCAATTTAACCACACCCTCACGTATCGATGCACGTGTCTCACATAAATAGGGACTATTTTGCAAATATTAAAAGCCTAAGGTCCTAGATGCAAATGTTCCAAAATAAAAATAACTACTAAAACTATTTACAGGACTAAACGACAAATAAGAAAATGACAGGGGCCTAAGTGAAATTACCCCTATTATTATGATCGACGGACAAGGAAGCGCCGCGTGGAGATCTAACGGCTGAGAACAGCAGGCGCCTCTTCGCTGATGGACGGTCTGGATACAACCCTGATGGATCGGAGGGAAGCTATCTCTCGTTGATGGATGGTCACGATCTAATCTAGATGAAGGGGGCTGATCGGACGGTAGCTGGAGATCCTCCAAGAACAGCTCACCGACGAACTTTGCCGGCACAGTACACGCGGTGGAGGGCTCCTCCGGAGTGCTGAGATGGGGAATAGATCGGCCACGATGGTCCGCAGCTCCAGAGATGCTCTGATGTGGCTGAGGAGCTCCGGAGAGCTCCGGCGACGAAGGTGGCTCGGAGCTGCTATGCTCGAATGACTCAATCTCCAGATGAGGTCGATTTGACCTGCAAGATGCACATAACGATAGCTGGGTCGAGGGCAAAGTACCTCAACCCGTTAACGGGCGAAGGGGGTATCGGAGTGAGGCGGAGCGGGGGTCTCCGGCGAAGCGACAGTGAAGGAGACTCGAGCCTTGGTTTCGGGACGAACCAAGATGATCGGAAGTACGGAGAAGGTGGAGAGGAGTCTCATGAGGGTGACTAGGGGGTCGGGTGATCAGATGGGTGGTCGGAGCTTAGTGAATCGGCCGGCGAAGGCCGGCGGTGCAAATTTGGGGTTTCTGAAATTAAGCAAACCTAAGGGGAATCGGGAGTACCTGATGGTCGAGGTCGACTGTGATGGGGCTAAGGAAGCTCCTGGGGTCTTTGCCTCGATGGCTCATCAAGTCCAGAGGCTCAGCTCGCGCGGTGGCGGAGCACGGCGACGAAGGTCGCTGGATCAATGGTTGCAGTCCCTCACTCCTCGCTGCGACACTCTCCTCCGATAACTGTCACTCTAGGGAGATGAATGGAGGTCCTGGGACTGGAAGATGATGTCCAAAGATGAGAGAAAAGTGCGGCGGAGCTGAGACTTTATAATGGTGCAGGTTTGAGAAGGTGGGAGTGGGGAACGCGGATCAATGCATGGATCCCTAAAAACCTGCCCGGGCGCTGAATCATGGATATGGGAGCTGTAATTGGGGCCCTGGGTTTGGGAGAATAGAGGTCGGGTCGAATTGGGAAATTTTGGAGAAGTCGGGCACTCGAACATGGATCCGGGTGGAGTGGTCCAGGGGGGTTGACTGGGGGTCAACATCCCCCGTGGACCAATCAGAATGCAGGATTTGTTAAATATTTGGAAATTCAATTAAAAATAGAAAATGACCTTGTTTCAAAATATTTACAAAATGAAAAATATTTATTTATTTTCAAAGAATTTTTTAGTGATTTTTATTTATTTTTTTTTAAAATAAATTAGGTATTTACATTATATTATTATTATATATATGTATATTTACAAATGGATTTTTTATTTCTATTTTTAATTGTTTATTTTTGTATAATTATTCCAATTTTATATTTTATTTTTTATAACATAAAATTTGGAATAAAAAGATATTTTTATTTTATTTTTATGATTTATTTACATTAGTTAACTAAATAAATCTATATATATGTACATGGTATATATACAAGGTGTGGATTGTATTTTTGGTATTTTTAATTTTCTAATTTTTATTTTATTTTTATAAATATGTACAAGGTTCTAAAACATATTTTCATTTTATTTTGAGGAAAATAAAATTATTTATATACAAGTGTATGTACAAGCATGATTGACCCTATCTCCATCTACTTGGTTTCTTTTGCGATCAAGCCCATGCTGAGCCCTCCCTTGGGATTAGGTCACTCAATATTTATTCTAAATATTTCCCTCTTTTTTTTATTTCTTTATTCTTTTATTTTTGTACAAAAACATGCCAATTATTATTATTTACACAATGCACGTATTTTGTCAATTTATTATATTTACACAAATATACATGGTGTTTTGCACAGGTTTTTAGCTAAAATAAAAGAATAAAGTGATGAATGAGGATTCATCACAATTATATGCGAGTTGTGTAAAAGAAAAGGCTAGGTCAACCCTTTCTTTTATACTAAATTAGATGGTGGAGATGTTGTATATATACTAAAATAATTAATTAATTTAAAATAAAATATATATATTGTAAATAACCTTAACATATTTAGTTTCAAATTAAATCAAGATTCTCATGAGTGGAATAGGACTAAACCTCCACCTTTTATTAAAAGGGAAAGGAGAAATCCTCCTTCCCTTGTAATCAAGGTGGACAACCCCCCTTGATTGGAAAGAAATCTCTCCAATCCTATTGTAATCTTATTGCATTAAACCTTAATTCATGGAATCTTTTTTCAACAAAATATCATCAAATATTTATTTTAAATTGTTTGTGATAATTGCAAACAAAACCATTGACAACTATGAACTAAATTCAACTAGCCATTAAAATGTAAATTACATTTACAATTAATTATACAATGTGAATCCACTTCACATCAGAATTGAATTTGTAAATCCTATTTATAATTATCTCTCTCCATTACATTATAAATCATATTTATTATATTTATGATTATTATGGGTAGTGATATCCATTTTAATCACATCTTTGATACTAAATCATATTTAATTATCTTAGATGCCAATTCTCATGTGTCGAAAATAATACGAATAATATTCACATTATTCGGGATAATTAAATCATATTTAATTATCTAATATTAGTTGCTCAGATACATTATCAACAATTGATTTATTCTTAAAATCTTTCAAGAACAATGTGATTACTCTGTAGATACTTGGAGATAAGGACATGGTGATTGTACATTCAATGTATAGTAACTTGGGTTTAGATCATATCTCAAATCCAGATCTCGGGAACCTCTCATAGATGTTTGATGAAATCAAACTATAGATCTTCTCTTCTCATTGCATCCGAATGACATTCAAATCAATGTTTAACATTTGGACTAAGATTAATTTATTGATCTACTGAGAGGAGTCACTAAAATCTAAAACTATTTCATCACTCTCTCGGAATGGATGTATCGTGGTTATACAATCGTTTATGATTAAATTACTCTAGAGTATTCCTAATACCCATACATCTTGCATACTGGAAGACCTAGATCAAAACTGAAGTATTAGATCATATTTATATTGCCTTCTTCAGGATTTTATCATTAAGTTTCTCATTTGTTCATTGGGAGTTGGTATCGATCATATACTTTCCAAAAGCATATATCAAACCTATAAATTCATGTCATGCTTCCAAAGTAAGACGACCATGTATGGAGTTTGAGACCAATATCTTATGTGCGAGCTCATGTCTTCTGGTTCAGTAATGAACCTGTATGATCACTTTGAGAGATTGTATTACTCATATGCCCTCGTATGTACACTAGCTTGTCGGTATATAGACCTTGATTAGTTCACTAACTTAAAATTTTGCTAAATGTACATATTCAGATATATAGTAACACATCTGTCTTCGATCAGAGAATTCGTGCCTATATCATGACAGTATATGACATAGGTCTTGGTTATCTCGATCTCGTTAAGTCAACTCTTTCACCTAACTTATCTAACACCTATGAATCTATATTCATATGCAGAGGACCTATATCTAGAGGTCGGTCAGATAGCAACCTTTAGAGATGGATTGCCATATCCTTCTCAGACTGGAGATCTTTTCTTAATAATCACTTGATAGTGCTTGATGATTCCTCAATCTAACTCTTTAGATATCATCCAAGAACCAGCCTGTATGATTGAAGATTTGAATCAATAACTGTATGATCATTAAGATGGCCATGGTACATAACCCTAATTGTAAAGAGGGACCTATTATGAAAATTAGTTATTCTTTATTTCAAATTATGGAATGGTTTGCTATAAAATTTATTGCATAATGCGTCATTGAAGGCTCGCATGTCCAACAACCTCCCACTAAGCCAAAGAGCCATTAATGGGCTAATCTTTAAACCCACACTCATGTTCTAGTCATAAACTATTTTGAAAAATAGCCTGGTAAGTTGACCACTCATTCCATTACCAAGAGACTATGCCAAGTCCATTTACAGTACTTGCATATCTTTTAGTAAAAGTGCTCGCATCTAATGCGAATGCTGCATCTTATGCAACGAATACTCAATTTTGTTAAAGTGGTTATAGTATCTTTGACACTACAACTCAATAATAATTATAATTTTTATAACCAATAAGACATTTCGATTATACTTATTAGAATACCCTTCTGCCTCGAGATCTCTATTCCTTAGACTAATACATAGTCTTAAGTCTTATGCGGCATATGCAAGTAAGACCTTTTAGATCACCATCTAAAAAGTCTTAAGTTTTTAACGATATGACTTTTATATCATTATCTCAAAAGTCTAGTTATCTTTGAAGGTATTGTTATTACTGCAATTAAGTGTTTTTATCTCCATAGTAGGATTACTAATCGTTTACTATTCCTACTACATGGCCAACATCTGATTTTTGTATACATCTAGCATATACCAGGTTTCCTATAGCTAATACACAAGGGCATGCAGCATTAGTATTCACATCATCAAACATTTTGAGATGATATCCATAGATAGGTTAGTACCATATCTTAAGGAAAAGAAGCCGTGCTCGAATTTTTCCAAAATAGAATTAAACAACTTCATAATTAAGATCTAAGAGGTATCCTTGATATATTCATCTCAAGATATGGAACAATCAGATTATAAAATTCTTATTATTATCACCCTAAATCATTTCAAATAATTTGGATTTTTATCTGCATTTAGCATGATGAACACAACAACGCTCCCACTAAGCTTCACGCAGTTCATCATGATTCTGCATGAAAGTACAACCTTTATAACTTCCACAAACCTAATGTTCAACCTATAAGAATCTTATTTGAGTCCATAGATGGAGTTCTTCAGCATGCACACATTGCCTTCCTCAAGTATGAAACCTTGGGGCTACTTCACATGAATATCCTTGTTGAAGTATTGATGGAGGAATGCAATCTTGACTTCCATCTTTTAGATGACATATTCAAGTAGTGTAACTTTAGTTAGCAATGTTCTGATGGGTTTAACCAAGGACGTTGGAGAGAAAGTCTCGTTGCAAGTGATGTCTTCTCTCTATGTGTATCTCTTGGATACGAGCCATCCTTTGAAGGTTTCTACCTTCTCATCAGCTTCCCTCTTTCTCTTAAAGATTCATTACTCCAATGGGTTTGACTCCTATAGGTGGATGCTAGAGGGTCCGTACACAACATTTGTTTATCCAGTCTAATTTAGACTTTTATGCTAACATCCATCTTTCCATGTCATAATCTTTAGAAGCTTCATCAATTGAAGTTCGATCATTGTCAGATTTCTCTGACACATGGAATCCATACCCTGTAGGTGATCTTACCACCCTCAAACTGGTTTGAAGAGGTGTGAGTGTTTCCTGTTCAATTATCATTTTAGTTTCCAATTATAGGAGCCTCGTTATCCTTTTAGGATTCAGTAAGTCCTTTTACTTCATTCTTATCTTGATTCTGAAGAAAGTCATCTTCTTAGAATAATATCCTTAGAGATGAAATCTTTTAAGAATCTCAAGTTCATAAAGTAGGTATCCAATACCATCCTTTATATTCTTAATGAAGTAGTACTCTCAAGTGCAAGATTCCATCTTTCTTGCACCCATGTTATAGCACAGACAAAGCAATGCTTAAATCCTCTGGTGTCTAATCCTTAAGTCCTCCAATGTTTGACACTAATCTTTGTTCCAGATCATAGCTCATGAGGTGTTTTGGGATTATATTTGCATGGAATCTTATTAAGGATATATATTGCAGTCTTTACTACATATATACTTGGAAACCAATAGGTAATTATGCTTAGATTCATCATTGATCAAATTATGTCACACATGATTTTATTGCATCTCCCTAAAACTTTATTGGTGAGGTGAATTAGGAGGAGTGAGATAGAAAACAACATTCTTGTCTCTATAAGGTTTTCTTTGAATTCATATAATAGGTATTAGCTACCTAGGTTAGATTAAATTCTTTTCATATTCTTCTAACTTTGGTTCTTAACCAGAATCATGAAATTTTTGAACATTTCAAAGATTTCTAATGGGTAAAGGAAGAAATCTCATACCATGAATAATCATTAACGGATATCATATATAATTAATGTTCATTATGGTATAGAGGGTCCACATACATCAATATATTTGAGGTCTTGAACACCTCGGCATCTTACACCATTCCCAGAGAAGTGTGCATCGGGCATTTTAACTTTGAATACAATATTCACAAGTATGTTAATTTGAACTTTCAGATAATCTATAGTTCCATCTCTTACTTGTCTATTGATCTTATCAATAGACATATGTCCAAGGCTTGATGCCATATCATTGTCAAATGATCTTCGTCATCTTTTTTTATCCTCTAAGGTTCAATTTCCAGTATTAGAAATGTTAATGAACTATTCATTAATATTCTAATTTAGTAGAGTCCTCTAGATGTTAGATTACTATCTGAAATATATCCATCATAACTCTTTATGACAGGTCTATTGCAGAATGCATGTCTATTTCTAACAAGTTTAGAAATAAACAATGAATGTATTCTAATATCTAGATCAAAGAGACATTATCTAAGATTAAGGGCTCTCCCACTAAAAATATGTAGTCTATCTATCCAACGAAGATTGTTGCAAAAATTGCATTAACTCTCATATAGATGACTATTAAACCTTAAGATCAAAGTTTTCAGTCTTCTAAAATATATGCAATCAATTGCATTTTTTATTAGAAAAATGAGAGATAATTATCAAACTTTAATCTTATCTAATATGTATGTCGATTTCAATGATGATATGTAGATGTAGAATATAGCAATGTATTATTTGATTCCTTCTCTACAGATTATGGATAGTTCTGATAGTCATACTATCAGTATATTAGCTTATTGTAGTATTGGAATTCAACCAACTCTTTGGATGTCATTCGTATGGAACTCAAAGAAGTACAGTCAACTCTCTGACTTTCGTTCTTACTTTGGTTCAACCCATGCTTCCACTATGCTTCCTTAATCTATAAACAACCATTGCTTAAGATAAAGGATCTCTTAAATTGAACATATCCACAAGGGACTTCAATACAAGAGTATTTCAACCTGTATACATGCTTCATCTCTTCCATACAATATGCTTATTATGAAGCTTCATGAAGTACTTAAGTTGAGATAGTAGAATGATGACACCTATCATATCCACATCCATATTATCTCTTAAAAACTTTTTTTAAGGTAGGTACTCAAATGCTTTGAGTACATCATCTCATACGGAGCTACCATCTTGCATAATACAATGAACCGTGTCATTCATGATTAAATGTTGATAGCATGTATGTTTGTTAGAACAACGTCTTCAGTTTTATAAGGATTTTGTCAATTACGATCATCATCAATATGATACTTCCAAAGAACATTTGATGAGTGATCAAGACTGTAGAGACACACAAACCATAGGTTGTTGTCCTATTCTCTATTTAATTATCATTCCTCGTTGTTATGAGGAAACTTGTACATTGCAACCACATATATTATGTGTCCAACTGCAAGTACTACAACTTGATCATGGAGGCAATCCATGATGTTATACTGATTATGATTGAGTTTAATTCTAAGTGAGTATAATGGAGGTTATTAAATAAGATAATTTGCATAAATATATTTTACTTTGATTAGGGATTTTTGTATAAAAGTTATCTTGCCTTCTAAACTCCGAAGGTTCATTCCCTTATTCACTTCCAAAGCAAGAGATATACTTACCATTATATCTCTAGCAAGATCTGGGATGCCCTTTCTACCTTTGTTACATCCCAATTATATGAGAACTTGCAACTCTGGTAAAAAGAAGCGAGAACTTATTACGCCTTGAAAAGTTCAACTTACATTTCCCAATTCAGTCTTTAACATCCGAACCCACCACCCTAAGGTGATGTTGAACCATTGTTAATTGAATCAACTGTCGATAGGAATAGCACTTGCTATGTGAAATCCAATACCACCTCAATAATACGGAGAACCAATATTGGGGTCATTATGCATACGATCTTACTCTTTCGAGAAGCAAAGAGCACGATCCATGTGTGGTTGTATGTAGGAGCTGTCACTTATGACATGCGTCTCTACCATACAATCCATAACGATAGAACTCTTGACCTTGATGGGAGACAATGGATGTCATTTATATGATCCTCCGCATCCCATTCAAAATTTAGTTAATTATTATGACCCATATTCACATAATTAATTCATCCAAGGGAATTACATATTTATTCAAAATAGGGTGTTTATTTTAATTGAAATGATTAATTTAATTACATAAAATAAGTTATAAATCCAATCAATCAACTAACATCACTTAGGATTTTGCTTGATATTATCATATAGTATTATGCTCACACAAGTATGTATTATTCTTGAGTTTTAGTAATTAGAGTGCAATTTGATTTACTCATATCACCATATCACTGAGATGGATCAAATCAGGTTGGACAGACAATGCTAAAAGGGAGCACTTCCATCCAAATGCTGCGGAAGTTGCCAATGAAGCACCCCATTAGCATGTCAACTGCCTAGACACCATCACCAAAACGACTCAATAATAGTAATAGTTAGATCAATGTAACAGTTTTATCGATCATTCCTTTGATGACTGGAATTGTATTATATAGTAATCTCTCAAAAATCATAGGCATCTTAAAAAAAAATTTGAGATCCTAGATTTCTAATCATATCAAGCAAACATGTTTTGCATGTAAAAGTTGTCCTACAACTATTGTAGGTTAGACTTGGGTTTTTGTCATGAAGCATTTATTCAATGATTATTGATATTTAATCAGATATTCTAAAAAAATATTAATCATCAATTAATCATGGAAATCCATAACTTCCTTGATTGACATTGAATGATAACATATTAAGAAAGTAATCTTGATGATCCAATCATCATCTGACCCATCCCCACTAAATATGGAATATCTACGGTAAAAAATATCGAAATCACACAAAATAAAATTGTGTGGTTTGATGGTTTAATTATCTACTTAATTAAATATTTATTTGATGTTTCATTATGAGAAAATAATAACCAAAAATTAATGTGTTACAGATCTGTGAATACATGCAAAAATAGTGTGACTGCGGGAAGTTTTAGAATTTTAATTTATGCACCTTTGGTGCCAACAATTGGCTATTATTTTGGGTACATATTTAGACATTATAAATATATTTTATTATCTAAAAAATCATCCAAATAGTGCATAGACAAAGGCTTTTCATTTTAGCAAAAATAATTCGAAACATGCATCAAATGCAAAATAACAAGTCCCCGCCCAACGGATATACAAAACCGTTCACATAGGGTTTTGGATCACATCCAAGACCTTTGACCAAGGTCTGATGTCACTTGAAGGCTAGGGTTTTGGCCTTAGAACATCATGGAAGTGTGAAAATCCTATCGAATACAATATAGGTCAACTAGCATAATTTAAAAAATTTAATAAGATGAAACCACGTGATTTAGAATACTTCTAAAATCATTTCATCAAGATTACAAAAAGTAATTAGGATTACATATTGTAGCATGTTTGTGATCGTTAATCTCTAAAGTAAGAGATACTCCTGTCTCAAGTCCAATCTAACGTAGAAGCACTTATGACCACATAGATGAATGTGAAACTCGCACAATCTAAGTTGATGATCCGAAGTTGGAATCTTCTAATTTCATATCATGAAATACAGATCCTTATTCACAAGTAAGAAGCACTGAAGAAGATGGAGATCCACGAGCGGTTAATCTGGCAGCACAACAACATTATGACGACGACGAAGCTCTCAACAACCCTAAAGTGGACGTCCACTAGGATTTGAGAGAGAGAGGACATTGGACGTTTATGAGAGAGAGAGATTATTACTCTTGCAATTGTATGTATGTTGTATAAAAGAAAAGTCTAGGTCTACCCTTTCTTTTATACTAAATTGGATGGTGGAGATGCGCTCCTAATTCAAATCAATGGTTGGTATTTTGTTGGAAAAAAATTGCAACAACAATTAATTTAATGTAAAAGAAAATAAATATGTTGTAAATAATCTTAACATATTTATTTTCAAATTAATTCAATATTATCATGAATGGAATAGGACTAAGCCTTGACCTTCCATTAAAATGGAAAGGAGAAAGCCTCCTTCCCTTTTAATCAAGGTAACCGACCACCCTTAATTGGAGAGTGAAATCTCTATCCAGTCCTAGTGTAATCTTATTACATTAAATCTTAATTCATGGAATCTTTTATCAACAACATATCACCAAATAATTATTGTGAATTATTTGTGACAATTGCAAATAAAATCATTGACAATTATGAATCAAATTCAAACACCCAATAAAATGCAAATTACAATTACAATTAATTGTACAATGTGAATCAAATTCACATCAACATTTAATTCATAGATCTTATTTACAATTATCTTTCTTTATTATATTATAAATCATATTTATAATATTTACGATTATTATGAATACTGATATCCACTTTAATCACATATCTGATAACTAAATTATATTTAGTTATGTTAGATGCAATTCTCATGTGTCCAAAATGATACGAATCAAATTCACATTATTCATGATAATTAAATCATATTTAATTCCCATTGCTCAAATACATTATCAACAATTGAATTAATCTTGAACTCTTTTAAGAATAATGTGCTTACTCTATGGGTACTTGGAGATAAGGACATGACGATTGTACATTCCATGTATAGTGACTTAGATTGAGATCATATCTCAAATCCAGATCCCGAGAACCTCTCATAGATGTTTGATTAGTTCAAAATGTAAATATAATCTTAGTATTACATCCGAATCATATTCAAAATAATGTCCAACATTTGGACTAAGATAAGTTTACTGATCTACTGAGGAGAGTCACTAAACTCAAAACCTATTCCATCATTCCCTCAGAATGGAAGTGTCATGGATATACAATAGCTTATTATCACATAACCCTAGGGTATTCCTACTACCCGTACATCCTGCATATAAGGAGACCTAGATTAAACCCAAAGTTTTAGGTCATATTTAGATTTTCTTCTTCAGAGTTTTATTATTAAGTTTCTCATTTGATCATTGGGAGTTGGTATCGATCATATGATTTCCAAAAGAATATATCATACCTACAATATCTTGGCATGCTTCCAAAGAAATACGACCATGCATGGAATTTGATTACAATATCTTATGAGTGAGCTCATGTCTTTTGGTTCAGTAATGAACATATATGATCCCTTTGAGAGATCGTATTACTTGGATGCTCTCGTATGCACACCAGCTCGCCAGTGTTTAGACCTTGATTAGGTCATCAACCTATCAGTATGCCAATGTACATATTCGGATATGTAGTAATGCATTTGTCTCCAGTCAGAGGATGCATTCCTATATCGTGATAGTATAAGACATAGGTCTTGGTTATCTCGATCTCGTTAGGTCAACTCTTTGACACATCCAAATCTCTATTCCTGTGCAGAGGACATACATCAAGAGGTCAGTCAAATAAAAACCTTTAGATAAAGATTGCCATCTCCTCTTTAGGATGGAGATCATTTCTTAACAATCATTTGACGATGTTGTATGACTCCTAAATCTAGATCTTTAGATATGATTCAAGCATCAACTTATGTGATTCAACATTTGAATCAACAACTGTATGATCATTAAGATTACCATGTCACAACCCTAATTGTACAAAGGGACCTATTAAACAAACTAGGTATTCTTTATTTAAGATGAGGGAATTATTTGTAATGACATATATTGCATAATGGCCCGTCATGGGATCGCATGTCCAACATCCTTGTTCTAATGTGAGGGAGAGAAGAGATTACACAAATATATACCCTCCATCAACTGGCCTTCCATCTACACTTTCATGTCTGACAAACTACTGAGACGGGGATTGGATACAAGAATTGATTTATTCCCTAGTGTTGAGGATTAGGTCTTGATGAGAGTCTCTTGAAATAGGATATTGGGTGACATTTCGACTCCAATATCATGAATGCATTGCATACTAATTGCCATATCCTTATGCTATATGTACATATAGGGAGTCTGATAATTAGAGAAGTTGGATAACTTTGGACTTTAGCTTGTTTTAGCTTAGAATTTTAGAATCACTAAAATCAAGGATTCTTGATGAATCAGGTCTTGAAACTTCACATGCACAGTCATAGATTAATCTGACTCAATCATTCTTCAATTTCTTAAGGACAAGCACTGTTTAGTATAGAGGAATGATAAATTTGTGATTTATAATATTATTTATCATTTCTTATTCTTGTTGATTAAACTATTTAATAGAAGATGGCATTAATTGACTAATATACACAATTGACATATTATATATAAATAAATTATTGTATATAACTAACATTATTTTATTTCCTATATATTCTTATATTTAGTACTTATTAAAAATCTCAAAAATAGATAATTAAAGTATATTATTATTTTAACATTAAACTTAAATTAAAAACACAAAAAAATATCAAATAATTAAGAAGAAGTGTTTTTATATCATTAAAAATGCTTCCAAAAATTGCAATTTGTACTTACGATCTATTTTGCTTTTTTCCAACATGAAACACGTATATATCATTGAGATATACAACTTTCATGTGTTTCATTTTTTAAAATTTATCATGTAAATATTTCTTTTTTATTTTTCTTTGTTTTTTATCTTTTTAAATTTTTTAATTAGGTCACGTGGCGCCCTTTGCGTCGCCCAAATGGCCCGCCTCTTCTGTCACCACCCGCATCAGCTCCCAACTATCCGATCTGGCTTTGACGATCTCATATTATTTGTTCAGCCCTGCTCCATTCTAGGCCATTTGATTTGATATATGTCATTCCCTTGCGCCTCTCCCTCAATTGTTGGATCGTGAGTTCCGACGGCTCTCAACTTGTCTTCCTCTTCCAATGCCCTCTCTCTCTCTCTCTCGCATCGCACCTCTTCGCTCAGCATTCTTATCCTAATTTTTCCAACCAATCCTCAACACCTCACCATGCATCGATTACTCCCCCTCATTGACCTCACCTCCTCCTTCTACAAAGACACCGCTACTTCCATGGTTCCCTCACTCGTATCGAGGAACGATAGTTAGAATATCATTTCCCACCCCTTGGGAACCTTCGTTCTTACCTTTAAATGAGTCTCTAGCTCAATCATTCCCAGCTATCCACCATTCACGAGCCTAGGGCGAGTGTTGCTCCTCCCACCTCTGATAGAGAAGTAGAGGATTGAGAAGGAGAAGAACCCTTTGTTTATAGGTGTAGACCCATGATCTTCTCTGACCATATCACAACACCTCAATTGCCATTTAAGCCCCCTGAACCGGTTGACCAGGTAGAGAGGCGACCTAAGCTCTTCCCCGAGCTTCGCCCAGGCCAATAACTTAGCTATCTTCTTCCTTTGATCTTTTAGGTAAATTAGGTATGTTTTTTTTTTATTTTTTTCTATTTAATTAGATACGTACCTCCATCATCACCTTTAATTGAATGCATTTAGAGCTTCACCGTGTATTATAGATTCACGTTGATGCTTCTAACCATATTCTCTCCTCCTCCAGAACCTCATCCACTTCAGGTTTTCTCCTCCTCCCATGGTTGAGGAGAACCCACCTAGGGAACCATAGTTCTCTGCTCCACCACCCTCCACTCACCTCACATCACTTACATCTCATGCCATGGCTATTTCCTAGCCCATCTTGCTGGTACAAACTTTGATTGGCCCAGCTTCGGGAAGAGTTCCATTCTAGTGCTTTGCCTCTGACGAGCGTACATCGCTAAACAAATACAAAAGCCCACAGTTGTTCTTCTTCAATCGAGATTCATTAACATGATCCCAAGATCCTTCCTAGATCTTTAGTTTGCATGGAGGAGCACGGTAGAGCTCTGGTAGCCTCGATGGAGCTATGTTCACACCGTTGCTACATGAAGGAGGAGGTTGAGCTTAAAGCTACATGTGTCATCGGATGTCACACCTTCGGTGTCCATCCAATAGCTCAGGGTCATCCACGTAGTCCGCCCCGAAGTGTAGAGGCTCGGTGGGACTGAGCCTCGCCCAAAGTCACCCAGGGTTGCCATGTGGCCCGAAGCACCTACATCGACCCCGACCCTTCATTCGAGCATCCATTCGCATGCCTAGCATGTGTGGCCCCGTAAATTTGCAGATACACCCCGTCACTTCTCCAGAATGACGCACCTCAACAAATGGGTAGGGGCCCCGTCGATTCCTCAAAATTACATTTAGGTCCTTACATGTATGGAAAATCTCAAGAAAGCACCTCCTTATTTTAAAAAATGCATTTATGCCTTCTAGGGGTCTATTTGTGATCATTTCTTTAGTTATTTTCATGTTTTCTTGCAGATATGCCCCTAGACTCATTATTTCATGACTTAAGCAAATGAAACCTATTTTTGTTGATTTCAATTTAATTTTTATGCACATTTTATTCTCTATCTAATGTCATCATTTATTTATTTATTTCCTATTTTGACACTTATATCAATATGATAAGAGGATATTTTGTCATTATACTGATCATTTAAATACCTTAAAAATATCTGTGGACTTAGTTTTGATGCGACATTGATATTGAAACTAACTTAACCTATTACTCAATTATCTGATAGAATTAGGGGAAACTTTGTACATTATTTCATACTTGCATCACACATCATTCCGTTGCATGTTGTTCATATCTTAACTTACAGAGATTTCAAATAAAAGTACACATCATTCATTATTCATATTTTGCATCATTTTGTTCATTTTGTGTGCATGGTTAACCAAGGTCGATCTATAAACTTAATATAAAAAATTAGGATCTGATTAATTATTAAGGTGGCTCGTATCCCTAAGTTCGACCTTGGATTTCCCATGTTTAGATTTATTCTATCTAAATCGAGCCTCACTTGCAGAGATCATGAGGGCTCGATTCTAATATATCCCTAAGTGCCTATATTACAACGAATACGAGTGGCCTGAGCGACTAAGGTTAAATGATCTCAAAGGTTGTTGCAACCTCAACCACTCAAACCGGGCTTAACAAGAAAAATGTATACCACCAACGAAATCAAACAAACATAAAAATCAAGGCAAGCAGTCTTGCTAGTTATTTAACCTGGTATAGCCACCAGGGTTGAACACAAGGAGCATGGAATGAAACCTAAGAAGTAGTCAGGTAATCCAAGGAATAAAGGAATTTTTGGTGGTTTTAAATTTTTAAATTTTTTATGATTTTCTAATAGGAAAGAGAAATAAAGAAAAGGTAAAAAGTAATACTCAAGCAATTATTTAAAGGCCTAAATTTATTCAAAAATTCAAAAAAAATATTTTTATGTTTTCAAAATATTCAGATGTTTTTGGGAATTTTATGGGGTTTTCTGATTTTTATATAATTTTCTAAAAATGAAATAAAAAGGAAAAATGCAAACAGTGTGTAGCCAAAAAGAAAAGGCACTATAAATATATCTAAAATGCACATAAAATTTTGGCAACAATTTTATGTGAAAATACAAAATAAAAAGTATATACATAAACTGAAAACTATTTTTTTTGGTTTTTAATGAATTTTTAATAATTTTTATAAAGTTTTTAGTCTTTTTCAATTTTTAGGTGTTTTATAAAAGTGAATGAAACAAAATCACAAAGAAATTAGAATAGGACAAAAAAATTTTTTGGAAATTTTAAAGCTATTTTTATATTTTTAATTGATTTTTCAAAACAGATAGAGATACTTTTTAGGGTTTTTGAATTTTAGAAAATACCAAATAAAATTAAAATGCATCACAAAAATTACCAAAAATACTACAAGTAGCAGGAGCTACATGTAAAATTTTTGGAATTTATGGAGTAATTTTGATATTTATTTGATTAAAAACAAGACACACAAGTTATAGGGACCTAAACACAATTTATTTAAGTTTCAGGACTAAATAATAACAGGTAATAAAAGTTCGGGGCTAGAAATGTAATTTGTCCACTAAAATATGCACATGCGCCAAATCAGCATTTACTAGGGCATATATGAAAAATTGAAAAAACTTTCATTCAATCAATAACACGGGAAAAGTTCAAGACAGATAATGCAAATACCCCACTATTCACGTGACCAAGCACGTGTCTCCAAACTGTAAGGACTAAACTACAAATATCTAAAACTACAAGGACTAATATGCAAAAAGGTCCAACTATAACTTTTATTTTACATACTAAATCACAAACTAAAATAAACGCAGTGTAAAAGGAGCAATATACCCTTGATGGCATGTGAGTCGCGCGTGGGGGGGAATGTGTTGGCTGCTGGTGGGGGCAAGATCGTACGGCTCTGCAGGCATCAGATCTGATGGTGTCGGCTGGTCGGGGTCGTGGCATGTACGAGACCGTTAGATCTGACATCTAACAGTCTGACACCTCAGATGGATGGACGCTCGAGATGGGATCTAGAGGGTGTCGTCAATCCAACGACGGAGAAGATGTCCAGAAGAACTGTGCTTGGACAAACTTCGTCGGAGCCAATGATGCGATCCTCAGAACCGATGAAAGATCAGCAGGTACCGGTGAAGTCGTGGGACGGTTCTGCGTCAAGTGAACGGCTCAGATGGGCGCTCCAACGGCCTGATTGGCGTGACGGCGGAGGGGACCTGGAGCTTCTCCGGTGAGGTTGGGCGAGGGTGGTTCGGAGGCCCTCCGCACGCAACAGAACCTGCAACGAGATTCCCTGACTCGGAGCTATGCTTCAGTATGGGTTATTAGGGATGAAAACCAAAGAAGCGACGGGGAATGGAGCTCGATCACTGGCAGTCGCGGTAGAGGGAGATCTTGGACCTAATCCTGGCTATGCAGGATAAGATTAGGGTGATCAGGTCATGTAGGAGGATGGAGGGTGAGCGTGCGAGGGTATCAAAATGGATGGATGTGGGTGACGAAGCTCTGACCGGCTGGTCGGTGCTGGCGGAGCAACGATGGTGAACAATGGAAAGATTTGATAAAATGCGGATCTAGGTAAGACTAAGGGGTTACCTGAAGGTCCAAACACGTTCCTCAGCTCCAAGCGAAGATGATCGATGGGGTTATGGCCTCGACCATGTGGCGACAGGCAAGGGAGGCTTCTCGCGGTGGAGGTCCGGCCACGAAGGGGAGCGTCGGCGACACTGCACCAAATCGACCACCAGATGGCTCCTCAGACGGCTGTCACCACACTAAAGGTTTCTAGGGTATCGAGAGGGAGTGTGGTGCGAGCTACCGACCTGGGGAGGTGGATGAAAGACTTTATAGCTGTCTCAGGTGATAGGAAGAATTGGATAGAAGCATGCAAACCGAGGCAGATCCGCGCTTCCCTAGGGATCCGCGAGGATTTGGATCCATGGGGAAGGCACGGGCGGAGTTTTGGAGCAAACGGGTACGCGATCCGGCCTAGCAAATTTTGAGAAGGAGGTCCGGCAGAGAGATCGGGCCGGGTCAAGCCCTGGAAGAGGGGGTTGACCCGAGTCAACGTTTCAGACATGGACCAATCACAAGCAGGCTAGAATAAGGATAAAGCCCGCTACATGACCAAATAGCTAGGAAAATGAAAGATAAACAATTTAAAATTAGTAAACGAATTTAAATAAAAATGAGTAAAATGAAAAATGTTTGTTATTTCTCAAGGGATTTTTCTATGATTTTTATTTATTTTTATGAAAAATAAATTATTCTATATACAATATATGATGTTATATACAGGTACAAAATACCTATGTATTTTGTACAATTATTTTTATTTTATTATTTTTACAAAAATACCCCAATTTTATATTTTATTTATTTACAACATATTTTTTGGAGTATAAAACAATTTTTGTTTTATTTTTATTATTTATTTATACGTATAAAATAAATAGAGAAGAAAACAAATATACATGTATTATGTAAAATTGAGAGAGAGTTTTATTCTATTTTTATTTTATTTTTCTGATTTTTATTTTATTTTCAAAAATATATACAAGGAGGTAAAAACACTTTTTTATTTTTATTTTGGAAAAAATAATTTATGTACACATGATATATAAATACAAGTTAGATTGGCCCTATCTCTCTCTACTTATTTTATTTGGCGATCAGGCTAATGCTTGGCCCTCTCTTGGGGTTCAAGTCACTCAGTATTTATTCTAAATACTTCTTTCTTTCTTTTTATTCTTTATTCTTTATTCTTTTATTTTTGCACAAATACACACTAATTATAGAACATTAACACATGCATACATATTGTTAAGTTATTGTATTTACACCTATTTACATGATGCTTTGCCAAGATAATTAGCTAAAATAAAAGAATAAAGAGTGATGAATAGGGATTCATCACCCCCCTATACTTTACCTTTGCTAGTCCCTTAGCAAACACTTATTTGAAAAAGAAGTGAAAAGAGAAAGGAAAAGAAAAAGAAGGAGAATCAATATTGATTATTAAACTTGTCTTCATTAAATTGAAGTATGAAGCTCAGTCAGACCTTTGGATTATTAGTTTTTCGGAACCTTATTTGGACCTTGGTCTAAAACTCAATAGCCTCTATGTTCTAGCATTCTATGGTCAAGACTCCTCAAAATTCCAGATCAGAACAAGTCTACATACACAAACTCTAATGACCATGAATCTTTTCTTGTACTGTGTAAGTGATATGTAGATCCCCACCTCCGAAATGGTAAAGTAACAGCCCCCATCAACAAGGTAACTCTAATGCCCTAGTCTGGCAGCTCTTTCCTCGAGGAGCGGGGTATTCCCTTCTAAGTTCAAGTTCAACCGGCTCAAGAAGAGAAGGAAGAAAAGAATGGACCATGACCAATGTTGTCATGTATCCTTGGGAGCCCAACCAGTGTAGCTAAGTCTCCCTACTGCAAGCTTCATGAGATGAGAATGGGTAACATAAGCTTTTCTTTATTTGACTATGTACACTCCTGTGGGTATTTCATTTTTCTATCAGACCCACCAATTTTTTTGGAGTTTTTCTTTCTTTTGCACTTTTTTTCGATGTGCATATGTACAACATATCTACATGGTGCAACATATATACATAAGGAGTTTTTCCTCTTGAGCCAGTAGACTATCCCTCTTTTGAAGCATTATTGCAACCCACAACTCCTGTCTTTAGACCTCAATGCTACCAGACCAAGTTGAGACGTACTTCCTTCACTAAAAGAAGACGAGAGGCTCCGCCTAGAAGTACTACCCTCGTATGCTACCCCAAGCCAAAGAAGACTGTCTCCTCACCACCTCATTCGTAGAGAGTTATGTGTAAGGTGCTGGTGCAAGTAAAGCCATTGTTTGTGAGAGTCATGTGTGTGTTGTTAAGTGTTCTACTTAGGCTCTTCAAGATGACATGTGATCATAGCCCAGTGGAATCAAAGAATTAAGTCACTAATGGACTTGGAAAGTTTTAACCCTAAGCCCTATAAGGTTCCTCTGAGAATTAGGTGGATTAAGTTCTTAGAACAATATTAAAATCACATATATTTTTGTAAGGTAATTTAAATTATTTTCCTATTTATAAAAAATTAAGATAGTGCATATTTCTCCTATTTGCATTTAAAAATACATAAAAACTATAAAATCATTTTGAAAAATTTAAACATAAAATATCTATATTATTGTATTTTGCTTCTTCAGACCAAAAATCACTAAAATTTACAAAAGGAAAACACTAAAAATTGAAAAAACCTAAAAACGTTATCCTATTATTATTAACCACTATTTTGATATTTTTAATCAACTAAAATTACAAAAATTAGCAAAACATTATATGAAAAATTCCAAAAATACAGAAAACATGAAAATACAAAAATATTTTCTTTTGTGATTTTTGAAGATTTCTAGCTATATCTATAAATATAAAAGCATACTTTCTATATATAGCTATATATACATATATATATAATAATATTATTATTATTAAACCTACCTAAAATATATTTTAAAACCTTAAAAATAGAAAAAGGACCATACCTTCTTTTTTTGATATATATTATATATTTCTATTCTATATAGTGATTATATTATACATATTATCTATACATGCTTATATATATACACTTAATACTTATATAAAAAAAGATAAACTAAAATTAAGAAAACATAAAAAAAGAAAACTAAAATTATAGAATTAAAATTATAAAACATATAAAATAAAAATCCATAAAATATTAAATATTAAAAACCCAAAAAAATTAAATAGCCATATAAAACGCACAAAAAACATTTGTTGACTTTGTTTGTCAATTCTTGTGGCTATCGTCATTGCTCCTTTGTGGTTCAACCCCTACACTTGCATACTTTACATATCATTTTGTAGGGTATAATAAATTTTAACTCACCCTCTTCATTGCTTGATTATTATTGTGAGTAAATTGTTGATTGAAATGCTTGAGTTGGATGTTGAGAGCTGAGAGAGGTGTCGATACAATGATAGTGACTTGTCTAACACCGTAGGTCCTCTACGACAGGACGTTAGACACTTCCAGTTCTAGCAGCTCATCAAATGGCGTCGTTGCCGGATAACAACGCTTAGGATATATTTTATGTGCATTTTCTCTTTCCTTATTTTTTTCTTTAATTTTCCTTTATTGATATAATTATTTATCTGTGCCAATACATTTTCTCTGTTAAATTTCTCACGAGGGACCACATGGGGAAGGCGACTTCCTAAGAGGTCAGTGCACCCGAGCTACAAGGAGATCCGTTCTTCTTCGTGTGAACCAATTGGAGAGAGCAGGAGATAGATACATAAAAGCTAGTAACATAGAAAATTTTACTTTATTTTTGTGAGAGTGAGACAGTCATTTTATTTCCATTTATTAATTTGTAATAACACTTGTAAGCACTTGAACCTTCGGGCAAATTTTACCAAGTGATTATTCACTTAGGGGCTCAACGTATTTTTCGTGGTTTTTATCGCCTTATCCATTTTTGTCCTCCCTATTTTCCCCTTTATTTTCTTTGTTTATCACGATTTATGCTTTCCACCTTTATTTTTAATTGTTTTTCACGATTGAGCCCATAACATTTTTAGGGTTGCTTGATCGAGTTAGCTAAGTCTACACACACACACACACCTAATATTTGCATGTTTCTATAATCTACGTTTGGATCTAGCTCAAATCAAGATGTTCTTCACAATAATAAAAAATACTACTTAGGGCGATTTTACCGTCTTGCATCTCATATAAACTAGGTTGAAAATTTCTAGTTTGCATCTCGCATGAAGAGAGCTGGGAAGCACTGTAAGTCCTCTATCTGAGCATTCATCATTTTAACACAAGGGTGATATTTCCATCCTAGTGTCACCTTGCATTACTTTGCCGCTATCTCCCTCTAATTTTGAGCACTAAGATTTAAAAGAAATCTTAAAAAATCATTAGGTGCTTATTTTTTAAAAAAATACTCAAAAAAAGTGAAAACTTAAAAATTAAAACAAGGGGGTTGTTAAATAAACTTTGACATTAACTAAAATATGTAACAAACATCATTATTCGGGGTTCACAAAGCCCTCGCTGCATTCAGGTACATTCCAGACAGAGTGAGGCACAACCCTTAAGTAATAGAGACAAAAACCCAATCCGTGGCTACCTCAATTATCACCTGGGACTGGTGAAGTATTGGTGTTTCTATCGTATGTAGGCTAGTAGGGCCTTGTCAACGATGATGCTCTTGCCTTGTATAGAGCATCCGACTTGGTCTGAAGTATTGAGCATAGGTCATGTCCTCACGGGTGTTTCTGTCTCATCGTCTTGCATCCGAGTAACTCATTTTGAGGGAAGGAGTGGTTTCGCCTATCAGCTTCCTCTCTTCTTTGTTGGCTGAGTAGCCCCCATGCCTGATATTTAGGATCTCAAGCGTAGATCACAGTATAAAAAGGAGGTGGAATAAGTATGTAGATACTTTCTTGGCAGTACACGCTCTCCTCTAGGTCTAGTCGTTAACGACGTATTACAATTTTTCCTGAATTCACTTTAAAATTGAAAAGATAAAAATAGTCGAACTTTACGGCTTCACAATTGTTGAGTTGGTGAACCCAAATTTATTTTGTGTTTGATTGGATCTAGATTAGGATTCAAAAATCAGTCCCATACACTTGCGTCATTTTTTCATTCCTTCTATTTGCATTTCTCTTTGATCCTTGCTCATTGAGAGACTCTACTGTTTTATACTCATTTTATTTCTTGTTCATCATGTATCTTTTATCCTTCCTCAATCTTCCTTTTTCCTTCAAGACATTGACTCATGGATGGTTTGGTCGGGACTCCGATGATACCCACATCGATTCCGTGAGTTCAACATGTCAAAAAATTCAGAGGTGATCCCCAAGTGCATGGTTCAGACTTTGTGAACCATTCCTAGGGATCCCGCTTCTTTTAAGTCCCTCAAACAAGGGAAACTTTCTTCCCAAATTCTTTCCTTTTTGGATAGAGATTGCCTTCACTCCTTACACTTCTCCATCATTAATAAAATTCAGGATTGACTTAGTTCTGAATTATTCTCTACATTTGATGCTTGCAAGCATAATAATCAGGGTATTTTCCCAATTGTAGATCAGGACCTCGATCTGAAGTTAGAGAAACCATAGTCATATTCTAAGATGGCTCCTATACGTAGACGAAAGGGAATACAACTTCCTAGCAATGAGAAGAACATAGAGTAGGGCACGGACCAAAATGAAGTGAGCAACCAAATTTTGACCTACATAAATGAAATCCAGCAACAGTTGACTGATCAAGCATTGGCTCAGGTCTCCTTTCAAGATATGTTGAATGACCTGAGGAGGAGGTCAGAAGAGAGAGAAGCATAACGATGAGGAGATGATGATCTATATGGTGATGACGAAGATAACCACTCTGTAGATGGATCTCGTGGAGGAAAGGGAGAGGGAAGGAGAGGTCGAACCAAGCCCATGCTTAAGTAGACATACAACCCTAGGGTTGACCGAATCACCGAGTGGATCCAGATTCCTCCGATCCACGAACACTTTTAACTGAAGCCGTAACTCCTTTCTCTTTTCCCTAGTTTCCATGGGAACCCCAATGAGGAAACTTACATCCATCTACATCAGTTTGGACGCATTTGCAGCACGGCGCACTGCCAAAACATCCCATTGGGTGTAGTCGAGATGATCACTTTCACTTTTAGCCTTTAGGGCAAAGCACTCTACTAGATCAAACACTTGGGAAAAGTGGTGATGACGTGGGAAGAGTTGAAGTCTGCATTCTTGCATAAATACTACCACTTGGTCATCTCAATCTGATGCACTCCAAAATTAATAGTATCTCCTAGGGACCCCAAGAGTCCATTCACGAGACCTGGGAGAGGTTCAGTGATTTGGTAGAGAAGTGCCCCCACCACGATATTCTAAAGACCATTTTGGTCCATCACTTTTTTGGGGAGACTTACTAAGAACAGTCAATGTCTGGTTGATGCTGCCAGCGGAAGTTCACACTTCAACAAGGATGAGAATGTAATATGGCATATATATTCAGATACATATATCAATAGTGAAATTATCCTTAAACTCTTTCAAGGATAATGCGCTTTCTCCATGGATACTTGGAGATACAGACAAGGAGACTATATTGTTCCACGTATAGTGACTTGGATATTGAGATCACATTTCAAATCAAGATCTTACAAATCTCTCATAGATGCTTGATTAAATTAATACCGCATATCTAATCTTCTCATTATATCCGAATCACATCCAGATCAAGGTCCAACATTTGGACTAAGATCGTATTACTTTTCTATTAAAGGACTCACTAAAATCCAGACCTATTTTATCACTCCCTCAGAATGAAAGCATCATGTTTATACAATCGTTTATGACCACATCTCCCTCATATATTCCTAATACATGTGCATCCTGCATACTGAAAGACCCATAGTCTAAACCTGAAGTTTTAGATCTCTTTTAGACTGTCTCCTTTAGTGTTTTATCATTAAGTTTCTCATTTAACTATTGGAGGTTGGCATCGATCATATACTTTCCAAAAGAATATATCATACCAAGGTGTTGATCATATACTTTCCAAAAGCATATATCAAACCTGCAATCAAGCTTCCAAAGCGAGACGACCGTGCATGAAATTTGACTTCCCAATATCTCATGAGTGAACTCGTGTCTTTCAATTCAGTAACTGAACCTGTAAGATCCCTTTGAGAGATCGTATTACTCATACGTCCTTGTATGCACACCATCACATCGGTGTATAGACCTTTATTAGGTCATCAATCTATCAGTCTGCCAAATGTCCTATCGGTCTGCCAAATGTACATACTCAAACATAAAGCAGCACATTTTTCTCTTGTCGGAGGATGTGTGCCTATATCGTGAAAACATATAACATAGGTCTTTGGTTATCTCGATCTTGTTAAGTCAACTCTTTGACCTAACTTATCTAGCACCTCTGAATCTCTATTCCTATGTAAAGGACCTACATCAAGAGGTCGGTTAGATATCAACCTTTAGAGAAAGGATTGTCATCTCCTTCTCAGGTTGGATATTCTCTCTTAATAATAATTTGACGGTGCTTGGTGAGTCCTCAATCTAACTCTTTAAATATTCATCCATGCACCAGCCTCTATGATTCAATAAATGAATCAATAACTGTATGATCATTTAGATGGCCATGGCTATTATGCAAACTAATAATTCTTTCTTTCAGATCAGAGAATGGTATTTGCAATAACATTTATTGCATAATGGCCCGTCTTGGGCTCGCATGTCCAACACTTGCCTAGATTATGATCTCAGGTCTCCATCAGCCATCCTCACTGAAGATCACATCCTCCACCTCATCCCATGTGTATTTCAGCTTGATACTAGGTTGAGGACATAGCCCTCAATCCCTAAAATCATATTGTGCAGGAGAGAAGCTTTGAAGAGGCACATGGGATTGTAATATGTTGAAGAAAAGGTTCCCAAGGTCGCTTGAGAAAATCGACCTCCAGATCTTGATCAACGAGGTCCGGACCCCATATGAAGCCCCTAAAGCTGCAGGAGCATCCCAAGAAGAGATTGAGCTGGCCAGCGATGTCCGAGATGGTCGGGAGGAGCAACAATTAGAGATCGAACAAGAAATAGGGAAGTGTTCTTCCATGTTCTTCATGACATCTCCATATTCATCCGATTAGAGGGCGGTCCAGATCTAATCTAGGCCTTTGGTTTTAATCAAAGCGATGCCCGCCTCCAAGCATTGTATTTAAGTGGAACCACATGGCATGCCCGTAACCGTTGATCCAACCTGCGACGTGTGCCTCACATGGCTCCTCTGTGGTAATTTGCACCACCATTCCCATGTATTTTTTCTTTAATGTTTAGTCTTGTCAATATTTTATTACATGTAATAATTTTAGAAATATTTGCTAATGGGTCCTGAACTTCTTTTTTTACAATTAGGTCCTCCCGTCTTACCTATCACACCATGTGAGGTGCTATAATATTTGCATATGTATCCTTATAGTTCTTATACTTGTTCTTAAAGGCATATTTAGTTTATTAAAATTACAAAAAAAATCCCTACAACTGCAACATTTTTATTTTGTGTATATTATTCATTTTAAATATTTTTACAGCTCTAAAAATATAAGGAAAAGTATGTTAAGTGTCTGATACCATGCTTAACCTGACATGATTTTTATTTAGGCATTTAACTCATTTTCATATTTCTAAAATCACAAAACCTTGTGTTTTCTCCCTATTTAGAATTAAAACCCATAAAGTTACAGAACCTTTTCCAAAAATTCCAAAAAATATATTATTTATATTATTACGTATTATGTCACATATCTAAAAATCAGAAAAAATAAAAACAACAAAAAATTCAAAAATTACAAAACTGTAAAATTCTTATAAAATTTTGCAAAGATTATCTAAAAATCTAAAAAAATAACTTTTTTTTGTGAATCTTCTATATTATATACTATATTTAAAAAATAGTTTTTGCTTTATTTTGGTCGTATTTATTTTTATTAATCTAAAACAATCTCAGGTATTTAATATATTCATTGTTTTGATACATTAATCACTTTAAAAATCCATAAAAAATATAAAAATTCTATAATATATCAAAAACAGAGCAAAATATAAAAAAGATAAAATCAATCTATTTTCTCAAATTTAAATATTATTTGACTTATTTATAAATAGAATAAGCTATATTATATAGACACACTATATAATACGTATATAAGATATATATATTATTATATATTATTATATATCTTACTTAAAAATCAAACAGAAACCTAAAATTTACAACACTAAAAACCAAAAATAAAAAACTAAAAATTAAAAAAATATAAAATATAAAACAAATTAAAATTCATAAAAAAATAAATATAATTAAAATCCACAAAAATAAGGAAAACAAGAAAAGGACAAAAATAATTATTACTAATTAGAAGTAATTATTAATAATTCCCTAACCATGTTTTCTCCAAGTGTTCGACACTCTACCTACTATACACATATTTCATAGAATTATACTAAATTTTAGCCTAAACACGTTGATTTATTTATCACATATTGTGGGTTAATTGCTGCTTGATTTAACGTTTGGTCGTGCCACGATTACCATTCTAGCTTATTAGATGGTGGATCAGGTGCTAGTCAATACATATACTGAATCCAACATGTAAACCTCTCGATTTTTTTACTGTGTGATGCCATATTACTTGATGATCATGACAGAAACTTGTGTTCTAATACCAGCTTGTTGCGAATCATAGATGTGTAACACACACAAACAATCAAACAAGCAAGCACGAAGACACTCGGATTTACAAGGTTCACATGTAACTGGGCTATGTCCTTGGGTGGCAGCAACCCGGTTTCCCTATTTGGTGGAGAAAGAAGAATACATAGGATGTAGAGAGGACATAAAGATGAAATACTGAGAAGATATAATGAGGATGGGATGATGATGCGATATGTGTTGTCCCAAGGTTCCTTTAATACTGCAACAAATGAATTCCAATTGTATTTAGTAATCCGACCCAACAACTATTTGTCAATCAAGATTCAGGAGACAGATCAAGCATCTTAGCAATCTAGCTCAACAGCTCTCTACAAATCATGATTCTAAAGGCGGATTATGCATCTCAACAATCTGGCCCAATAGCTCTCAGCCACTCGGAAGATCGGACGCAGATCGGCTATATCAACAATCCTCTCTACTAGTAATCAACTAATTAGAACTTCACAAAAATAAATCTTAATGGGACATGATCCAACACAACAAATGGTTAGGAATCAAGGCATGCCAACAAGATCTATTATACATATATTCCGTCACTTTTTTGTCAATGGTTCTGTTTAATCCATGTTTGAAGTTTGATGAGTTCATTATCTGGTTAAACCTATTGAATTTCACGGTCAACACTGATTCAATCTTTTTAATTAGATTTTCAGCTTCGTCCCGTTTGGTATTGCAAAAAAGTTGTTTTAATGTATACATGTTCGTCGAAAAACGTCACGCCAGGTGTCCCCATTCGTCCCATTGAAAATCAACATTTGATTCTAAAGTCAGACGTACCAATCGCCAAAATATAGATTTATTGATTAAAGTAATAACCTTGAAATTTATAGAGTTTGCAAAGTCCTGATTTCAGTTCATGTGCTCTTGCAGAAGGTGGACCTATTCTCTCGTTCAAATGAGAAAGCTAATCAAGAGCTGCCACACAGTCCTCTGTTTATTAGCAATTCTCCTCTGTTACTCTAATGGGAATCTCTCTTTTGCAACGGATACCTTCTCTTCGAACCAGTTTCTCTCTGATGGGAAGACGTTAACCTCTTTAGGAGGGAGGTTCAAACTTGGTTTCTTCAGTACCAGCAACTCCTCCAGCAGAAGGTATGTGGGTATTTGGTACAATTTTCCTGGCCCCGATCTAGTGATTGTGTGGGTTGCAAACAGAGAGCATCCTGTGCTTGACACCTCCGGTGTGCTCAAGATCGATGGTGTGTCCACCAACCTTGTCCTTGTTGATGGACAGAAGCGGATCATATGGTCAACAGACATCAGCTCCAACAACAGTATGGCAGCAAGAAGTGTACCAACTGCAAAGCTCCTGGATTCCGGTGAACTTGTCCTGTTACAATCGAACACCAACATCATGTGGAGCAGCTTCAATCAGCTCACGGATACACTCCTTCCTAAGTCGGAGCTCTCCTTTGATCGGAGTACAAATAATAACAACACACTCACCTCATGGAAATCCAAGTCCGACCCTTCTCTTGGGAGCTACTCGTTCGGCATCCTCTGCAGTGTGTTCGATCAAGGTTTTCTAATGATTAATCGGTCTAAGCCATATTGGCGTATGGGTCCCTGGATTGGTCAGAAATTTATTGGTATTCCCGACATGGCCGCAGGATATTGGGATGGATTCAGTCTCAACAGGGGTGGGGACAATAAGATCACCTTCAGGTATGCACTGTACAATGATTCGTTTGTTTTAACAAGACTTGTTCTTGATCCTGGAGGTCAATTATTTAGTTGGTGGTGGGATGGTGTGAAGAAAGAATGGACCTCGACATGGAAAAAGCCGGAGGATCGGTGTGATCTATATGGCACTTGTGGGGAGTTTGGTTTATGCAACTCTTCCAGCTCCCCGATCTGTTCTTGCATGAGAGGCTTCCAACCAAGATCAAGTGAGGATTGGGCAAGAGGTGACTGGTCAGGTGGATGCGTGAGAGTAAAGCAACTGGAATGTCTGAAAAATCAAAGCAATAATTCATCGACATCAAATGATGGGTTTTTCAGGTTGGAGAGGTTGAAGCTTCCTGATTACGCATTGTGGTATGATGCAGATAATGAAACAGACTGTAGGTGGTGGTGTGCAGAGAAATGCTCATGTCTGGCTTATGCATACGTGGGTGGCAATTGCATGTTATGGGACAAGGGGCTGCTGGATATGATGATCTTCCAAGTAGGCGGAGAAGATCTCTATGTCAAACTAAATCCCTCAGACCTCAATCATGTAACTGAAAGCAGTACCTCAAGTACGTAAAATTTAATCTGCTGCTGGTTGTGAAAACTGGTTACTTCCATGATATATAGCAGTCAAATCTCCCTGCTACTACATTCAAACTGATTTTTAGGTCTAAAGAATTTTTAATGATTTTGAAAATTACAACTGATTTTGTTGAGCAAATTTCCTTTTGATTATATGGAATTTTCTATGGGATGGTGATCTTTTATAGCTTTTTGCACTTTGAGAAGTTTAGAACTGCTTAGTATGGAAAGATCTTTTCCTTAATGCAGGTGGCAACAAGAAGAGAACATCTGTTGTTATCATTATTGCGGTTATCATGGGAACTTCGTCTGTTTTTTGCATTATTTTCCTTTGCACACGCTTTAGACAACAAGAGAGTAAGGCTCTCCATCATGCCACTATATTCTTAATATAAAGCCCAACTTTTTATATTAAGATTTGTATTTCCCATAAAGATCATCTAGTGGCTATCTTTTGAGAATAAAAGAACATTGAATTTCCCATAACATTGAATAATTGTAACTGGATAGCTTTCTTACGCAGACTTGGAGAACCGAGAAAGTCGCAAGGAGTTTATTGTCACCAGTTATGCTTCTTTTCTTGGAGAACAAGCACTAGCAGATGCTTTTAGTAGCTCACCAACTGAAACCACAGGTTTGGAATTCCTTCTTTTTGACATGGAAATAATCTTAACAGCCACAGATGATTTCAGTGGAAGCAACAAGCTTGGAGAAGGTGGTTTTGGTCCAGTGTATAAGGTAGCACATTTTCAACTTAAATAATTGGAAATTATTTCTTTTGATTTTGATGGGATTATATTCTATCCAACAAATAAGCTGATGAAATTCCTCAGGGAGTGCTTCCAGGGGGTCAAGAAATAGCTGTAAAGAGACTATCTACAAGCTCTAGACAAGGATTGAAGGAATTCAAGACCGAGGTCTTGCTGATCTCGAAGCTGCAACATCGGAATCTTGTTCGGCTATTGGGCTACTGCGTCAACGACGAAGAGAAGTTGTTGATCTATGAGTTCATGCCTAACAAAAGCCTAGATGCCTTTTTGTTCGGTGAGTTATCTAACCTCGTGTGATAGTGCTTGTCATACTGCTTAATGCAGTGTGTTGGCTTTTGCAATCTGAGAATATAGTTGTCCTTGTCCATTTTCCCAGAAAAGCTAGATGTTCCAGCTCTGATATCAAAGTTCTAAATGCACATTTTTTTACTAGCTATCATCACTCGGGGTACCCATAATCTTCTTCTTTATTGACTGGCCTAATGAGTTCTATGACAGGAGTACTGAAGGAAAATCTTTTGGATTGGTCAAAGCGCTTCCACATCATTGAAGGAATTGCTCAAGGACTGCTATATCTTCACCGAGATTCAAGATTGAGAATTGTTCATAGAGACTTAAAGGCAAGCAATATCTTATTAGATGCAGATTTGAACCCCAAGATTTCAGACTTCGGCGCTGCCAGAATTTTCGGTGTGGAACAAATTCTTGAGACGAAAACAATTGTCGGAACGCAGTATGTTGTTTTCTTCACTTCAATGCAATAAAAATTAAGAAATTTATATTTTCTTGGATGGTAAAACTTACTGTTTTCTTGTATTTATGGTACTTATGAGTCATATTGTCATTTGAGACTGAAGGGAGGACTGCCTTAGGTAACCTATAGTCAATGTAAAATTGCATGATCTGTTTTTTCGACATGGACTCTCGAATTCTTCTTTATCATGTTAGGCCAGCCCTGCTAGACACATCTTACTTTGCCCTAATGCAAAGAGTAGGCAAGTGCTTCTACACTATCAACTTGGCATACTGCAAAGATCGAATTTTAGTTACATCAAAATTATATTTGCATAATGTTGTGGAAGTGGTCGTATTCAGTAAGTATTTGGCTTTAGGGTTCTTGTGATTTTGCATGTAGTTGAAATGGCAATTTAATCCTACATGTAAATGAACATATCCAAGCTCTTGTTATATTCATCTCTGCTAACCTGATGACCAAATAAAGATGATATTTTTGTGCTATGATAGTCATTGCTTTGATGTAAGAAGCAATCTTCATATTACTCAGTAAGAAAAAATTAGTTATATAATTTTTAAATTTCAGTGGATATATGTCACCAGAGTATGCAATGCGAGGACACTTTTCGGAGAAATCTGACGTGTATAGTTTTGGAGTATTGCTACTGGAAATCATCAGTAGTGTAAGAATCACCTCCTTTTATGATGAGCAACATGAACTCAATCTTTTGGGTTTGGTAAGTTCTCTTTTCCAAAACAATAGCTTCATTTTTGTATTTTTGCATCAAAATTAATTTGTACCCATATAAATGGTCTGGTGATAGTGCAGTGTGCCTACCACCCAAAAGACGAGGGTTCAAATCCCCTTGTGGGAGTTACGTTAGGTAGTCGATAGCCATCGTAAAGAATAGCCGAATCTTTCAACATGGATTTGAGCAAGAATCCATGTAGCCGATCCTACTTATATTGTGAAAAGGCTTCGTCATTTTTGCATCAAAATTAATCAAACACAATGTGACTTGTAGGCGTGGAAACTCTGGAAGGAAGGAAATGGGATCGATTTTGTTGATTTCAAAATACGCCACTCATGGCCGCAATCCAATGCGATGAAATGTGTCACTGTGGCACTACTATGCGTGCAAGAACGTGCAGCAGACCGACCAACCATGTCATCTATAGTCTCCATGCTTGTCAGTGAAGGTGGTGTCCTCCCAACACCAAAAGAACCACCTTTCATTGGACGAAGAGATGCAGTGAGTTCAAACTCATCAAAAGACAAGAAAGAATACATCTCCGCATGTGGTGTTACTATGACAACATTAGAAAGTCGATAAAAATCAACTATATAACGATGATGGAAGTCTTGGTAAGCCAAAAAGTTCATAATCTCTAAATGGTGGATAAGTGAAGCAATCCAGCTATCTGCTCACGCACGGGATTGGGTATTTTGCCAACTAAACCCCTTACCTTTTGTAGTTTATTTTTTATATTTAAACATTCATTTGGAGTGGTAAAAGTTTTGTAATATTTTCACTAAAGACAAGCATATTTATCATATTTGCACTTAGGTTCAGTGTCAGGTCACCTCATCTGCCCATACATCTGAGGCGCATGGTCTTTTTGCAACCATCCCCCTCCGAGATTGGTTATTTTGATTTGGTCATATAACTTTGAGAATTAGTGTAATATTTTTAGATAAATTACATATGAGCTCCTGGAACTTATTTTATTTGCAAAAATACCCAACAAGTGCATATTAAATTAAATATATTTAAGAATTTTGTGTGATTGGCACCTAGATTTTATTCTAACTTATTAAATGAATTAATAGTTCCTGAAAATTGCATTTTAGTCCTTGTATTATTGATTTAATTTCGTGCTTGTATTCTATTTATTAAAAATAGCATTTTGCATTCAAAAATTATAGAAAAATTATATTAAGTGCTCAAAATCGTATTTTATCATATATATTTTTTGTAAGGCATTAAAATCAATTTACTATTTATAAAAAGTCAAAAATTTTGCAATTTTCTTATTTAACTATTTAATTTATATAAAAATTACAAAATGTTTTGAAAGATTCTAAAACGTTCACGCAGGCTTATCTAGATCATATTTCATCTTCAGTCCAAGAATTTTTTAAAAATATAAAATAAAATTCCTAAAAATTACAAAACTCTAAAAACCTTATAAAAATTTGTAAAAATTTTAGAAAAAATCAAAAATATTATTTCTAGTTTAGAATATTCTTATGATATATAGAATGTTCCAAAATTAATTTAGGGTTATTTTGACATTTATAGATATTTATTAAACTCTAAACAAGGCAACTGACTTTGCATATTCACTATTTTGACTTACTTCTATATTTAAAAATCAATAAAAGTTACAAAAATCTCCCCCAAAATCGCCAAAAATAGAGAAAAATATTTAAAACCCAAAAATATTTTATTTCTTGCATTTTCATTTCATTTATCTTATTCTAAAAATCTTAAAATATTTCTACTTTTATATTATCTATATGGTATATTTGTTATCTATATTATTATATATTTTCTAAAAATTTAAAATTTGCAAAATTAAAACATAAAAAATATTGAAAATTAGAAATCCATAAAAAAATTATATATATTAAAAACCCACAAAATTTGCAAAAAGAAAAGGCTTAAAAAATACAAAAATAAAAAATATTATTAAGTAATTAATAATCAATTTAGTCCCCTACTCCTATTATTGTTGTGGTTCGACACTCTACATACTTATACTACACACATGTTTAGTATAGTTAAATATAATAATTTTTGAATCACACATTTATATAGATTATCATTGATACTGGGTTGATTTTTTTCTTATTCGAGATTGGTCAACATAGCGATTATGGATTTAGCTTGTTAGATCTATGGAACAGTGATCTCGGGTGTGTATAAATATATATATGTATGTATGTATGTATGTATGTATGTATGTATGTATGATTTGATTCTGGATTTGCATAGTGTAATAGCCCCACCCTAGGACGATCCGAATCCTGTTCGAATGTTCCTATGAAGAGAGTTAATCTCATCAATCAACCCAAAATAGAGTCATCTAGCATCAAATATGAAATATTCACATAACCAAACATAACCAATTCCATCATGAAATAAAGATGTCCATATATTCAACATGAAAAAAATAACATGATACAAATAATATTCCAAAGAAAGGAAAACTTAGAAAGCCTTTATTACACTGTGTTAGATATATGCCCTAACTATAACAAAAGCAAAATAGGCTAGGAAATTAGAATTAAATGACCACCTCTTTATCAAAACTGCCTAATTTTCCAGATAGTCATCAAGTGTCTCCTCTTGAAAAATCCCTTTACCTGGATCCCAAATTGAAAGGTGGGCTAACTAGCCCCGTGAAGCAATTCATACAAATATATAAGACGATGTCAAGGTGAAGAGAGTCCGGTAATTAGAAATTTCAACGAGTATCCATTTAATAGTAATTGACAAAAATAATATCAAAAATACATTAAGACTTGACATGCATTTAATATGAATCCACTTGCAAGTAAGTAGATATATTAAACTGTATATGAGCATGTAAACAGTAATGTCATGACAGTAATCTCAACGAAGGTCTGAGAAATTGTATTGTATCAATAAACAGAACATATCAACATATAAGAAAGGACTTTTATTTCTGTCTAGTTTCTTCATCTAACATGTTATTAATCATACTTTGGCCGCTAAGTACGAGAGAAGAAAGTGCAACCAGATTCCTATTGCAGGCAAGGATCTAAAAGAACTTTCAAAACCCCCTTACTATGTGTGATTGAGTGGCTAGTATTGAACTTATTCCATATTAAATTTATGCGGGTATGGTTATAGGATATTGCTTGTCACTACGAGGCTTCACACGGTGACTAAATAAGCAATCCTTGCCACATGAAAGATAACACGAGTGTGACACGTATATATGTAATATTATGCCCCATCAGTGTGACCTAATCTCTTTTTCTTCCTCTTAAGTTTGAGTTGAGCTACCATAAAGTTCATGACTCCCTTGGATTATTATCTTCATATTAGTCCAAGTACTTTAGTGAAATAATCCAACTTAGTTGTAAAATCATTTAATACCTTTTACTGCTACCTTTGTAAAATATAGTGGAAGATTAGCCCAAATCTTAAAGAACTTGTGTTCTAAGTGGTACGGCTCCGAGTTACTATGTAATTCGGGGATAGAGGTCCTCTGTGTATTAGTATTCCAACACATCTAAGTTCATGTCTCTACTTCCAAACTGCATTTTAAGTGGTGGAATTGAAGTTGGAATATTTAATTAAGCACACCATATTCAAGTAGTAGAGTGAATTCAAAAAATTGAAGGAACACCAAGCGTCTCCAAACTTAGCAATCTACTTAGAGAAAACGTGGCACTAAAAGGATCACAAAACACTCTCAACCACTTTATAAAATATTATCATGAACACCAATTATCACAACATGCTACCTCTTATCCATCATTATGTTATGGATATTCACAAAGTTTAAGCAATGCTGACCTTCACAAAGGAAAAATAATATCCAATAATAATAAAAAAATCAAACAATACCATATAATTCAACTATATCTCAATGATATCCGTAACCAAAAAAATATGAATTAAGAAATGATTTATGACTCAATACATGCTCTATTTCATAGGAACACACACATTACAAGCATAAATAAGCATGTTTAGAGCATACAGGGTATTTTCGTAATTTTTCACATTTTTTCAAAAATTCTCCAAAGTGTTAAAAAAGCAAAAAAAAATATGATTTTGTAGATTTTTCTGGGTTTTTTAAGATCTCAAAATACTCATCTAAATCAAGATAGACTATTAAGGACCTGCATGCAATTTCACAAAGATAGCAATGTAATTAACTACTATTATTTACCTATGACAAAGTCATATGGACACATTTGATAATTTTCTAGATATTTTTATCCTCCTAGATACACCCACAAAATCTCCAATAAAACTTATCTTTTAATTTAAAAATATAAAAAGTAGTTTTTAAGTATAAAATGGAAGGAGAAGCGGAATATTATCATAAAATAATCAAAAGAAGAGGTCCCGATGCGTAAGCAAGTGTGTCACATGTCACCCTTTGATTGTGTTGCCCATGTGGATGAAATCAAGAGCATAGCCTCCCCAGATCAGTCTTTTTTCGGTTTTGCGCACTACTACGAGAAAATTTGTTTGACCTATCAAATGACATCCGATTGACACGAAATATGGGCTGTAGCTTAATGATTTGGTGAAGTACGCAACTGCAGTCTCATATTTCAAATCCAACAGTTTAGATCTCTTAGAATAAATTTCCGAACATCAAAAACATCCAATCTAACACGGTTTCGTTCCTGGACGCCCCGATCCATTCAAATCAAATTCGTTTCACTCCAAAATTATAATGGGCCTTATAAAATCATATACCTAACAATATCAACTTTTGAATTTTGATTCACACACAAAAAGTTTCCCATCCGACCCCACTTCATATGATTTAGAAATCGACACAATGATAAAAAAACAACATAATCATTGTTATGAAAAAGAGATTCATTTACATAAATTTAAGATCATTAATTCATTGGATGATTAAGTAGAAATGGAGAAATCAACATTTACCATGGCTTTAATATGTCTAAAAATTGAGCACAAGATGAGGGATATAGGTCCTTCACCTTTTCCTTAATCGCCCTGATGAACCACCGAATCTTAGGACCGCTTCTCACACCTTGAAGCCTTCGTTTGGGAATGAGAGATGGGTGTTTTCAGGGGGAAGAGAGAGTTACAAAAATTAAACTAATTTATCGCTCCTCACCATCATATAAAAATGGGATGGGAATTCAAATTCTTAATTATCCTCCCCTTTTAAATATTTCTTTATCTCCTTATTATTTTTTATTAAAAAATCATTTATCTCACTTTGTTCAAAACTAACTATCTCCTCTTTATCTAATTAAATAAATTCACTAGGCTATTTTATTTGCGAATCCAACCAACTATATAATATTTAAATTTATGCCTACTAATTAATAGGTAACTTTTTATATACACAACTCTTAAGTTTTAACATAATGTAAATAATTACCCAACTTGTATTTGTTTACCAATAATTAATTGGTTAGATATTTAATATTAATTTATAAGTTCAAGTGTGGTCAACTTGGTCTATCTTTTTTTTATCGGATCCGGGTTACCTAAGTATAACCCAATAACATTTAGAAATGTTACAGTATAATAATCTTAAAAGAAGTTTGTCCCCGAACATAAAGTTGAAATTATGAGAATATTAGGTCACAATTTTAAAATATTGTTGTCATGTAAAGATTTTACATAACAATCATAAAAGACTGGAGTAGGGAACCTGAAGTTACCTAAAGAGGTGAGGGTTCTTGCCCCTCATCTCATCCTCGGCTTCCCACGTAGCCTCCTCAAATTGTTGGTTATGCTAAAGTACCTTCACCAAAGGGATCATCTTGTTCCTCAACTGTCACTCTTTGCGATCAAGAATCTCTATCGGTTCCTCTTCATAAGTCAAATTCGTATCTACAGCAAGTCCTTCATAACTGATCACATGTGTTGGGTTGTGCACATACTTCCTTAGTCTTGAAACATGAAATATATCGTGTATAACAGACAAGCTAGAAGGAAGAGATAACGGATATGCCAAACTCCCTATTCTCTTCAAGATTTCGAATGGTCGAATATACCTTGGAGACAACTTGCCTTGACTCCAAACCTATGTATACCCTTCATAGGAGACATGCGAAGGGACACAAGCTCTCCAACCTGAAATTCGAGGTCCCGTCTCCGATGATCCGCATAACTCTTCTGCCTACTTTAAGCTTCCTTCATTCTTTGTCGGATGGTATCCATAATCTCCTTGGTCTTCTCTAGTTCCTCTAACTGGTACCAATGCTTCTCACCCACCTTGACCCAATAAGTCAGGATATGACATCTTCGTCCATAAAGTGCTTCAAAAGGTGCCATATCAATGATGGAGTGGAAGCTATTGTTATATGCAAATTCAACCAAATGAAGGTGATCTATCCAAGATCCCTTCCACTCAAGCACACAAAACTCACTAGATCCTCTAACGTACGAATGGTGCGCTCGCTCTGGACATCAGTCTGGGGATGGTAAGGTGTACCGGTATTGAGAATGATACCCAAACCCTCATGCAGACTCTGCTAAAATCTACTTGTGAACAGTGGTCCTCTATCAGAGATAATATCTTTGGGCACTCCATGCAACTGCATGACCTCTTTAATGTAGATCTCTGATAGCTGAGATGTAATATAAGTATACCTGACCGGAATGAAATGTACTGATTTGATCAGCAGGTCCACAATCATCCAAATGGAATCATACTCAGTCCTAGTACGAGGTAAGACACCCACAAAGTCCACAACGATACTTTAGGAATGGTAAGAGGCTTTAATAGCCGTGGGGGATGCTGATGCTTAGCTTTCACAAGCTCACACGTGAAACATCTACCCACAAAAATAGCTACACTTTCTTTCATTCCTCGCCACTAGAAATTCTGCCTCAATCTTGGTACATCTTTTAATTTCTGGATGAACCGCCACTCTTGAGTGATGTGCCTTTCGCATCAATTCCTCCTTCAGCTATGTATCTGCTAGTACGCATAACCTACTACCATGACTCAAGACTCCATTGGTGAAAGTAAATAGTTGATGAATCTCCATTTGATCACCTTTATTCTATCATTTTGGCCTTAAAAGCCCTAGCTACTGCATGTAAATAGTTGCAATTCATGTAAATTAGCATTCATTATTTATTTCATTTATTGTATGTAAATTTATATTTCTAATGCCAAAAATATAGAATAGAGAAAAGAAAAGAAAAAATAATAATATCAAAGGTATTTTATAACCCTAAACTCGAGACTAAGTCAAGAATTGAGTTGGTCTACAAGGATTAAAGTTGGGGGAGATAAGGGTCAAAAATACAATAAAAATCCAATTCTTTTACTTCCCAATAAAGCATTTTTGACACCCATTTTATTCTTTATTATTTGTACATAAGATGAAGAGACTTTGTACATTAAAGTTGTAGACAAAATTGAGTCTGTACAAAAATAAGATACAAAGTTCATTTTATACAAAAAGTAAAAAGCCAAAATCCCAACTTTACAGACCCATATCTCCCAAATAAAAACTAAAAATGTATTAAACTTACCTCTAATTGTATATAACTTTTAATAATCTATTAAATGGAGGCGGTTTCATATTTTTTGAAGTTAAGCTGTGAAAGTTAGGTTTTGGACCCTCATTATATAGTATATCCGAATAAAATATTCACTTTATTCATTTATTATTATTATTACAACTTTATATTTTTATATTTTTGTTAATTTATTTAGAATATATGTACATATTAAAACTATAATAAAGTAACCAGTAAAACACTTAAATAAAATACGCCTTTAAAAATATAGGTAAAAATACCTATGGCACTATTGTAAATAAATAAAAGTGGATTTTATTCGTTTATTATTTATTATTTTATATTTTTCTACTCTTGTGAATATTATTTGTATTCTAGTAAAAATATAAAGCAAGAATAAAACCCAAGAAAATACATCAAAAATAAAATAATGTACAAAATACATAAATAAATATACAATAAATATAGTTATATAATATATAAACCTACTTATTTAAAGATACAAATAACATCATAAAAATGTAATAAAAATATATTTATACGCCTAAAAATAAGTTATAAATATATAAAATAATTAAATAAAATACACAAAATAAAAATAAAATAGTCAAAACATAGAAGAATATACTTATAAATAAACCCCTAAAAAATAACTACTAATAAATAATCTCAAAAAAATAAATAAAAATCATAACAAAATACTACATAAAATAATAAACATTTTTTATTTTATACTAAAAAATTAATAAAATTATATACTATTTTAAATAATTAATTTCGAATAGATTCAATTTTGTCTTCTAACGGCTTGTGTGGCCCAATCAAATTGCATTGTTTGTTGATCGCCAGTCAACTTGCCCTCTAGGCGTTCTAACTCGTCATAACGGTCTTTCCCATCTTTTCTTCCCTTTTTCTTTCTCGACCCATCGATCCATCACGCTCGCTTTCTTTGGAGGAATTCATCATTAATCCTCCAAGATCCACGCCGACCCTTCGGATTGCTTGTACATAATCTCGATTCTTTCTAATTCAACTGTCAATAAAGGGTGCCTTTACATGTTTATAAATAAGCTCCTCCGTCTCCCGCTTGCTCTGTGGTCACTAATCCGAGTCTTAAATCCTCGATTCTTCATCTAGGGAGTATCCTCGTGACAGGGGGAGCTTCTCAGTAGTTTGGATCAGCTCCAGGAGGACGGAGGTTCACCCAGGCGGCGCTTCGGCAACCTCTGCTCCCTTCCCTCGCCGGCATGTAAGAGTTGCACATTTTCCTTTCTTTAGTTAGCTTTTAATTCATGTTTCCGATTATGCAATTAGCTTATCCCCTAGAAATTAGCATTAGTCGTAAATGCTCAATTTGTAGTTCGTCGGAGCTCCGCTCGGACGAACATTTTCTCTGTGCCCCCATTGTCTTTCGATACGTCGACCGCTGATGAATCTCCATTTCATCACCTTTATTCTATCATTTTGGCCTCAAAACCCCAGCAAATGCATGTAAATAGCATCAAATTGTACATAATAGCATTCATGATTCATTGTATTAATTACACATTAAATACTGTGTTTAATGCCAAAATTATAGAATAAAGAAAAGAAAAGAAAAAGGAATAAAATATTGAAGATATTTTATGACCCAAACCCCGAGACTAAGGCCAGCATGGAATTGGTCGACAAGGAATAAAGTAGGGGGAGATAAGGGCCAGTGTACAATAAACACCTCATTTATTCATGCATTTATTTATGCATTTTTGACACCTATTTTGTACATGATTATGTATTCATCAAATAAAGAAACTTTGTTCATGAAAGTTGTAGATAATAATGTAAATAAAAATACAAAATTGAGTTTGTGTAAAAATAATGCTCAATGTACATTTTATACACAGAATAAAAAGCCAAAATCTCAACTTCACAGAACCATATCTTGCAAGTAAAAACTCCAAATCACCCAAACTCACTTTTAATTGTATATAGCTTTCCCTAAACTATTTAATAAAATTAGTTTCATAATTTTTGGAGTCCATATGCAAAAGTTAGGTTTTTGGCCCTCCTTGTACATAATACCTGAATAAAGTATTGTATTTATTCATTATTCACTATTATAACAAAATTATATTTTTAGAATTTTGTAAATAATGTGTATAATGCATACACATATTAAAAGTAAAGGAAAACCCAAAAATAATTTGCAAAATAAAATAAGTCTACAAAATTTATAGACAAAATACCTATACTATATATCTTTATATAAATAAAAAGGATTTTATTCCTTGGTTCTTTTATTCTTTTATATTTTTATAATAATGTATACATTATACATAACTCATTAAAAATGTAAATCCAAAATAAAAACCAAAAAATACATTAAATAAATTAAGTATACAAAACACATAGGTAAAATACCTATAAGGATAGCTACATATACCTATACCTATTTATTTAAAAATGGAAATAAACTCATAAAAATTAAATAAAAATACCTTTGTACTCACAAAAATAAATTATAAATTTATAAAATAAGCCAAGAAAATAATAAAAGAAAATAAACAAATTAAAAATAAAATATACAAAAATACATGTAAATACATACATATACACATTATTAAATTAAAACCATAATAAAATACTTCGAAAAATTAAATAAAAATCACAATTAAATACTACATGAAAAAATACACATTTTTTATGTTTTAAGAAAATTCTAATAAAATCATTTACTATGGTAAATAAATCAATTTAGGCTCAAATTTTCTATTTTGTCTTTTAGCGGCTGACGTGGACCAATGGGGCGCCGGCCTTCGTTGACCCCCTGGTCAACTGTCCATCCCAGCTCTGGCGCCTCTGAACTGTCAACTCCCTGTATTTCCTCCATTTTTTGCGGCCATCTCGTCCATCGTTCAAGCTCGCTTCCTTCACAAGAATTGCTCTCTGATTATCCATAATGCCCGCCAATAACTTGGATCGATCAGATGCTCATTGGATTAATGAATAATCACCGGTCAATAAGGCTAATCGCCAATGTTTATAAATAAGTAGCTCCGCCTCCTTCCTCGAATTTGACCAATTTCATTCCAACCTAAAGCCTTGATCTTGTTCCTGGACTATTCCTCATGACAGGGGGGTGCTCCAGTGCCTCAGATCGGCCGGAGGAAGGAGAATTTTGACGCGGCGGAGCTCCGGCATCCGCCCTGCTCCCTAGTAGCCCCCAGGTATAAGAGTTGTCCTTTTATGCATTTTAGTTAGTTTTTAATGTTAGTTTTTAATCCCAACAGCTAGATTAGTCTTTAGTTAATCCTTTTAGCGTAAAATCAAAAATTCGAAGTTCGCCGGAGCTCCGCTCCGGCGACTTCTTCACTGTGAATCTGACCGTGTCCGACCGCCTTGTTCATCCCATTTCATACCCCTTCGTTTTCTCCATCGATCGCAACCATTTGACCAACCCAGGACCCCTGGTCTTGGCGAATCGGTGCTCCACCTCCACCGTTCGTCGGAGCCCCTCCGCCTCACTCCATTTTGCTACCAAGCTTCAAAACACCGGGTCGAGGAGGTAGCCCTCTCGCCCCCGGTTCTTCCTCTGCAGGTTAAACGAAGAATAGAGCCCATCTGGGCTCGAATTGATCCAGGAAGAGGTTCCTGGAGGTCCCCTACTTCTCCGACCTCGTCCGAGCGACTCGGACCTCCAGGAGCCATGATGCGACCTTCAGGAGATGCGGAAGGTCGCCAGCTACGAGAAGAGCGCGTCAGAGGCGAGGGAGATGCCCGGAGGAGCTGATGCTGCACGATCGAAGCTCGGCGGAGGCGAGCTTCTTCCCTGTTCCTCCAAGCACCTCCAGCACCGTCAGATCGAAGGAGTCGGCCCAGATCGAACCAGAGCCGTCAGATGAAGCGTCGCATCGACCGTCCGATCAACGAGGCTGATCTAATCTCCGCCATCATCTGCGAATCGTCATCGGCCGACAGGAGCACGACGCGTGGCAAGTGGGAGTGGTCCAACCATCGGATCGCATGCTTATTAGGGGTAAATTTCACAACTAACCCCCCGCTTTTTGTATTTATAGTTTAATTCCCAAAATAAAAGGCTAAGTTGTAAATAAGTTGTATAAATTGCAGAAGGACCCTTAAGGTTTTTATATTTACGTTTTAGTCCCTCCACGGCTCACGTGCAGCACCCACGTGAGGCGCGTGGTATTTGCATTTAAACCCCGTCGGGTATTTGTAATTGTAAAATGGCCCTGAAAATAAAAGTACACGTTCATTTTTATTGTGATTTTTGCATGTATGCCCCTGTCAATTATTTTATTTGCAAAAATACCCCTGCTAGGCCATTTATTTTTAGTATGCTTTGTCTATTTATTTTGTGCTTCATATTCCTTTGAAAAATTTTGCAAAAATAGACTTAAGCACATGTTTAGTTGTTCTTGCACGCCATAATTTTAGTCTTTAATTTTATTGCATTTTTGCATTTATTAAAAATCAAAAACATGTCTTTTATTCACTGTCTAACTTATAAAATTCCAAAAAAATATTAAAAGGTCTCGAAAAATTCCAAAAAAAGTATTTATGGTGTATTTTGACCTATTCCAGTGTCAGTCCAAAAATCTCAAAAGGAAAACCTTAAAAATTCAAAAATACCCAAAAACTTCAAAAAAATGTATAAAATTAAAGAAAAATCAGAAAAATAGGAACTCAGTCCCTATTTATGCTATATTTTATTATCTTTATTAGAAAAATAGGTGGAAAATTTTTGAGGTTGTTTGATATTTTTAATTCCTATTTTTTCTTACAGCCAGACCCTATTCCACTGTTTGCTCTTATTTTGCTATTTAAAAATACTAAAAATGTTTTGAAAAATGCCGAAAAAGCACAAAAACAGTAAAAAATCATGAAAATCCCAAAAAGACGTTATTCCTGAATTTTTGACTATTTTTGAGTATTTTTATAAATATTATAGTACCCCTTTATATACATATGTACTCCCTAAAAAAATAAAAAATATATATATATCTATATATATATATATGTCTCACTACTTATATGTGTTTATCTATATATTTATTAATCCTAAAATATAAAAAAATAAATATTATTATACTTATATATACATATATATAGTATGTAATATAAACTATAGACACACCCTCTATGGGTATACATATATTTATATATTTATATTATATATATATTACCTAATTATACTATTTAAAAAATAATAAAAATAAAATAAAAAATATATAAAATTCAGAAACCCACAAAAATAGGCTTCACACTTGGATAACTCTGTGATTCATGCACATTTTAGGCTATTGCATTTTGTATTGCTCTCTGTGGTTCGACCTCTACATACTTAGACACTATACATCTTGTGGTAGAGTAATAAAGATTAATTCACACTTCTTTTTGAGCTTGATTGATACATTCTTTTACTGTGGGTTAGTTGCTGATTAACCAATGTTTTGTGAGTGGTCAGCGACACTCCCCGGCAATGGCGCCTCAGCGACACTTTAGACCTATTCTTTATGTTGACCCTCGCTGAATTGTGCGGTTATCAGATGGCGCCATTGCCGGGGAGCAATGAGCATAGCGTAACTTATTTTGTCATTCTTGTGTACATTTTTGATTTATTATTTATTTCATGAGCAGCTATTTTTATTGCCATTAATCACCATGCTTCATTGATTCATTTATTGTGATTATTTTATTTGCTCTATTTTGATTAATTGAGCTATTCTAATGCGTTTTTTTTGTGACTTTGATGCGAGTGCCCGCCACGCAAGGATGGCTTCTTAGGAGGCCAAAGCAGCCGAGCTTCGAGGAGGATGGTCTTCTCTTCTCATGACCATCTGGAGAGAGTATCAAGGAAGCAAATAGATGTGGATTAGATAGGTGTAGAATATTTAGGATCATTTTTGTAATTTATGGTGAGAGAGAGACATTTTTGGCATGTAATTAAACAGGACTCTACTCTTCACAATGAGGTCCAGTGCCCGGGTGATTATTCACCTGGGGGCCTCATCGCGGCTTTTCGAGTTTTCATCGCCTGCTTTTATTTGTTTTCCGAAGTTTTGAGCTTTCTGCCTTTATTTTGTTTTGTTTTGTGTGCTTGGAGCCCCTAGATGTAGGTTGCTTGACTCGGTAGCTAGGTCCACACATTAATAAGAATGCATGTTCCTATAGTCTACTTCGTATGGATCTAGTCAAATTTAAACGAGCCGCTCATTTGTCTCTTAGCCCTTGTGCCGGAGCGAGCCCTGTAAAGCGCTTTCTCCTACCCTCAAGTGTGTTGAGCAGAGGAGGGGTGAGACAAGACCGGACCCTTTGGGCTAGAGATGAATGAGAGACTTATGGTTCTTCACGCTAATAGCAGCTAATGTTTAGGGCGATTTTGTGCCTTGCATACCGATATGTAGATAGGTTTAAAAATTCTGTTTTGCATACCGCATGGAGAGAGCTGGGATGCACTGTAAGTCTTCTAACTCAGCATGCATCATTCGGTTCAATGGTGAGATTTCCATCATGGAACCACTTGCACGGCTTTTCCGCTATCTCCCTCTGATTTTGAGCACCTAGGACTTAAATGAAAATCTACAAAAACGTTAGGCGCTGGTATGAAACAGACTCAAAAAAAAGTGAAAATTTAAAAATAAAACAAGGGGACTGCTAAATAAACTTTGACCTTAATTAAAATCTGTAATGGACTATCATTGTACCAGGTTCATAAAGCCCTCATTGTTTTCAGGTACCTTGGAGGGGGACCAAAACCCTACTCCCTTGAGCGAGTGCGACCCCCTAAGGATTAAAGCCCAAAACCCAGTCTGCAACTGCCTTGTGTATCGCCTGGATTTCCGAAGTAATGGCGCTTCTATCGTACGTAGGAGAGTAGGACTTGGTCACCAATGGTGACTCTCTGTTGTGAGAGCATCGACTCTGTCCGAAGTATTGAGCATAGGCCACGCCTTCACGGGGGCGTCTGTCTCATCGTCCTGCGTCCGAGTAGGTTCTTGCACGCTCACGGGTGATTCCGTTGCGAGCGAGAACCGAAGTATTGGTTTCGCCTATCGTCTTCCTCTCTCTATTTCTTTGGCTGAGTAGGGATCCAGGAAGGGTTACAAGGACTCCAAAAAGTACATACTACCGGTTACACAGGAGGAGGACAAGTACGGGATACTCTTCCGGCAGTACTCTCTCTCCTATAGGGTAGCGTACTAAGGACTTGTTATAAGATATGCCTGAAAATCACAACTCTAAAAATGAAAAGATAATAAATAGCCGAGCTTTCACGGCTTCACATGGCGTGAGTTGGTGAATCCGATTTTGTATTGTGTTTGTATGGATCTAGATTAAGGTTCAAAGATCAAGTCCCACGCATTTGCGCACATTTTATTTCTCCCTTTGACCACCCCACTCAACCGAGCCTCTCTACTGTTTTACACTCCTTTTATTCCTCGTTGACCATCGTATCTTTCATCTAACATTCGATCTTCTCTTGTACTCCGCGAAGTTGATCCATGGATGGTTTCCGTCGGGACCATGCCGACACCCACATCGATTCCATAGATTCAACTCCGCCAATAAGTTCGAGGCGATTCCCGAGAACCCGATCCGGACTTTGCGGATCGATCTCTAGACTCCTCGTTTTCTACCTTTCTCTTGGCCACCCAATAAATTGGGATCACTTCTGTCCCACTTTCACCGTTGTGAATGGAAGTTGATTACAGTCTACATCCTTTTCCATCCACAACATGTTGGGGTTGACCTGAATTCCAGCTTCATCACGGCGGCTGAATATTAATTGCAAGTGATCTGATTCGAACCATCTCATTATGCAGATAGAAGACAGTGTGAGCCCTGGAGACTACTCTGGAATTCATCTCGTCCGACTCAGACCCTGACATGGCTCCAGGAGGAAAGGGCAAGGGTCAGCAGCCACCCCAACCAGAGGGACATGTGCCAGATCAGAACCAAGTCAATGCACAGTTACTGGCATCTATCCAGGCCATCCAGCAGCAGCTGACCGAGCAGGCCCTCACAAGACAGCTTTCCAGGACATGTTGAATGATATGATGAACCGTGACGATGGAGGAGGAGGCAGAGGCAGAGGAGGCAGGGGAGGAGGAGGTGGAGGTGGAGGTGGTGGTCCTCCTGATGATGACCTTGAATTACCACCACCAAAGCCAACACTTAAAGAAACATATAATCCGGGAGACAGCCAGATGACCGAGTGGATTCTCATTCCACCGGTACACACTCACTTTGAGCTGAAGCCCCAATTCATTGCCCTTCTCCCTGCCTTTCATGGAAACACAAGCGAGGAGCCGTACATTCACCTGCAGCAATTCTCCCGCATCTGCCGCACTACTCACTATCACAATGTCCCTCTGGACATTGTCAAGATGATGGCATTCCCAATCAGCCTACAGGACAAGGCCCTTTATTGGGTCAACCATCTGGGGAAGGTCGTGACGACCTGGGAGGAGTTGAAGTCTGTCTTCCTGCACAAGTATTACCCTCTCGGTCGGCTCAACCAGATGCGAGCCCGTATCAGTAATTTCTCCCAAGGACCCCACGAGTCGATACATGAAGCTTGGGAGAGATTTACTGACCTGCAGGAGAAATGTCCCCACCATGAGATCCCTAAGACCAGCTTGGTCCAGCATTTCTTTGGGGGACTAAACATTGAAAGCCAAAGGCTCGTGGACGCAGCATGTGGGGGCTCACATTTTAACAAGGATGAAGATGTAGTCTGGCAGATTTTCGAAGAAATGGCCGAAGGAGAGGCCGCCCTCTCTTCATCCAAGGCGTATCAGAAGCAGCCCCAGATCCTCCAGAAGCAAGTGCACATGGCTGCATCCAAGGAAGCAGAGAGAGATGAGAGCTCCAACCTCAGCATCATCGGGGGCCATCTCTCTAAGGTAGATATCATTGAGAAGCGATCACAGGACCTCGAGAAACTCGCTGTGATCGAGAAGAAAACCCCAGAACTTGGACAAGCTAGATCAGATCAACAAGTACCTCGAACTGTCGGTCGGCACTATCAACTCTATCCAGTCGGCTACACCATCGGAAGCTCCCGCTGAGAAGAAGGACGAGCAGCAACCGCAACATCAGCCTCAGCCGAGCCAGCAGCCACCGGCAGTCCAGCACGTATACTACGTGCAGGCTCCCGACCAGGGCCAGCCGCAACAGCAGATGGTCGTGTACCAACCAGAGTTTCTTTCTGTACCTGATCCAGTCTTCCCTCCACCACCCCTGATTCAGGAAGTGAACGGGGTATGGGCTCATGATGCACAGCCGACCCATCCTCAGGGACAACCCCAAGATCAGCAATTTGTCAATCGGCAGTACCACCAACCTCAGGGTGGTCGTTTTAGTCAATCCTCTCAGCAGCACCAGCAGTACCCGCAGCCTCCCCAGTTTGCACAGCAGTGGAGGAAGAATTTTCCTTACCAGCAGCAGCCGCAGTACCGCCACCCACAGCCGTATCACCAGTACGCGGCTGCCCCCTCTCAGCAATATCAGCAGTATCCTCCTCCATCCTACCAACAACTTCAACTTCCTGCACCACCTCAGAATCACCAGCCACAACCTCCACACCCATCCAACCATCAGCAGTGTGGTCTGCACGCTGAACCTACTGAATCACCCCCTGTGAATCCCGCCATGGATTGCTTGGCCCAGCTTGTTAAAGGGCTAGCAGATATGACAAAGAGGCTCGACGACCTGACCGCCACCAGAACTACCATTCCGGCGCAGGTCGAAGCCAACCCCAATAATTTTAAAAAGAAAGAGCAGGTAGAATGTGATGTCCTGTCTGTGTCTGGTAATGATATTACTGCTTATTCTAATGCTGTTACTCTCAGGAGCGGTAGGGCCTTGCCTCCGCCTGCTAGAAAAAGTGGGGTGAATAAAGAAACCGGTGGATCGTCATCTTCCGCATCAGTCGTGCCAGCTCCAGGGGTGGGTGAGGAGGAAGAAGAAGGAGAAGCCAGTCCAGCCATCGTGCCATTTCATCAACAACCTCAACAAAAAATACAAAAAAATCAGCAAAAACAAAAACAACAAAAAGAAGCTTGTAGCAGAAGCAAAGCCGCGCCAGCATTGGAGGAGCTGCCAGCAGCAGCCGATCCCTCGCCAGCCGATGGAGCAGACGCTACCCTTTTTGATCGCCCAACAGCACCAGCATGCCAAGATCCATCTTGTACTCCTTTTTGTAGTTCGGATGTACAACATTATGTGGGCGATGATGTTGATGTAAATAAGAACTCTTATTTTCCTGCTAGTGATGTACATATTCCTTTTCCTCATGCAATACAAAAATAAAAAAATTGCAAAACGAAAAAAGGCATTGTCTGATCCAGGTGTTGTGGAAATTTTGGATAAATTGACTCTTGAGATTCCCCTGTTGAAGCCGTAGAAGACATGCCAGCTGTGAATAAAGGACTGAAAGAGGCATGTACTAACAGGCGTCGCTCAGCGCAAGAAAACAGACGCCAGCAAGTAGAGAGGCATGCCCTCACCTTGGCCACGGTAGCAGCTATCAGCAAACTCCCCCAGAAGAAACAGGATACAGGAGCACCTCTGATCAGTTGTGAGATCTTTGACCAGGTCTTCGAGTGCACTCTCTTGGATAGTGGATCTTCCATCAACCTTCTGCCCTCGTCCATAATGCAAGAATTCGGGCTGGGACCGCTCAAGAAGACACACATGATCCTTCAGTTCGCTGACCGATCCGTCAAGCGGCCCCGAGGTCTTTTAGAAGACATCGTAGTTAAGGTGCAGGAAATGAAATTCCCAGCTGACTTTGTAGTCCTTGATATGGACTCGCCTGCACCCCTGCTCCAGACTCCTATCATCCTTGGCAGACCATTCCTTCGTACTTCAGGTGTCGTGGTTGATTACGGGTCTGGGAAGATCACTTTCAGCTCGAACACCCATCAAATCACGATAAATATGAACGAAGAGTAGAATGCCACAACTGATGAGAGCCAGGCAGCCTCAGAAGCAGACTGTGATTTTATTGCAGAGATCAGAGACTCAGCTTTATCATTAGATGAATTCATGGACCCGAGAAATCCTCACTCTTGAGGAGGACTTGGAGAGTGCAGTCAGCATATGCTCCGACGATTCTTGGGAGACAGATTCTCAGATGCAGGCGCATCTTCTTGAGCATTCACTCCAGGCCGAACATGATCAGCTTAGCGCAGAACCGTTCGGTGCATCACCGGGATCTCAACAGGATGATGAGGATGGTAAGTATCGCAAGGAAGTACATCCCACCACCACCATGGTATCAGAAGTGACAGATAGAGTGGACAGATCAAAACCAGAACTCAAGCTACTTCCTGCAGGCCTGAAGTATGCTTTCCTTGCGGGTGAAGAACAAATGTATCCGGTCATCATCAGCAGCAGGCTGAATCCGGATCAGGAATCTCAACTTCTCGAGGTTCTAGAAAAGAAACGCAAGGTACTTGGTTGGGGCGTATCGGACCTCCGAGGGATAAATCCAGCTTTGTGTTCACACCATATCTATTTGGAAGAAGATGCCAAGCCGTCCCGTGGAATTTCAGAAAAGGCTGAACCCTAACCTTCGGGACGTCGTCATGAAAAGAAATCACGAAATGGTGTGATGCAGGCTTCATCTATCTCATCTCCGACTCAAAATGTGTAAGCCCACTGCATGTAGTTCCCAAGAAATCTGGGCTTACCGTGGTTACAAATGATAAAGGAGAGGAAATTTCTACTTGGGTACCAACATCCTGGCGGGTGTGCGTTGACTACCGCCGTCTCAATGCAGCAACTAAGAAGGACCACTTTCCCTTGCCATTCATTGATCAGGTGTTGGTGAGATTAGCAGGCAAGGAGTTCTTCTGCTTTCTGGATGGATACTCCGGGTACAACCAAGTGGCGATCGCTCCTGAAGATCAAGAGAAGACTACCTTCACTTGCCTGTTCAGCACCTAAGCCTTCAAGAGAATGCCCTTTGGTTTGTGCAATGCACCTGCAACCTTCCAAAGATGCATGTTAGCCGTCTTCGCCAAGATGGTATGATGTTTTCTCGAGGTGTTCATGGACGATTTCTCTGTCTATGGTGATAGTTTCGATTCTTGTCTTCAGCACCTAGACAGAGTGCTTCAGAAGTGCCGAGAAGTCAATTTAGTGCTCTCATGGGAAAAGAGCCATTTTATGGTCACTGAAGGTATTGTGTTGGGCCACGTCGTTTCCAAACATGGCATGGAAGTCGACCCGGCGAAGGTGGATGTCGGTTCAAATCTTCAGCCACCTCAGACCGTGAAGAATGTGAGGTCATTCCTGAGGCATGTGGGATTCTACAGACGATTTATCAAGGATTTCAGCCGCATTTGCCCGACCTCTGACAGAACTTTTATGCAAGGAAACAGAGTTCATTGTTGATCAGCCAGTTCTCCTTGCTTCCAATCAGTTGAAGGAGCTTATCACGCAGGCTCCAATCTTACAGCCGCCCGACTGGACTCTTCCCTTTGAGATAATGACCGATGCGTCAGACCTTTGCAGTCGGAGCTGTTCTTGGGCAGAGAAAAGACAAGGCGCCCTATGCCATTCACTATGCCAGCAGAACATTAGACAAAGCACAAAGAAATTATACAGTGACAGAAAAAGAATTGCTGGTTCTGGTTTTCGCCTTAGAGAAGTTCAGATCCTATTTGTTGGGATCAAAAGTCACCATCTTTACAGACCACTCTGCTATCCGGTACTTACAGCATAAGAAGGATGCCAAGCCAAGACTGATTTGTTGGATCCTTCTCCTCCAGAAATTCGATTTGGAAATAAAGGACAAGCCTGGAGTTCATAATGTGGTAGCAGATCATCTCTCCAGAATAGAGCAGCATGAACCTCCTCTGAGCAATGCACCTATCACAGAAACCTTCTCTGACGAAGCCATCTTAGCTGTGGATTCTCTTCCTTGGTATGTTGATATAGTCAATTACCTTGCCTCTAGGGTAATACCTTCGGATTGGACGAAGAACCAAAAGAACAAATTCATGTCGATGATGAATCTCCATTTCATCACCTTTATTCTATCATTTTGGCCTTAAAAAACGCCAACAAATGCATGTAAATAGCATTAATTTGTATATAATAGCATTCATTGTTTCTTGTATTAATTGTACATTAAATAAGGTTTTTAATGCCAAAATTATAGAATAAAAAAAAGAAGAAAAAGGAATAAAATATTGCAAATATTTTATGACCCTAACCCCGAGACCAAGGCCAGCATGGAGTTGGTCGACAAGGAATAAAGTAGGGGGAGATAAGGGCCAGTATACAATAAATACTTCATTTATTAATTCATTTATTTATGCATTTTTGGCACCTATTTTGTACATAATTATTTATTCATCAAATAAAGAAACTTTGTTCATAGAAGTTGTAGATATAAATGTAAATAAAAATACAAAATTGAGTTTGTGTAAAAATAATACACAGTGAACATTTTATGCACAAAATAAAAAACCAAAATCTCAACTTCACAGACCCATATCTTGCAAATAAAAACTCCAAATCACCAAACTCACCTTTAATTGTATATATCATTTCATAAACTATTTTATAAAATTGGTTTCATAATTTTTGGAGTCCATCTATGAAAGTTAGGTTTTTGGCCCTTCTTGTACATAATACCTGATTAAAATATTCATTTTATTCAATATTCATTATTTTTATAAATTAATATTTTTAGAATCTTGTAAATAATGTATATAATTCATATACATATTAGCCTTAGAATAAAACCAAAAAGAATTTGTAAAATAAAGTAAGTCTAAGTAATATATAGGCAAAATACCTATGAGAAGGATGTACATAAATAAAAAGAGAAAATCATTCTTTAATTATTTCATTCTTTTATATTTTTATAATAATGTATATATTATATTAAAAATACAAAGTTAAAATAAAAACAAATAAAATCCATTAAATAAATACAATGTATATAATATACAGGTAAAATACCTATAAGTATACTTACATATACACCAACACATTTATTTAAAAATGTAAATAAACTAATAAAATTAAATAAAAATATTTTTATACTCATGAAAATAAATTATAAGTTTATAAAATAAGCCAATAAAATAAAAAAAGAAAATAAATAAATAAATTAAAATACATAAAAATACATGTAAATACATACATATACACATTATTAAAATAAAACTATAATAAAACACCTCGAAAAATTCAATAAAAATCATAAATAAATACTACATTAATTTATGAACATTTTTTATTTTATAAGTAAATTCTAAATAATTCATTTAATACGTTAAATAAATGAGTCAAGATAAGCCTGACGTGGACCAATCAGGGGCCAGGGAAAGTTGACCTCCGGTCAACTCCCCCTGCGCCTCTGACTGACCCGTCAGACCTGTCTTTTCCCCTCTTTTCTTCCCTTTTTCCCGCATGGCTCAGTGATCAATTGACAACAGTCATTTCATGAGATTTGTTCTCCTTTCATCCGTGATCCCCGCCGATCGTTTAGATCTCGTGTACATAGTTTGTATCGCCGGCTACGGCCTGGTCAATAAGGGTGCTCCCCCTGTCTATAAATAAGGAACCACCGCCTCCCTCGCCAAATTTGGTCAGCTTTTCAGCCAATCCCTTCCCAGAATTCGGTCCCGGCTATGCTCCTGGTGACAGGAGGAGCTCGCCAGCACTTTGAATCGATCGGAGAGGCGGAGGTTGCACCCATGGAGGCGCTCCGGCAGCCACCCTGCTCCCTGGAGTTCCTCCAGGTATAAGAGCTGCGCCTTTACATTTTTAGGTAGATTTTTGTTCCAGCATTTTATTCCTGCATTTTATTTCGCATTTAGATTCGTAGCTTAGCCTAGTTTAGGTAATTCGAAGTTCGCCGGAGCTCCGCTCCGGCGACTTCTCCACCGTGCCCTAGTTGTTTTCCCGGCCACCATTTCACTGCCATTTCGTTCCCCTACGCCTTCTCCACCTTCCAGCCACCTTGTCCAACCGGATTCGCTTCTGAATCCGCGAATCGAAGTTCCTCCACCACCCTTCGCCGGAGCTTCTTCGCTCGCCTTCATCCCTGTGCTTTCAGCTTCAAACCCCGGGTCGAGGGTGACGCCCTCGAGCCCCTCTACCTTCCTGTGCAGGTTAGGTGCGAAGAAAGGCACCAGGAGATGTTTTCCATGCGGGCGGAGGTACCTGTAGCGCCGCTTCTTCTTCGAGCTCGTGCGGCGCTACGGTGTGCCTCTGACCGATCCGACACCTCCGGACGATAGAGCAACCCTCCAAGAAGCGAATGGGACCTTCAGGAGCAGCGATGGTCGGCCGGAGAGCGAGATCCAGGCGGGAGAAGCTCGCGCCGGCGAGTCTTCTTCCCTGTTCTTCCACGCGTCCTCTCCGCCATTGGATGACGACGAAGGCCCAGATCGAGCAGCAGCCGTCCGATGGAGCGATGCTACGGCCGTCAGATCTCACGCGAGATCTAATCTCCTCCGCTCATCGGCGAAGCGTCGTCGGCGCACGTGGAGGCGCCACGTGTCAAGTGAACGAAGATCAGCCGTCGGATAAAGCACCTTTTGGGGGTAATTTGCACATCTAGCCCCTGCCATTTTTGTATTTAAGTGTTAATCTTGTAAAATATATAGCAAGTTGTAAATAAAATGTAAATTTTGCAGAATGGACCCTGAGTTTCTTGAAATTACATTTAGGTCCTTCCGCGCCTCACGTGCAGTCCCACGTGAGGCGCGTGAAATTTTGCATTTACACCCTGGCGGTTTTTTATATTGTAGAATAGTTCTAAAAATTAAAATAAATGTTTATTTCTGTTGTATTTTTGCACTGATGCCCCTGTAACTTATTTTATTTGCAAAAATACCCCTGCAAGGCTGTTTTATTTTTGTCTCTTTATCTATTTATTAAAAATACCTAGAAGGCTTCTAATAATTCACAAATATTAGGATAGATGCTCCATGCCATGCTAGTTCACGCCAACATTTTAGTTTGCATTTTTTGCATTTTTCCTGATTATTAAAAATGAAATAGAAGCCATTTTTGCACTGTCTAAATTAGAAAATATTAAAAAAATTAGAAAATTTTTTTGAAAAATTGCAAAAAAATATACGGTATAATTATATATATATCGAGTCCAGAAATAAAAAAAACCTAAAAATATGAAAAAGAAAATTAAAAAAATCAGAAAGCTCCAAAATCCAACAAAAAAATAGAAAAATCCTTAAAAAGCCCAAAAATATGTTTTGTCTCTTTTATAATTATTTATTTATTATTATTGATATATTAAAATTAATTTGGGTAATTTTCGGAGTTTATTTTATATTTTTTTAAAAACCCAAATTATATTCGGCCAATTATTTAGTCCTATATTGTGGACATTTTTGAATTTAAAAATACATAAAAATTAGAAATATTTCAGAAAAATAACAAAAAAATTAGAAAAATATGAAAAAGCTAAAAAAATTATATCTATATATATCTTTTAAAGTATATTATATAGACTATAATACTCCTCTCTCTCTTCTTATATATATATCTCTTTATATATATGTCTTATATATATATCTATCTATATATATTTATATAAAATATAAAAATATAATTAAAAAAATAAAAATAATAAAAAAATATAAAATGTAAAAACAAAATAAAAATTATAAAAACAAGAAAATAATATAAAAAAAATTACAAAACCCAAAACCCACTAAAACAATAAAAGGACATGCACAAAGGATTGAATAAATGATGCATTACACATACATTCCCTTCGCCTCCCAGTGTTCGACCTCTACCTGTGCTTACGCCTATACACATTTGCATGTAGAGTTATAATAAATTTTAACTCCACATTTTTGGATATTCATTGCATATATTTATTGTGGGTTAATTGTTGATCGATCTGGGGATTTTGTCTGAGGTCAACTCAGCGGCTGTCTCTCCGCCTTGTGGAAAGATACGATCTCGGCTGAATCCCCAATCATCAGTCGACCATCCGCTTCTACCAATGGGAAGATCCTCTTTTATTCAGAGAAGGAGCAGATTGTATTTGGCGTAGGTGCATCCCTCAGACGGAGCAATCAAGTGTCCTTGAGCATTTTCACTCACTCGATCTGGTGGACACCACTCTGGAAATCGGACGGCAGCCAAAGTACTTCAGTGTGGCTTCTGGTGGCCCACTTTATTCAAGGATGCAGCTGAATTTGTTAAACGATGCACTGACTGTCAGAGAATGAAGGTACACTCACTGCCAAAGATTCAATGCCCCTGAAAATCATTCAGATAGCAGACGTTTTTGATGCATGGGGCATTGACTTCATGGGACCTTTCCCTAACAGTCAAGGATTTGAGCACATCCTTCTCGCCGTCGATTACGTGAGTCGTTGGGTTGAAGCTATCCCCGCTCGAGCCGCTGACAGTCGAATAGTATGCCAGTTTCTGAAGAAGAACATCATTTTGCGGTTCGGGATACCGAAAATTCTCATATCAGATGGGGGTAGCCACTTCATCAACAAAGAGGTTAAGAAGTTAACGAAGGAGTACGACATCGACCATCGTGTCGCATCTCCTTATCATCCTCAGACCAATGGCATGGCGGAGCTATCAAACAGAGAAATCAAGACTATCCTGCAGAAACTTATTAGGCCAAACAGGAAGGACTGGTCTCAACTCTTGGACTCGGTCCTATGGGCTTATCGGACCGCCTACAAGTCTCCTTTGGGCATGTCGCCCTATCGTCTTGTATATGGAAAACCGTGCCATCTTCCCGTGGAATTAATTCACAAGTCTTTGTGGGCAATCAACAGTTGTAATTTGGACTCATGCAGAAGTGGTCAGAAGAGAAAAGACGATCTGAACAGGCTCTTGGAATTCCGAGACTATGCATACGATAACACCTTGATGTACAAGGGGAAGGTGAAACGCTGGCACGACCGGCACATCAGATGAAAGACCTTTGACGTTGGACAGAAAGTGTGGTTATTTGATGCAAAGTTGCGGATATTCCCAGGCAAATTAAAGAGTAAGTGGACAGGGCCCTTTCGAGTTTGTGAAGTGCGTGACAATGGAAGCATTGCTATATCAGAACTGTCTCCTGACGCACAGCCATTCGTCGTCAACGGTCAACTTCTGAAGCCGTACCTCGAACCGGACACATTCCTGGCCGTTGTTGACTCCGTTCAGCTCATGCACCATGATGACATCTCCTCAGCACCTGCGGCATCGAAAGATTCAGACTATGCAATCCAACAACTGTTTATCTGATTTTCTTTTCTTTTCTTCTTTTCTTCTTTCATTTTCTATTTTCTCTTTGTATCTAAAAGGTTTCGCCCTTGTAGACAGTTTCTATACTTAGGACGTACTTGGTCCTAAGTATAGGAGGGATGTGCACCCCGAGTTTTTCATTTCATTCCGATCCTCTCCATTGTCTCCTCTTCTTGTCTATACTTAGGAGTATCTTACCCTAAGTATAGGGGAGACAATCTGAGTACGATCTGTGTATTCCCACCCTTGACCCTCCCTGTTTTTTGTACAGTCTGCTATACTTAGGATTACTTGATCCTAAGTATAGGGGGACAGTCAACTTCTCATTCATTCATTTCATTCATATATATATTCTTTAGACTTGTCTATACTCAGTACGAGTTATGTCTGTGCTTTTCTCTTCGATCTATGAGGACATAGCTCAAGCTAAGTATAGGGGGGTCGTATATACCATGTATATACTATAAGCCATAACTCATACTGAATAATAAAACACCAATTCAATCTAAAAAGCAATAAGTAACTCTATAATAATAAAAGATGATTGTGAGCTCCTCAGGCTCTTTGTACTTATACTGATTATTAAGTCAAGAAAAAAGTTTTGTGAAAGAAAGTTTCTTTGAAAAACCTTGTGAAAATTGTTTGAAAATAGTGTGTACAAGTATTCAACTTTTGAAAAATCAATTTTGTGTGTAAAATTTATTTTCTTTACGTGAAATCAAAATGCGTGAAAATCAGTGTGCAAATGATTATAAAAACTTGATTGTCAAAATTATTTTGAAAAACATACCTATGATGTGTAAAACCTTTGTAAAATCCTTTTCAAATACGTGTACATGTTTGCAAAATTATTTTGGACTAGAGCTTTCAAAAACTCTTGTGAAAAATGATTCTCGAATAAGTCTGAGGAGTCTGCACAAAAATCTCTTATACAAAAAATAAGCATAATCCCAAACCATACATCAAATACAGTTTTCTTCTTTTGTACATACTGATTAATAAATCAGTTACCTATACAGTATGATTTGAAAAATAGTGTGACCAGTTTAAAAAAAATGATGTGAAATGATTTCAACCTGTATGAAACTGTTTGAATTGCAAAATTTTTCTTTGTGTGAAAGAAAGGATTTGAAAAAAACCTATGTGCAAATGTTTTGAAAATTGCTTGTCAAAACTATTGTGAAAATTGTACATATAGTGTGGAATATCTTTGCAAAAAATAGTTTTCAAATGAGTGTGAATGATTGCAAAAATTATCGTGTCCTATAGTTTGTAAAAATTATTTTCAAAACTAGGCCGGAAGAATAAGATCACTATTCCAAATACTTGTAAATCAGAAATAAAATGTATAAAATTCTTTCTCAACAACCAAAATAAACTACTTCATTAAAACCTGTAGAGTCTTTATAAATCCATACAGTTTGTAAATAAAGCGGTACGCCCGTGTAATCAATTGTATGTACCTTTTTGTATGTGTCAAGTTTTTATTTGCAAAAATTTCTTTGTGTAAAAAGATTCTTTGATTCTTTTAAATTCTTTGTGAAAAAAATTGCATCATTCATTGTGCATAGCATAAGCATACCATTCATATTCTTTTTGAGTGAGCTTGATGATTGAATCAGTCTAATAAAGTCTCAAATTGGAGCTTGGTTAGACCTTACCGTACCTAACTGCACTGGAACCTTACGGGAACTAGGTTTAAGGTACTTCAGGTCTATACAGACTTAATTCTTTGAGAAATCAGGACTGGGTTCAAGTCACCTCAGTGGACTAACTAGAACTTTTCGAGAAACATGTACGACTCTTGCCGACCGTGACCTAACTTGGACACTTGCACCTTTCACTTGGCTCAACTCAGTTGAAGTGGTGAGGGGGTTGGATTTGCCAATCTGAGACGCACACGGGTGGAAACATTCGTCCTCGTCTAGGGAGGGAAGTGCACCCCAACCTGGTCCAATAGCCATGAGGTCTAAAGATAGGAGATTGTGGGTTACGATAAAGCTTCAAAAGAGGGATAGTCTTCTGGCTCAAGAGGAAAAACTCCTTATGTAAATGCAGCTGTGAATAGTATGTTGAAAAAAAATTGGTCAGGCCTGTACAAAAATAAAATGCCTGCAAAGTATGTACAAAGTCAATAAGCAAGCTTGAGTTCCCAAAGACAAATATGTGAGCCTGCAGCTGGATGACTTTACTACACTGGTCTTGCATCCCAAGATAGGTAGCTACACTGGCTACCGTCCATTCTTCTCTTCACCCCCTCCTCTTGAGTTGGTTGCTGACGACGCGAGAATCACACTAACAACTGAGGTAGAAAATAAGTCACAATGTCGTTGTCCTCAATCGCTCAGATGCGTCAATCAAGAAAAATGAACCACAGATGAAGATAAGTCAATAAAATACAGAGAAGTGATCCTGCTATAAGATTAACCTGGTATAGCTCCCAGGGTCGAACACAAGGAGCACAGATTGGCCTTGCGGCCTACGATGTAGTCAAATTGAACTAAAACACAGAGAACATATTTTGTGGTTTTTATTTGTTTTTATAAATTTTTTTTTAGATTTTTTAAATGATGAGAAAATTAAAGAAGGTAAATATAAGGGAACTTCAACAATTTATTACACACACCAAAAATGATGCAAAAATTCCAGAAAATTGATTTTTAGGTTTTTAAGTTTTTTACTGTTTTTGGTGAATTTTTGGAATTTTTCTAATGGGTAAATTATTTATTAAAAATCAAACAATGCGAAAAACAAAGGGACTGTCCAGCAAGGCTTAAGACCCAAAAATAGAATACTCTTGGATCTCAAAAAACCCTGAAAGTAATTTTCCTATAATCTAGAAAGAATAAGAAAATTTAGGCACCCTAATTATTGTTTTTGGATTTTTAATTTATTTACTACAATTTTTATGAGTTTTTAGGGGTTTTTCAATTTTTAGGGTTTTTAAGTGATGAAAAATAGCCAAAATTGGCTAGAAAATCGAGCAACAAGCAAGAAACAGTATCCCAATTTTTTAGAATTTTTGGTGGAGTTTTTATATTTTTTGGTATTTTTAAAGTCAAACAGTGGCAAAAAAGAGTGTTTTTGAATTTTTAAAAATAATAAATGAAATCAAAAATGTCCCCAAAAATCATAGAAATTCCTACACCATGGCAGGAGCCATGTGTCAAAATCTCATTGGATTTGGAGGTCGTTTGATATTTTATTCAAAAATAAAGGTGGGGCACTGTGCACAGGGACCTATGTGCAAATACCCAGAAGTTCTGGGGTCCTGGTGCAAAATACCCAAGAAGTCACGTGCCAAGCACGTGCCTGGGGCACACAGGGACCTAAATGTAATAAAAATAAGTTCCAAGGACCTATTGATAACTCGTATCAAAAGTCCAGGGGCTTATATGCAATTTACCCAAAATAAAACGCACATGCGCATAATCAATGCTCACAGGGGTATATATGCAAATAAACAAAACTTTTATTCAATGAATAACATCCAGAACTACAAGGCATATATTGCAAATAACCCAGAATAACACGTGACGACGCACGTGGTTCACTACTGGCAGGGGTATAAATGCAAATAAAATAAATAGCAGGGTCCCACATGCAAATTATCCCAAAACTAAACAACTGACTCGACAACTTACAGGACTGAAACGAAATAAAACAAAGATAAGGGCCTAAGGGTAAATTACCCTTTATTAAATGGAGTCGTTGGATGCGCGCCACGTGTAGGATCGGACGGCTGCAGATGGTGGGCGCTCCAGATGGCGTCTCCTCGGATCGGACGGTGGAAGATACTCCTCGATCGGACGACCAAGATCTGATCTGGAGCGGTGAGGACGATCGGACGGCGATGGAGGGTCCTCGAAGAACTGATGGCCGGCGAACTTCGCCGGCCTCGTGAAGGTGTCTCTGCCCTCCTCTGCTGCGCCTGAAGGTCGGAGAAGATCCGGCGTGAAGTTGCGCAGCTGCTGCGGGTCTCCAATGCCCCAGCCGAGCCTAGAGGGCTCCGGCGAGGTCGGCGGAGAAGAAGCTCCTGGCTTGAAGTTGGGAAGCCTCAGACGCCTCCCTTTGGACCTGCAAAGTAAACAAGAAGCTTCGCGGGTCGAGGGCAAATTGCCTCGACCCAAGAAGGCGGGGTGAAGGTGATCGGTGCTGTGAGGCGGACGAGCTCCGGCGAGCGGAGGACGGTGGAGCTCGATTCCCAGATCCTGTGCGATCTGGGTTGAGTGAAAGGGCGTAGAAGGTGCGTGAGGGGTTGGCGGAGGTGATGGTCGGGTCGGAGGATCGAGATGTTACGCGAAATGGCCGGGAATCGGAGAAATGCGTCGGAGATATGAATTGGGCGAAAATCGAAAATTACACTAAATAGAAGGTCTAATCGACTACCTGATGGCTGCAGTAGACTGTGCTGGAGCGTGGCTAACTCCGGGTCGTAGCTTCGAAGGGCGTCAAGGCCTGAAGCTCGATGCTCAACCGCCGGCGGCGGAGCAAGGACGGCGAAACACGCCGGATCGATGGTCTCGCTTCCTCGCCTCACTGCAACAAGGGCAAATGCTTGCTGTCACTCTCGCGATGCCAATGGAGGTCACTGGGAAGAAGGAGAAGGGCCAAAGATGGGGCGCGGAGGCGGCGGAGGTGAGAATATATAAGGTGACAGGGGCGTTTAGGGTTGAGGCTCGACGGCGATGGAAAGCGTGGATTTGATGGCGGAAGATGGCGCGGCACGCATCTTCCAGAAAAGGAAGGAGTCCGCGGGGGAGTTGACCGGGGTCAACATTCCCCTGTGGACCAATCAGGAGCGGCCACGTGTGCTCGAATTTTGTTTATTTATTTTAGGGCAGAAATAGGCCGAATTAAAGAAAACTCAAAACATGAAATATTTTTCTTTTATTTTTTTCTATTTTTTGGTGATTTTTATTTAATTTTTGGAAATAAAAATAGGGTAGCTCTATATATAGGTATATGTACACTACATGGATTTTTATTTTGATTTTTTATTTGTTATTTTTATGTATTTTTATGCTCATTTTGTATTTTATTTATTTACACCATAAAATATGGAATAAAAGACTATTTTTATTTTATTTTAATTATTTATATACAAGGGTGAAATAAATAGATATATACATTTATATACATGGTATTTATACAATGAATTTTGGTATTTTTTTATTTTGTAATTTTTATTTGATTTTTGTTTTGTTTCTTGTTATTTATTTTATTTACAAAATATGCCATAGAATATTTACAAAAAGTTTAGAAAATAATTGAATTTATTTACAAGGTTAAATAAATACAATGGTGTGGTTTATGTACATGGTGAAGGAAGGGTATTTTTGATCTTTTTGCTTTTCATCTTTTTATTTTGTTTTTAATAGCTTTTACAAAATATATACAAAATATTTACAACATATTTTTGGGTGAGGAAAATATAAAGTTTTATTTACAGAAGTATATACACATGAGCTCCTATCTCCCTCTACTTTGGCTTTTATGCGGTCAGGCCCATGCTGAGCCCTCCCTTGGGTTAGGTTGCTCAATATTTATTCTAAATATTTCCCTCTTTTTCTTTTTGCTCTTTATTCTTTTTATTTTTGCACAAAAACATGCTAATTATAGGTTTTTACACAATGCATGCTTTTGGTAATTATTTGTATTTACACATATCTACATGTATTTGCAAAGGTTTTTGTAGCTAAAATAATAGAATAAAGAGTGATGAATGGGTATTCATCACCCCCTATGCTTTAACTTTGCTAGTCCCTTAGCAAACACTTATTTGAAAAAGAAGTGAAAAAGAAAGAAAAAGAAAAAGAAAAAGAGGATGTACATGGATCAAAGTTGACTTATTAAATTTTCCTTCATTAAATTGAAATATGGAGCTTGATCAGATCTTTGGATTATTGATGTGTCGGAACCTTATTTGGACTTAAGCCTAAAACTCAACAGCCTCTAAGTTCCACCAGTCTATGGACAAAACTCCTCAATAAACCAGATCAGAACAAGTCTACATACACAAACTCTAACTCTACTGACCATGAATCTTTCCATGCAGTGTAAGTGATATGTGGCTCCCCACCTCAGAAGTAACAAAGAAACAACCTCCCTCAACCTGGTAACTCTAATGCCTCAGTCTAGCAACTCTTTCCTCGAGAAGCGGGGTATTCCCTTCTAAGTTCAAGTGCAACCGGCTCAAGAAGAGGGGGTAGAAGTATAGAGTTTTGGAAGCTTAGCCAGTGTAGCTAAGTCTCCCGCTGCAAGCTTCATGAGATGTAACATGGATACCATAAGCTTTTGCTTTTCACTCCGGTGGGGTTATTAAATTTTCAATCCGACCCACCACTTTTTTGGAGTTCTTTTTGCATTTTTTTTATTTTTTTTTTCAAGACTTCTGTACACATATCTACATGGTGCAGCATATATAAGAAATTTCCCCTTGAGCCAGTAGACTATCCCTCTTTTGAAGCTTTATTGCAACCCACAGCTTCTGTCTTTAGCTTTCAACACCACTAGACCAAGTTGAGGTGCACTTCCTTCACTATAAGAAGAAGAGAGGTTCCGCCTAGAAGTACTACCCTCATATGCTACCCCAAGCCAAAGGAAACTGCCTCCTCACCACCTCATCCATGGAGAGCCATGTGTAAAGTGCAGGTGCAAGTTAAGCCATTGTCTCTGAGAGTCATGCGTGTGTTGTTAAGTGCTCTACTTAGGCTCATCAAGATGACATATGCTCATAGCCTAGTGGACTCAAAGAATTAAGTCCTTATGGACCTGAAAAGCCTTAACCCTAAGTCCTATAAGGTTCCTCTTGAAGTTAAGTGGGATTAAGATCTTATTCAAGCTCCATTTCTCAATTTAATTTCAGGCTTAGTTTAAATGTCAACTCTCATCCAGGAAAAACTATATACATATATGTACACAAGATGCTATTTACAAATATTTTACAATCATGCAAAAATTTTTGAAAAATGTTTTGAAATCATGAATGATGCATGAGGTGCAAGTTTTGCAAAATGATATTTACACACATTTACACAAGATTTTTGCAAACTTTTGATTTTCAAAACATTTTAAAAAATTTTGTACTATATACATAATTTTGATACAAAATATTTACACAAGCTTTACACAAAAGATTTTTGAAATCATTTTTACAAAAATACTTTATACACTAGCTATGTATGTGCAAGAATAAAAGAGGTTTATGTTCATGAAAATTTTTTTAATTTTTGTGATTTTTAGCCATTTTATTTATTAACACACTCACACAAAGTACGAGTTATGGCTAAAGTATATATGAAATATATACACACCCCCCTATACTTAGCTCGAGCGATGTCCCTCAGAGTGATCAAGAGCGATGAAGAAGACATAACTCGTGCTTAGTAAAAGGGAAGTGAAAAGGAATGGCTAAGTACAGGAATGAATAAAAGAATAAAATGAAAGGAACTCGGTGGTTTCCCCCTATACTTAGGATTAACTAATCCTGAGTATAGAAAGCTGTATATGAAGGGAAAGCCGAGTGAAGAATATACAGAATCTGCCCCCCCTATACTTAGGGTAAAATATCCCTGAGTATAGGCAGCAAAACCAAGAGCAGAAAGAATGAAAAGAATACTCGCAGGTCCGACATCCCCCCTATACTTAGGGTAAAGTACACCCTAAGTATAGCATAATCATAAGATGAGAGACGGGATGTGGGACTAAAGAATAGAATGATATGGACAACTGGATCTGTACAGGCGGAGGAACAGTGAAAATCAGGCGTGAGATGTAAAAGATGTGAGTCAAAGGACCACATCTCACGCAAAATGAATAGCGGCAATAATAACGTCCCGCGGCTCATGATCTAGAAATGGTTTGAGCCGCTGGCCGTTTACTCGGAAGGTACTCTCAGAAGATAACTCAGATATATCAATGCTACCGTTATCGTGTACCTTTCTGACCAAATAGGGTCCTTTCCATTTGCTCTGTAGCTTCCCTGGAAATAATCTAAGCCTTGCATCAAACAGCCATACTTTCTGTCCAATCTCAAAATGCTTGTGGCTGATATGAGAATCATGCCACTCTTTGACTTTCTCCTTATAATGTAGGCTGTTCGAGAAAGCTGCATCTCTAAGCTCTTCCAAGGCGGCTAACTCTGCCCTCCTCTGGTCTCCTATACCATCTGGATCCATAAGAATATCTGTGACTGCCCAAAGTGACTTGTGCCTCAGCTCGACAGGTAGATGGCACGGCTTGCCATAAACGAGGCGAAAGGGAGATGTACCCAATGGAGTCTTGAAAGACGTCCGATATGCCCACAAGACCGAGTCCAAAAGCTGTGACCAATTCTTTCGGTCAGGGCGGACGACTTTCTGCAAAATATTCTTGATCTCCCTGTTCGACACTTCAGCTAGACCATTTGTCTGTGGATGGTATGGAGTGGCAACACGATGGTCTATACTGAACTCTCTAGCAAGTGCCTTCACCTGGTCGTTGATGAAATGAGATCCCCCATCAGAAATCAGAACTCGTGGAACCCCAAACCGCATGATGATGTGCTTCTTCAAAAATCTGCAAACTGTCTTTGCATCTGCGGCTCGGGCGGGGATAGCCTCAACCCAACGACTAACATAATCTACGGCCAACAGAATGTACTCAAATCCCTGACTCTTAGGGAATGGACCCATGAAATCGATGCCCCATGCGTCAAAAACCTCACAGAAGTGAATGGGCTGCATCGGCATCATATCACGCTGTCCACAAGTGCCCATCCTCTGACAGTCAGTACATCTCTTCACGAACTCATCAGAGTCCTTGAAGAGTGTAGGCCACCACAAGCCGGATTGGAGA